>CM048819.1:59825347-60156412 GCA_026586065.1 Dioscorea zingiberensis
CAAGACCTTTCATTGATATATTAAGAACCATTTTGGTTAAAGCATACTAAACCTCAAACTTGGAGATCATTCAGACATATCAACTGATAATAAAGGAATGTAAACAGCAATAGACAACCAATCTCATCATATTGTACGCATCTGTCTTTACATTTAATTGTTTAAGGTTTATTTAGAGTAGGAGGGGGAAGGCTCGCCCAGTTGTGCTTTGTTGCATGTGATCAAATTAAGGAATACAATGCACATTCTAGACATGAACTTGACTTTAAACAATACACATGATTGATTTTATCTTAATTTATGGTGGATAACAACCATTCACAGTGCATAGAAGCAATATATTTGAAATTCCTTCACTCATTTGGGAATAACCTAGAAGAGATTTTACCATAACACCAAAGTTTGATCACACTAATTAGATGTTAATATATTAGTTCTTTTTCCTTAAAAAAAGAGTGCAGGATAAGGATTTAACTAGATGTCACTGCAACATCTTAACTATATCATAGTGAATCATATAATTATACTATTAATAAATTTGTGACCTTTCATACAACAGTGTTTTGTATAGCGCATGCATTTTGGATGTCAACGGACAGCTAACATGAATTTTTGTTTTCTCTAAATTTAAAATTAAAAACCATTTGAATAATTATATATTTGAATGCTTAAAAGAAATCTTATTGACATGTTTACAAGGATATTAATAATTTTGCCTACAAAAACATATCCTGCAGTTCTAATGAATCATATAAATAAAAGTATATGATGCAATCAATAATCAACATGTAAAGTAAATATCAAAACTTCATATTTGACAAGAAAATGAGATAGGCCACATTTCCACCCACCTGCTCCTAGGAGGAAGTTTGGATAAATGAATTCACATGTTCCAACATATGCAAACAAGTATCAAGAACAGTGTGACTTCTATAGTGTAAAGTACAGATAATCAAACAGAAAAAATTAAGTGTCTAAGATAAGCACAAATGTCTTCCTGTATATTTAGATGTTCTCATGTCTGCTTTGCTTCATGTTTGTGTGAGGTTTATGTTGGTCTCTATTCACAGATACCATTGTAGTAAATTACATGGACCTTGAATGATATATGAGTATGATATATTCAAAAAATAATAATAATAAATAACTTAAATTATTTGGCAAATGAAGATTATTTATAAGGGAGAGAGAGAGAGAGTGGGAGGTTATGGGCTAGAAAGAAAATACAGCTTACCAGATTGTTTTCTTGTCTTCCCAAGACACTACAAGAAAATGAGCAATTATGTCACCACAGGCAAATAAAATATCATTAGATGAAACACCAAGTTCACTGAGCTTACCATTCGGTTAGGAAGGATAAATAAACTGACAAGGCTTTCAGGTCTGTAGTGGCAATCTTCTGGAAGTCTTACACTGGAGGGAACTCGATTCACTGACAATAGCAAAGATTTAGGATTTTTTGGTGGCATAAAATCACTAGTATGCATATTTTTCTCCAAGCATTCTGTGAATTCAATATCAGGAAGCTCTAATTTTCTACTCTTCTTAGTTGTCAACTCTGATGCGTTCACAGAAAGGGGAACCTGTTTCAAACCTGTAACACCATTCATCTTAGATAATAGAATTATAAATCTAATAAATTAATGAAGCGGGCCATCCTAAAGTTACCTTTAACTTTATAATACTTCCAATGATCAGGACCCGCCCAGGCATTTGATTTTATAGTATATCCTAGGCCCAATGACAAAAATTCAGCAATTCTCTCAAGATTTTCATCCATATCAGGTTTCTGAGTTGGATAATCCATATTCTCCTGCAACCATCACCAATTTACAGCAAACTATATGCAATGACTTCAATAGATGTTGCATAGGGCATACCTCTTGGTGACTAGTAAAGTATTGTTCCACATTGGTGGAGTTGTCATCAATGACACTTGTGCAATCATCCTGATCGAAGTTCCATGGCTCACATTCACAGGCATTCCCATCAAAATCATTATGGATATTATCCAGTGTTTCCTCTTGCATTGTTGCTTCATTTAGCATTGAAAATGCACTTGGTGGCCTACTGTTTCCTTCATTTAAAAGATTTGATATGTCCCTAAAAGTTGGTGAAATGTCATTCCTTGTAGGCAGGTGATGCATCATCTGCTTGATATAATCTGCATGGACACCAGATATAGGGCAATGGAGAAAATTTCAGTGTTCATAAGGAAGAAGGCTAGGTATGCATAAGACAGCTGCATAAAGCAATCAGATTGCAGCATTTCACACAACATAAAGCCCCATATTCTAGTATCCCGGGTATTAGAAGAAACCACCCTCTCTTTGATATTAGAGAAAACTACCAGGAACTATTCTACCCCTAAAATACGTAGATACAAGATAAAATGTCCTGTGCATTCAGATGACATAAGGAGCAGCCAGGCAGCTATTGGGTCCGTACCAAATAAATAACTGAAAGGAAATGTATCAGTACCCTTAGCAAATGAAAGGTCAATTAGTTCAGACTGCTCAAATTGTCTATCAGTTGTGATACTGATCTGTGGCACTTCAAATGAATCAAAAAGTACACGGCAACCACCATAAACTCCAAGGTTGTTCAATAGGAGACCTTTTGCTCCTCCTTCATCAAATTGTGCTGAAGTTTGATGATATAAAGGATCCACAGTGAAGGCAACTACAATGTAAAATTAACCATCAGCAGACTTACCTAATTAGAATTGTCAGTGATGTAATATTAAAATTAAGCTTTTGGAGTATACATTACCATCAAATTTTTTCACATTAAGAGCATCAAAAGAAGATTCCAATGTAGATAGAGGGGACATCTGCATGATGAAAAGCATAGTTAGATTAAACTTATACATTCAGTTAAGAAGCAGAAGTCCTTTACCTTCTTGTCAACCTCTTCCAAGGAAAGACACTAAGATTGAAGTTATGCATACCAATAATATATCACAGAATTATTCACCTTCTTATTTAGCTCTTTCTTGGAAGGACCCTCTCCTTGTTCAGCCTCAATATGGTCACCATCTGCTATATTTTCTGTATTTGACATGAAACAGACACCCTTAGGACATTACATAAAACAACCAGAAAAGGTATGGAAAATAACACTCTAGAAATTGATAATTTACAGTTAAAAACTGCAACTCAAGGGTGAAAAAAGAAAAGAGGAGGTTATACTTGAAGATTAGTTACAGTATGGTATGCAATACGTTACTATGAAAATATTTATTGCTGGAGGTATATAGAAATAGGCACCAAAATGGACAAAACAAAAGAGACAAGCATACGTTTTCATTCTAATATTTTATGATGGAAACCAAAAGGAAATTATCAGAAAGAACCATTTCATCAAGTAATTTTGTGGATTCCTACTAGAGATTAGTGTGCAAAATATTGTTCAGAGAAGGAAAAGCTATGCTTAATTTAAACTATTGAGTTCTTGGTTTTCTTATACTGATACAAATAAATCAAGTCAAACAAAATAGTGAGGTGATCCACCAAGAAAAAGGTAGTGACTGCAATAACCATCCAGATGATTTTAACTTGAAAATCTAGTTGAAATGTAAAACCACAAACACATTTAAGCATCTTAAGGCCCTGAACTTTGGTGAGCAATCAATTTGGCAAGACCTTCCTTATTTAATTCCTAGTTGTTCATTGTTGCTTGATACAGTCAACAGGCATCTCTTGTGTCCAGTCCCTTGCTTTCATGTGTTCCTTCTGATAGTATTATCATATAGCAAAGTTGCACATTAACAGTCTCGTAACTAGGGAGCATGGTAGTTTAGTATTTGAGATGCCATGTGTCCAACTATGATGACCCACAGGAAACCATTAAGGAGGCATTCATATCCGCAATAGTCTATATGTGAATGAAGGATAGGCCAAAATTTATATGCAAAACGAATTCATGAGAAATCAAGAAAAAAAGAAACCCATCAGGTTCAAAAGTCAAGTATATCATCTATCACATGATTGAGTCAAGAAAAAAAAAACTCAAAAACATAGTAAATGGCATGTGCTCAACAATAAATGTCTTTTGTTCGTTGAGATCTTTACAGCATAAGAAAGTGATTCAGTTGAGAAGTAAACGGTGAAGAAAAAGGAGTTGAACAGATGGCAGGGTACTGAGGGAACACATAATTAGCAGTAATCCATACATGGTTATTAGGTTATGATGGTAGCTAGTTCAATGAAAAATACTTTCTTCACATAATTTTTTTTAAAAAAACAATTTCTTATGTTTAAAGGAAAAAAAAAAAGAAAAATGATCATTTGAACTTGTTTACAAGTCCAGGACAAGCAAGAGCACCACTCTACTCTCATAGGGTAATTATGAGAAGAGTCAAACAAAATACAAAAGATAAGATGGTGAACTTGAAATTGTCAAATCATGATTAGGCCAGAAAGTAGTTTAAATGGAATGCAACTTGATGGAGGTATGTTCATAGCATCTCTCATAGTGAATCAAAACCACATGATTCATTAAAGTTTAATAAGTTTAGAATTTCCTATGGAAAGAAACAAAATCATTTTACAAGTTTCTATACTCATGAATTAAAAGCCATCAAATAGGAAACTCAATCATGTTTTTAATTAAAGTAATTACCTTCATGTATCTCCTTCTTGAAGTCAAGACAACCACACACATTCATTTATTTCACTTACCCGCAAGAAAATTAAAAATCAAGCTCAACAGTTCAAAGCTAAAAATGTTACATAGATCAGTAAGTCAAATTTCAGGTGAGTACTCAAATATGTGGTGGATTCATATCATGATTATAATAAGAAGAAGAGACTCACAACTCATGATCAGAATTATGATTTTGAAGTAAGAATTGTTCTCTCCTCCCTCATCTCTATTTAATGGAAACCAGAGTTCCACAAGAAGAATGTATATCACAGGTAGAATTACAAGTCAAAAAACAGCCTTACATTTGTTTCCAAAGTGCCAAAAATTATAACATGAAATAAGATGAAGAGAACTGAGAAAAATCCGAATTTCTCAGTAGGTTACTTATTTAAGAAAGAACATTTTCTTAACAATTTCTTCTTCTTTTCTGTAATGCCACTGACAAGTCTAATCCAAATGCAGCATTTGAAATATTCAAATGAATTACCTCTCAAGACAAAAGGCAATCATAAATATTAAGGATATTGATTAGCTAAACTCACTCAATAACATAAGATATAAAAATTACACACCCACACACAAGAATTCAAAAGCAGTTGAATCAAGCCTTGAAAATGAATTAAAACTCAAACCTTTTCCATCTCCTCCACCAGCCCGATTGATACCTCCGAGAACTTTATAGGCCTCGGTATGCACTGAATCAACCCTCATCGAGTAGATCTTCACCCCAGCTTCAAGCGTGCAACTCGCCTTCAAACACAATATATTAATTGAACAATTTGCGCATCTACAGAATAACCAGTGAGTGCAAATCTAAAATGATAGACAAAATAAGAACCTTCTGGAAATTAGTTTCACTCTCATCCTCTGATTCAACCCGGATAATCTCGCTGAGATGATCTATCAGGCCAAGTTCCCAGGTGTTCTTCTGGTTTATTTTCTGAGAAGACAAACAGAACAAAGGCGCAAGAAGTGAGAAAAAAAAAAAAACCTGAGTAGGGATGAGAGAAAGAAAACAACAAATCGCCATGCTCTGCGCGAACGTTTTCACTGGCGAGCTTGATGCAGTTGTGGTAGAGTTCCATGATCTGATTTTTGTCCAAGAAGACGTGGTCGCCGGAGTAGGAAGGAGGAGGTGGTAAGGAGGGTTTGCGGCGGATGGCAGCCGCGCGAGCGGCGCGGGCCTGGGCGCGCTCAAGCTGGTCGTCATTGGAGCCGAGGTGGAAGGGATGGGCCGTGGGGGATTGCAGGCGGGAAGACATTGGAGCCCCTCGGTGTGGCTTCGATGGAACCGGGGAAGAATACTCCCCGTCCTTTTGCTCCCCCATCAATTTAGAAGGAATCTGAATGGGAGAAATGGAGGATGCTGGCCTGCGCCTCAGATTTCCAAAGGGCAAGCAGATCGATTTAGGGTTTTCTTTCCTTTTCTTTCCCTCCCGCCCTCCCGCTGATTCGAATCACACTCCGCCTTGGCCTTTTTGTAATTTTACATATTTTTCAGTTTATTTATAATGGCTATGATTCTTTATTTTATTTCTGATTCCAAAACCAGGGGAATCTTTATTTCGAATCAAATCAAAGATGAAATAACATGCGCCACATTTAAACATAAACAAAAATGAACTTGATTAAATGAGACACATGTATGTCATCTTGCATTTGGTTTGAACCAGGGACTCCTCTAATTCTGAAATTTTTTTAATTATTTAAAAGATTTTAAAGCCCAAAAAGATTAAAAAAATAAATACCATTGTTAATAACTATAAAATGATTATTTTTAGGGGTTTTTTTTTAATCTTTCGACTAAAATGATATTTTTACCTTCCTTACAAATACAAACAACTAGTTTATAAGGATATTTTAGATATTAAAAATTTTAAAAAAAATCTATAATAAATACACTCATAATTTTTCTCATTTTTCTCACACCAACAACTCAATTTTTTTTTTTCAATTCTTATTGTAATTTCCCAAGAATTCAAGCAATCAGCTGTTTAACTTGATCTTCAAGACTTCAAGATCAATTTTTTCAATTCTTCCAAGTCAAGTGATGCAGTCCTCAACTATTCAACTGGATTTTTTGAATTTTTTAATATATTGTATTTTTGGGATTATTTTTTATTATTTTTTTAAATTAACAGGTCAACCCGTTGTGCCGGCCAGACCCTCGATTTTATGGGTTGTGCCAAGCTGGCATGATTGCCAGGCGGGTCATGTCGACATGGGAATGCACAATACCCAACACGAGCTGGACACATGTTGTGCCATACCGACCCAACCCGTTTGACATGTATAATGTGAAGTTTGGTGAGTGGGGTTAATACAAGTAAGCTAACTTTATAATTAATTTTAATTATTGATTTTCTTTGATTATATATCTAAATTTTAAAATTGACATTTGTTATACATTTATTGTTTATATAATTATAAAATATATTTTTAATGTGTATGATTGATATTCATTCTTGTGCCTTGGATGGCAATGAGGCCAATTTAAGCAAACCTCAAGTTTTTACTGGCCCAGCTCAAGCTGAACTTATTATAACAATGAATTATTATTATTATAATAATTCTTTTAGTGAATGTATTTCAAGTGAAATTCAAACAAGCCAACTAATTCTTAACTATGTTGTTTGTGTTTTTTGAATAATTAATTAATAATTATTATACATAATATGTATGTATTATATTATAATTTATTTTCAATAAATTTATTTCGAGCTGAACTTGAATGAGCCAACTAATACTCGAGTTAGGTTTAAAATTAATTTTGATCTCTAGATACACCTTGATCAGTTTGGCTCATTATCTAATTAATCAAGATAATTAACTTGAGATTAATTAAATGACAGTTTACAAACAGCTCATTCAACTGTCAATCTGACTCTTGAGAATATATAAATAATATGGGTTACTTTTATGTTGGTATAAACCAAAATACATAAAATTCTTTTATATTATTTCTGATTTGTGGTGTATTTAGAAAATAACATAAATTTCAACTCCAAACATAACAAACTTCTTCGCAAACAAAACCAAGGAACGACACTTATGCCTTAGAATCCAAAATAAACTTCAACCACTGAATCAAGCATCCTAAACCCAAAAATTGAAAAAGTTTTTCGTTGGGAGAGGCTTGCCTGGATCTACGATTTCGTTGGGAGAGGCTTGCCTGGATCTACGCACTTTGAAATAATTGTTGGAAGCTTCAGGGAGATGGTTTTTTTGGCGGCCGATGGAGATTGAATGTTGTGAAGGTGGGGAGAAGAGCATCGAAAACTGGTGGAGTTAGGGAGACTAATGCAGAGAAGACAAAAGAGTTATTTCTAAGGATGAATGGGTGGACAACTCTATCGAGTGGGTGGGAGATCGGCGGGCTGTGAACTCAATCAAGCGCGGAGTTCCAATGTCTCGTCCATTAGGCGGAGGGGCATTCTCATATATATATATATATATATATATATATATATATATATATATATATATATTATAAAAACCCTATTTTTCAAACAAATGGGCATTCTTGCTCGTCCTTTAATTCCGTTAGTGGGTTGTTGGATTGACGAACAATTAACTCAAAAAATAAGGGTTTTTTAAGAATATATAAAATATGAGAGTTTTTTAGGCTTTGTATGTTTCATGATTTCATAATGTATGGTATGGTTAAATCCTTCTATCTCTTCCTAGTTGATGTAAGCATGAGATGCGAGCTAGGAATGGTTTTCTGGAGGAAACCCATCCCAAACAAGGTCAAACCATTCAAATGGTTGGGGGATAACAAGATCCTGACCATGGATAACCTGCTGAAGAGGGGATAGGGTGGAAATGCATCCCAATGTTTCCTATGCAAACAAGCTCAAGAATCCGTACCCTATCTCACAATGAACATATTTGGGCACAATTTTATCAGTTATTTGGAATATCGCACGTCTCGACTAATATTCAAGACCTTTGGGATAACAATACGTTCATGGATGACCTGAAAAAGACACAGTGGTGGGGTTGGAGTGTTGTTGCAACGGCCATAACCTGGAACATATAGGGAGAAAGGAACCAGAGATGATTTCATAATAAATAGCGTGCTTTCACATAAATCAACAAAAATAACAATTTTCTAATGCTTTCTTGATTTAATGCAGCTCACACTCCAAAGAGGCCAAAGCTATGGCGATGGAGTATGTGGCAAAAAAACCCTTACATTCACTAGGGAGGACCTGGCCCTTGGGAGATCACTTTGAGGACACCACTACCCCGGGCAACGGCATATAGGCGGACCCCGCCTTGTCATGGTGTGATGTCTTTGGCACCCTCGAAACCAACCAAGATTCCGGGTCCCAAACTCTACCACAATTTTTTATGCAATTTGCACTTTGTAAAAGCTTGATTCTAAATCAATAAATATGGTTTTCCACCTTTCAAAAAAAAGTATGCTATGATTTACTTCTTTGTTTGTTTTCACTTCCATTTAGATAGTATTATTTTCCATGGTTTTTGATGGATTTTTCAAACCACCGGTTCAGTGGTTTCCAATGGTTATCCTGCCTTTGCGTTTTTTTTACCATTTAAACACAAAATTGTTTCACTTAGTTAAAACTTTTAGAAAACACTAATAAAAAACCGATTGAAATGAAACCAATTTTATATTGAATTGAGTCAATAATACACCATAATATATATATATATATATATATATATATATATATATATTTGAAAATAGTGGATAAACCACTTTTTTTATTGATTCAAATAAAATAAGTTGTGACATAATGACATTGACATTGTGTCATTGGGACATTGGCCCGTAGATGGGTTGGGTGGTTACAAGCACTCCCTCGATTGTATTGCGGTCTCCCAGAGTGGAAGTGGGGGTATGGTGTTCCCTTCCATTTTCGTCTTCAAAGTCGACTCCTAGAGGTCCTCTTGGTGCCTCATCCCTTGTGAAGGTTGTGCTGTGTCTAATAAGGTTTTGCATGGGTTGGAGTTGCATTTGTGGTTGGTGGCATGTGCGTTGTCAAACCATGAGAGAAAAAAAAAATCGGCCTGACGAATCAGTTTCTGATAAACACGGTGTTTATCTGTGAAGATTCTTCTATAGATTTGGCATCAATCTAATCGAATTATTTATTAGATTTAACAGATATAAGGGTTGAGTCCTACCTAAATCTAACTTGTTAAAGGAATATGCTTCAAAAACCATAAATGGCAAATCAACCCCAAAAAAAAAGTTGAAAGTAGATTTGATATGTTCTCATCCATTTTTATTCCATTTAAATATATAATTTATTAAAAAGATTTTGGATAGATTTTGTGTGGATCCCAATTGTATGTTCCTAGTGATGCGTGATGAATCACGGTCCCCCTTCACTAAATTAAAATAAAATCCCATTTTTGTAACCCTTTCAACACCTCGAGAGCCACTTATATATATATATATATATGTATATGAGATAATAAATATTATTTACATTTATTTATACATATGAGAAATTATTTATTTTGATTGGTTTTCAATAAATTATTTGAATGTATCTTATTTTTATGAATCTAAAATAATAAAAATAATAATTATTATTTATTATTTTGCTATTTTTTGTATGTTATTAGAATTATATAATATAATTTTTGAGAAAAATTATATAATTAGTATTAAATTTAGTAGACAATAAATAGAATTCATGGCTACTCTTTCTCCATCACACACCAAAAAGTTCGACACGGGGCCCAAATAATGGATAAAGCCGGCCCCACACACGGGGCCGAACATAAAATCTCACAAAGAACCCCCTCGATTTTCCCAAAATTTAAAAAATAAGAGAAGAAAAGAAAGAACCAACTTTTGTAGTAATAAATAATCAGCTTTCTTTCTTACATATATACCCTTACAAACAAAAAAAAAATTAAAAAATTAAAATCCATAAATCATGAAGATGAATATCCTCAATATATATATAATGATTATTAATTATATGATTTTAAGCTGATTCGAGCTTGGTTGAGCTAATTTCTACTCAAATTTAGCTTGAAATTAATTTTGAGTTATTAAAAAATTTTAATTTAATTCTTGTAGATTAGTTTATAAAAAAATAAAAAAATATTTACCAGCCCTAAACTCTAATTATAATTTATATATAAAAAAAACTTTACCATGTCATCTCTCCTCGATTTTTCCCACCATTTGATGCAATAATATTTTTTTTAAAAAAAATTGATATATGGGAATATCAAATATTGATGTTTTTATAATGTTTTTAAGTAAATATACTTTAAAGGGATCATATTCAATCGTTATTTCAACAGGGGCATATTTGCGAAATATCCAATATATAAAAAAACCCAAAATAAAAAAGGAAAGGAAATTTTATAATAAGAAAGAAATCCAGGGTCATTTTTGGAAATTGCTCTTCTTTAAACGCGGTTAAAATAAGGCTTTTTCCTATTCCTACCTCCTTGGATATCCTATTCCGGCCGGAATAGGATAGGGAGAGAGAGAGAGAGAGAGAGAGAGAGATGGAGAGGGATTTCTCGGTGGAGGAGATCGCTGACCCGTTCTGGCCACCGTCGCCGGCGACTGGAGGCGGAGGGCAGCGGGGGTCCATGAACCGGAGCTCGTCGGAGTGGTACTTGGAGAAGTTCTTGGAAGAGGCGTCTGTCCCCGGAGAGAGGCACGCGCCGCCCATGACGACGCCGGCGATGGGGGATTCTAAGGTTGGTACTCACCGGGTTGATAGTGCTCCGGTTACGTCTGTTGTTTCTTCGAGCTCTAATGGTGGAAAGGACGATGATGAGGTGGTGGAGATCAAGATGCTTGATGGTGGTGGTGGTGGTGGTGCAGCTGGGACGCAGCGGCCGGGGGAAACGCCGGCGGATATTGATCCGGGCGAGTATGCGGCGCTTCTCAAGAAGAAGCTCGATATGTATTGCGCCGCCGTTGCCATGTCACGGGTTTGCCTCCATTTGCTTGAGAATCTTAGTTTTTCTTCCTTTTCTTTGTGATTTTTTTGGCTTTCTTGTTTTCATGTGTTCCGGAATTCTATTTTTGTAGGGTAGAAAGATTTATTTATTTATTTTTGTTTGGCTATATTTTCGGGCTTGGATGCTGTTTTTGAATGTTATGGTTTTTCTTTTTGTTTGGTAATTGAGGAATTTTCACAATTATCTCTCTCATGTTCAATTCGTCCATGACCTGTGATGACTACTGGTTCTCATAATCCGTTTGGGAGGAATAAGATTATGGAGGCAGAAAAAGGGGTTCTGGAGGAATGAATGCCGGGGAAGATCCAAAATATTATTGTTTGAAGGTCAAAGGTTGGTGATGAATACAGAGATGATGGTCCAAAAACACCTGCTTCCTAGGTGGAATAGTTTTAGTGGTTTTGGATTCATATGTAGGAATCAATGGGGATCTGTTCATCCTTTTTAGGGCGTATCATTTTTTTTTTAACTAATTTTTTTTTTCCCAGAGGAACGTGGAATTTTTACCTAGATGGAATATTGATGAAGTTGGTAGAAAGTGCTTTTATAGGATTTACTAAGGTGATACATAAATATGAGGAAATTAAGATGAGTTTGTACACCCTCCACATAACATTGTGGATTTAGCTAGAATGGGGACAGGAGACAATCATGGAGTCAAGGGTGGGTCATGTAGAGTTGCCCACTATCCTTTAATTATACGTGTCAGCTTCTTACCAAGAGATAGAAAGGAGTAATCTTGATACAACAGCTAATCTTCTTGTTCTCCAAAGCCTTGAATGTTTCTTGTCAACAAGCTCACAGCTAGGCATGTTAGCAAAATGAAGCAACTTGAAATTTATCTTTAGTACAAGTGTGTGTATTGTCTGTTGAACCCTGTTCTTTTTATTTTGATATTCATATTATCCCAACCATTACTTGTGGCTTGATTTTGGATCATAGGTTGGTGCTTCAATTAACGTGCTTACTTTTCAACCTTTCTTGTTCTTTTTTTCCTTTCCTTTCCTTTTTCTTCCCTTGTTCTGAAAGTTTTACTAAGGTCCTATATGGCTCACTTGGGCACAACATGCTTCTACCTATAAGACTTGATATCTTCTCTTTGTCCTCTAGATGGTTTTTCTTTTATAGGAAGTAGACAACCCTGCTTGAAATCTGCCTTAAAAATGCGTATGATGGGCAAGACTCAAACATAATAGATACTGGATGTTCAAATCTTGTATCTCAGTCTATTTGGAAAATGAAATTAGTCGTGTCTTGAAACATGTTGCACTTTCATTGGCGTTTCATCGAAAATGAGAAGATGGTTGTTTGTTGGGCTTGGCTCCTTAGGTATTTCCTCAAGTATAATGTGTTAGAGTTATGGGATGTTTGAATGGTGGTGTATGCATTCTTCATCTAGTTTCTCCTGATGTGGGTTGACCTTTTTATTTTCCTGATAAAGAGTTGCAATTTTTCATTGGAATTTTTTATATTTTATTTTGTTATTTGTCTGCTAGAAACTGAGAAAATTATGAAATTGACTACCAGATCAATGTCTTGCAAAGTTGATTTTTAAATTTCAAGCTGATTGCTGTTTTGTGATTTTTTTTTTCCCAAAAGAGACTGTCCAAGCTTGTCATTGAACAGTTCTTATATCTATTTGAACTAAATACAAATTTGTAAGATTAGAAAGTAAAGGAACTTTTAAATGCATCACACCAAAAGTACCTTAAAGATTAGTGTATCATATGACAGTATAACAAGTATAAATTTTAATAAATAGACTATAATCATTTGGTGTCATATTTTCAGGCTATGAAGTATTTCTGCGTATTACATCTCTGCAGATGACTATATCTATGTTGTTCTCGATTACGAAGTTGGAAAGTATTGTTTTCAACTATGATTGTCAAACTAGTCTTTGATTTTTAAACATGAGGCTCTTACTCTTTTGGTCTTTGACTTTCATATCACGTTATTTTACTTGGTTGTATTTGATGCTAAATGATTAGTCATTTTACAAATATGTCATCTCCATATGTCCATACGTTCATTAATGATGTTTATATGCATGTTAAATCTATTTATTGTGCCTATTAACAACAATGGAATGGACAGCATGCTTCTTGGCATCCTAAGACAGTTGCTTAAAAATCTCTGCAGGTTTCTAGTGCACAACCTCAAGATTCTGCTTCTTTAGCTGATACCAACTCACAAGCTTTGCACCCTTCCCATGCTCCTAATGGTAAGAACCCTTTTCAAATCTGAATCATCATTCACCGTAAACATTGTTTTTACTCACAATAATACATCTCAACCTTTTGAAAGCGCCTTATTATGCCTTTATACCTTTGAAATGGGCTATCTTCATCTTCTATCTTAAACCTTTGGAAAATAGTATTTCCTATTGCAATTTAAAGCAATGGATAGGAAAATAATGGTTTGAATTTTATACATAAGAATTATGTGTGAAGGCCCCCTTGATTATGTTTGGTGTAGAAGTATGCTCAAGCTGCAGCAGCTACTCTGTGGGGAAATTTCTCATTAGTAGAGCCTAGATGACCTGACTATATACATGCCAGAATCATAGAAAAAAACGTAATAAACTATATTAGAGGTTTGTTCTTCCATTTTTTTTTTATTTTTTATTTTTTGTGAGGACTGTGTGCATAATTATATCCTATGAAGCTTTCCCCTTGTCAATCCCTGAAATGAGAAGTAGTTTCTAATGCAATGAACAATTCTAGCACGTTTCCTTGACATACTTTTCTAATGAGTTGATCTTTATCGGCCTGGAAAGTAGTTTAGGATCACCATTTATTTTCTTTTTTGTTGTTTTTGTTTTTTTGTTTCTTTTGCTAGTATAAACTTAAATTACAATGAAGTGTTTCAACCCTATAGAGGTTCCATAATTCTCATACTTGTCTCTTGTTGTGTGTGATTATATATGATATTTGCATACGCATCATTTGCAAGTAACCATGGTTCACCACCTTTTTTATTCTCAAGGAATTCTGTTTTGTCCAATATGTGTTTTTGTGGATCCATTAGAGCAATGGTCGAGGTTTGATGCTGATACGGTGTGTGCTGTATTTGTTTTATGAAAAATTGCTAAGTTGTCAAATGTGTTCCAAATTCTTGTACAGTTTATTGTGGAAACAGTATTCTGATTTATTTTTTGGCAATCAATATTTGTAACTTCTATTCTCTGGTGTGTAAGTTAAATAATATGTTATCTATAATGTCAGATATAGTAATAATGTCTCAATACTATAAGGGCACCATCATATTTCTCTGGATGCCACTGTAATGTTCTATGTCCGTACATGCTTCTGATTATGACTAGGCAGGTGGTGGACCAATTGACACTCCAGGTACACTTACTGCAAAAAACACAAGAATCCAAGGCAAGTCTGCAAACAGTAGTTCTTCAAGAGAACAATCAGATGATGATGAAGTTGAAGGTGAAGCAGAAACAACAGAAAATATGGATCCTGCTGATGTGAAACGTGTAAGGAGGTAATCAAAACTTTGGTGTTAATTGACAAGGAACCAATGTCCTTTTTAAGTCTAAATAGTATTGGATTTCTATAATTGAATGTCGCAGGCTTTAAAGTTCTAAATTATCTGTTTTAAATTTTGGTTTTATTTTGGACCAAAATGGAACCATTTTGGTCTATTTTTAGAATAAAATATTAATAATACTGTAATTAATAAAAGTTGAGTGTTGCAGAAACTTTATTAGAATGAGTGATGGATTGATAGTGGTTATAATTTTTTTCCCCTTCAATGTTAGATAAGATTCATTTTGATGAAAATACAGTAACAAAAGTATATGAGTAGAATTTATGACTAATGATGGTAGAGTAGTAATAAAAGGACAATAAGATTAATAGTGATGTTTTTTTTTTCCATAATTTGTAGTAACCAAGCCCTCAAACATATTAATTAATGCATAATTTATGTATAAAATTGAATTGGACCAATCAAGCTCCTATTTGGCATATTATCTTGATGAAAATGTAGTAACAAAAGTATATGACTAGAACTGATGATTAATGATGGCAGATTCGTAATAAAATGATGATATGACTAATGGTAGTGGGTTTTTTTTCATAACTTGTACTAACCAAGTGTATTAATTAATGCATACCTCATGTATAAATTTGGATTGGGTCAATCAAGCTCTTCTTTGGCATACTATTTTGTTGATTATTGCAAGTTGATTAAATCCATAGTTTACTTTACCACTCCACATTTAATTGTCCCAGACTAGATTAATGATTAGTGATGTAGAGAGCTCTGGGTGGACACTAGTAATTCTTCAATTATTTTAGCCAATGTGGAAATTATGTGCAATTAAATCTCTTGCGGCATATTATTCTGGTTCTTTTGGTCAATGCTATTCTTCTTCTTCTTCTTCTTCTTCTCTCTCTTTTTTTTTTCCAATTTTATCTCGAAGGGGCATTCTATCTGTTTTCTCCTTCAGAAATTTACCCTGTCATTCAATTTCTGACTTGTGTGGTATTTTAACAAATGATAAACAATGCAACACCCATTTGAGTTAGCGTCCTCATTTTCCTTTTTAGTTTGTCATTTTTGCTACTTCATTGGGACATCATTCTGTTGCCTCCTCACAAATTAGGTGTTGATATCTGGTTGCTGCTTGAATGGTCTTTTAACAAATGATTCCTCTTGCAGAATGCTTTCAAATCGGGAGTCAGCCAGGCGTTCCAGAAGAAGAAAGCAAGCACATTTGAGTGAACTTGAGGCACAGGTTGTTGGCTATCAGATCTTGTTTAAATACTTGCTAATTGTGTGTTCAAGGTAGACTTTATGAAGTATTATCTAATAACATCCTTGGCTTGTCACTGTATAGGTTTCACAATTAAGAGTTGAAAACTCGTCATTGTTAAAGCGCTTCACTGACATAAATCAGAAATACAATGAAGCTGCAGTCGACAACCGAATTCTAAAAGCTAATGTGGAAACTTTGAGAGCTAAGGTAACACATGATATTGCCTCTATTTCTTGTCTCAAATGTACAAGTTGTCCGACTGCAAGATGTCACCTATTAACTGATTCTTTTTGTGCGGCATGGTACATGAGCGTCTGGGTTTTAGTCAGGCCAACTAAAGATATGTCATCTCTCCTTGTAATTAAGTTTATACATTATGTAGCTGAAGTACCTCATAAGTTAAAATTCAATTAATCAGGTGTATGAACCTTAAGAGATGTTACATATTGTTGAAACTAATAATTCTCCTTTCAGGTGAAAATGGCAGAGGACACTGTGAAGAGAGTAACAGGTGTAAATCCCATGTATCCAACCATGTCAGACATGTCATCAATCAGCATGCCCTTCTCTGGAAGCCCTTCTGATGTTACCTCAGATGCTGAAGTTCCTGTCCAAGAAGACCAGAGCCAGTTTTTCCAGGCTGCCCAGCGTGACCAAAGTATTAGTACTCGCCTTCCCGATACTGCTCCTGCTGCTCCACCAATTGAGGGTGGTCATGGTGCTGTTGCTCCTGGAAAAATGGGAAGGACTGCATCGATGCAGCGGGTGGCCAGCTTGGAGCATCTCCAGAAACGGATCTGTGGTGGTTCGGTGCAATGGGATGCTGCTGCTGCCTCCGGCTGGGAGCCAGATACTTCTGCCAGCAACAATCAGAACCAGATGCAATGAGCTCAAGAACTGCCTATTCTGTCGCCTTCTTAATTGAAATATGTGCATTTCAGGGCAAATGCCCTGCCTTATTTGTTCTAATGCTAATATGCTGCTAGATATTCTTATCCATTTCAGTTGGCAACTGCTCAGATTTATATTTAGGCAATGCAATGTATGTAATGTGTATAAACATTGTGTATGAAAACAATGCTACTGAACCCATTTTTGGAACTAGTCATTGTAAAAGATCTCATTTGGGATTGGAGATTGCAACAAGGTTTCTTTGCCTATTAATTGGCTTGTGCTTAATTAGTAATTCTTCTCATAGCTTTGAAATGCCAATATATTTGGTGAATTGGTTAATTTGACACCCAAATTTCATGAATAAATACCTGCAAACTTTGAGTTTTATCGAGAAAGGACTGATATTTGGCAGGTATTTCCTGATTGTTAATGATCTCATACTTTCCTTCTTTATTTATCTTTTTTTTTTTTGACCTAGGGGATAAAGGAGGGGCATAGCCATAGATGACAAGCACCCTTGATTCCTCACCGTTAGACCAATGGTCCTATGGTCTTTACTTTATCTGTAGTCTACTCATATGTAGAGTATATGTCACACTATTTTATCATTTACTTTATTTCTCTTTCTCTTAAATTAATTTATCCTCATAATTCATGTTAACAATTTGCTTAATAAACATAGAATAACAAGCCCCTGATCTCTAATTCAAAATAATTAAAAACCTTCAATTGCATCATGTGAAAGTGAAACATTGGAGGATATCCAAACAGGTTCCATTGCAACAACCTTATTAAATCAAAAGTAGATTGACAAGACATCCCTCTCCAATAATTTAACACACATGTCAACTACCCACATCCTCATAAACAAAACTATTTAGTAATTAAATAAATAAAAATCATCTGAGAATCAACAGTTAAGGATAAAGAAAGAAAGATAACATTCTCACTTATCCTTACAAATCACAAAAAAGTGATCATCTTTTTCAAGATCACTTCTTCCTCCAATTATTTTTAATTGCACTTTCAACAATTCTAAACAAAAAGAGATAACAAACATTAAAAAATTAGCACAAATTAATGCCTAAATCCTAAGAACAAATTAAAAAAAAAAAGAGAATGAAATTCCTTTATACAATTCAATGATAATGAAGAATAAGATCATGAAACCCAAGTTAAGACAATGTCTCCAAGCTCTTTTCTGAGTCCTTCCCAAGTTAGCTGGTGACATCCCTTGACAGCCCATTGCTCCTTGATGTCCACCATCAGTAGAGTTTCAGTGACCTCCAAAGCTTCAATTTTTAACATACATCCCCACTTCCCCACTCCCACCATCCCTTCATTCGTCTTCTCAAACACAAAACCATGCTTCTCTCCACACTCGCGCATTTTGCCGAACACCTTGTCCGCGGGTTTATCGGAAGTGAACCTTTGCTCGCTCTTCCTCCCTGCGTCGTCGAACAATCCTGATAGATCGAATGCTTTGAATCGAGAGATGATGTCGAATGCGTTCATGGAGGTTGCGCGTCTGAGAACTGGGGTGGTGTTGTCCATTTGGTCCAGTTTGGAGTCTAAGCTGAAGCATCTCTTGATGAACCAAGGGACTCCCAAGACTCCTTCAATGGTGAGCCTTGTGGCGGGGTTTGGATCCAGGAAGCCGTCGACGACCCGCCGTGCGTCCTTGGGGAACCACGGCGGGAAAGAATAGCCTCTTTTGAACATCTTATGGAACATGATAGCGCGGTTGAGGTCTACGAACGGGAGGCGTCCGGCGATGAGGACGTAGAGGACGACGCCGCAGGACCACGCGTCGGCTTTGGCCCCATCGTAGCCCCCGCCGCCGCAGACCTCCGGCGCGACGTACCCCGGAGTGCCGCAGCGTGTTTGGAGTAGGCCGTTCTTGAGTTTCTCCGGGAGCGCGGAGAGGCCGAAGTCGGCGAGCTTGAGGTTGCCGTCGCCGTCGAGGAGGAGGTTCTGGGGCTTGATGTCGCGGTGAGAGACGCCGCGCGAGTGGCAGTAGTGGAGGGCGGAGATGAGTTGCTGGAAGAAACGGCGGGCGGTGGACTCCGGGAGTTTTCCGCGCTTCTCGATCAGCTCTCCGATCTCGCCGCCGGGGGCCAGATCCATGATGAGATAGATCTTGGATCTGGTGGCCATGACCTCGTGGAGGCGGATGATGTTGGGGTGCGAGAGGCGGCGCATGGCGTTGACCTCGGTCATGAATTGATCGTTGAGGCCGGCGCTTCTAAGCTTCTCCGTGTCGAGGATCTTGATGGCCACGGTGGCGCCGTCGGCGACGGCGCGAGCTTTGTAGACCTTGGCGAAGGAGCCGCGGCCGAGGATGTCGCCGAAGACGTACTTTCCAAGGAGGACATCGTGGTTGGTTCTCGGCGAGGCCGGCGGAGAGGTTTCCATGGAGGTCCTCCGCCCACTTCCTCCGCCTCCGAGGAGGAGGGCCACCCCCTCGCTGGACGAACTCGTCTTCTTCTTACGGTTCACTTTGCATGCCTTTTTATATATATATATAGAGAGAGTTAAAAATTAAAATTAATATTTTAATATTTAATTTTAGAGATATAGAATTTGGAATATACTCAGAATAATTTAGTGATAATATTTTTTTGGTAAAATGTGATATATATGAAGGTAGGCAGTTTGGGATAGAATTTTTTTATTTTTGATGTGGTTGTTACTTGTTAGTAGAGTATATTTTATCATGATTTATCTTGAAATTGTTGCAATTATCGTTCCAGTGCGGTTGTGAAATTTGAGATTTTTTTTTAGGGTTTAGGGTTCGTGGATTATCTCACATAAGTGCTCAAAATCTGCTTCTTTATATAGTTGTATGAAATTAATTCTATATTCATAATATTAAAATCATATATTGTTCATTTATCCCTTGTTTGGTTCAAAAAAGGAGTTTGGAAGGGAGGGATAAGGGGGAGTTCGGAGGGTTTTGAAAAATTTTATTTTTGGTTCAATGGGAGAGTGAGGAGAGGGAATTTTTTTTGTTTGGTATGAAAGAGTGTAATGTGTATTTGATCAATTTGCCCTTTAGTTTAAAATAGCTAATGATAATGGTTGGTTATGAAGATTAAGGAGGGAAGAAAGTGTAATGTGTATTACTATTAATTTAATACTAATTAATAATAATTATATTAAATCTATTAATTATATTAATTTAAGTATAATTAATATTAATTATTAAACAAATACAAATTTTATTACTATTAATTATATTAGTATAAAAGCTAATATTAACCTAATTAAAATTAATTATAATAAAGTTATTAATTATATTAATTTAAGTATAATTAATAGTAATTATTAAACCAATATAAATTTGATTACTATTAATTATATTAGTATAAAAGCTAATATTAAACTAATTAATATTAATTAGTTTAATTTAAGTATAATTAATATTAATTATTACATGAATACAAATTTTATTACAATTAATTATATTAGTATAAAAGCTAGTATTAAGCTAACTAATATCAATTATATTAAATATATTAAGTATATTAATTTAAGTATAATTAATATTAATTATTAAATCAATACAAATTTTATTACAATTAATTATATTAGTATAAAAGCTAGTATTAAACTAATTATTATTAATTATATTAAACATATTAATTATATTAATTTAAGTATAATTAATATTAATTATTAAACAAATATAAATTTTATTAATATTAATTATATTAGTATAAAAACTAAAGTTAAACTAATTAATATCAATTATATAAAAGCTAGGACATAAATGAAATTTTGAAAATAAGTGGAGGGCAAGATGGTATTTTCAAGTGATTTTTTTAGTTTAAAAAAATATACATTTTCCACCCCTCCAAAAAACCCCGATTTGGGGGGTGGAAAATGAGGGGTGAGGAGGGGTCCTTACACCCCCAACCAAACACAAGAAAAACCCCAAACCCCTCCTCACCCCTCCAAAAACCTCCAACCAAACAAAGGGTTAAGGATATTTGCACCATTGTTGCAATGAGATCTTCATTGACATTTTAATAAGATAACCATGTGAAGACTCGTGGTAGGTCATCCAATGAACTTGCTACCCTTAGCAATCATCCATATGTTTACTCAAAACATCTCCATGCTTCTAGCTTGTGAGAACAACTGCTTGATCGGATCAAGGAGCATAACATGTGCTAGTCTTTGTTGGATCAATGATGTCCCATCTCATTGATCCTTCGATTAGGGATATTTAGATACGTACATAATCACACATGATAAGAATCCCACATTATGATCTCTATCATAATTTTTTTTATACTATGTGTTGTATCATGGACTTCATTAATTAGAATTAAGATCTTGTATTATAGTGAACATCCAAGTAATGAAGAAGCTTTTTATTAAATAATTAAATTTGTACATAAAGTGCCAAATGTGATTGTCTTTATAGCACCTCTCCAACAAAAGGTGGTAAGGAAGTTTGATAGAAGGGTAGTGGCTAATTAAGCTCTTGTAAACTTGGAAGATACAAACTAAAAGGCATCGAGTTATCGCTGATGGCATGTACTCTCGAGCAACTTTGGAAGTCAAGGTGTAACCAGATGTTCAAATGCCTGGCTTAGTTAGAAAACCCCCCACTATGAGAGTTCTACAAAATGGTGATGAAAGTTCTATAGAACGACAGTTAAACCAGCCATGCTATATGGGAGCAAATGGTTGGGTAACTAAAGTTCAACATATTCGATAAGATAAGTGTGACAAAAATAAGGATGTTAAGGTGTATGAGTGGTCATACAAAATTGGATAAAATTAGAAATGAACACATGACTGAAGGTGTATGTTACACCAATTGAAGATAAAATAAGAGAAGGGCATTTAAGATGGTTTGGACACATACGTACTAGATCTCTATGGTCCCCGGTTAAAAAATGTGATAGTTTAATAATAGAAGGTAAGAAGAGGGGTAGAGGTAGGCCAAAGATTATGTGAAGAGAGATAGTGTTTAAGAACCTACGTATATTAGATATTGAGCTGGAGCTACATGGAGACAGAATTCATATAGCCGACCTCGTTTACTATAGGATTAAGGCTTTGTTGTTGTTGTCATTTTCCCTATTTGGTTTTTTTTTTTCTCTATCTTTTGAACTATGTACTAAGCTATTTAAAAATAAGGGCATGTTTGGATGCACCCATATTCCATAGTAATGGCCCTCATTATTATGGAATGTAACATTACGATGAAATTTTTATTTTGGCCCTTTTGGTTACCCTTTTTACGGGCAATATTTAACTATAGATTCAAAGGATTCTATATTAATATGTAAAAGAGGTCATATCTCTCTTCTTCTTTTTTTTCCAATCGATGTTGTTCGTGAGCTGTTTTTTAAAAACTCTTAACGGATATATTTTTTAGTATTAAAAGAGTTTTTTACTTGCCACCCCCTTGAAAATAATTAAATTACTTATCACCCCTAACTTTTTAATAATACCCCATAATGATAACTCTCTCATTTATTTTTATTTTACTTATCACCCCCTGGACCAGAGTTTTATGCTTTAACTTGGGTTAAATATAAAACATAGGGTTATAATATATGTAAAGTGACAGTTTTATCCATTTAATATATGATATCATTTTTAATGATTTTTCCCACATTTTCTATTTTCCAAACATTAAAAAAACTTCAATTTATCAGCTCAAAAGTTTACCATGTACTCACTTTAGTTTTTGATGTATTTTATATGTTTTGAAAATCTAATTATTTTGTTTACTTTGAATATATTACAAATAATTTTTTAATATATATTTTTAAAATTGAAATAAAAATATAGGTTAATCAAATTTTGTTTACAAATTTAATATAAATTTACTTACAGCCCTCTTAATAAAATCATAATTTACTTATAATCCCTTTTAGAATTTCTCAATTGCTTATTAGTAATGGGCAAATTCAATTATGAAAAGAAGAGAATATTTTTGTCTTTTACTTTGTTTTTTAAGTGGTTTTTAAAAATTATTCAAAACTTGGTTGGGAGAACTAACTCAAGTGTGACAAGTAAAATAAAAATAAATGAGGGAGTTATGTGGTATTATTGAAATATGAGGGGTGATAAGTGATTTGACTATTTTTGAAGGGGTGACGAGTAAAAAACTTTTATTAAAATTATTTTATAAGAAATTTTTACCGTACATAGCCAAACACTTATTCTGTATGAATTTTTCATTTACTTTTTCCTTCTAGGATTCATCTCATCTCCGCATCCTATAGGAAAAATTCCTATCCATCTAAACATACCCTAAAATTTTTTTAAAAAAAATTGCGTTACATACAGCTGATTTTTTTTATAAATTTATAATTTATTTAAAAATTAAATATCTATTTTATAATAATTTTCAAATTTTAAACTAAAAGTAGAAGAAAAAGATCTTTGAGCTTATTAACGTGGAGGCTGGAGGGTGCTGAAGAGCAGCAACAAGGTTGGCATTCTTATCGAGATCGAGGTAGGAGAAGAGAGAGACTAGAGAGGGAGATGTCGTCGCTGGGGACGTCGAAGGGGATCCTCGAGATCGCCAAGTTTGCGATCTATGTCGCCGTCCCCGTCGCCCTCACCTACGCCGTCGCCACCGACTCCAAGACCATTCACAAGCTCATGGGCTTTGTATGCTCCCTCTCCTTCCCACTTTTGTGATTTGTTTGGTTAGATCTTGCCAAAGATTTGAACTTTTGATCAAATTTTAGTTCTGTGGATTCAATTTACCCAATTTTGAGGTTTTGTTCACGAATTTCATCGTTTTACTGTATTATCTCCTTCTCAGAAGCTCGAGGGTTTTCGATTTTTGTTTAGGTTTGCATTTTGCTCTTAAATCTTTAATGTATGGAATATTGTTTGTTATTTGAAAAAGAAATTGTAAATTTTTTTTCAACTAGGGTTCATTCTTATTTGCTTAGCTTCAGGAATAGCATCAAAAAAATAAAGCTCTACCTCAATCTATTTCATGCTTCATGATGCATAAGATTATCTGCAGTATGAATTGTTTGTTTGTTGTCACAATAAAACTTCAACAGCATGTTGCTCATTTTATATACTAGATTTTGGAAAATTGTTTGCCTTTCACTTCATCTTGTTGAATGATAGGTTTTGATCATTGTTGGACAGCGATCCATTTGTAATTAGGAAAATCTATATGGAGATGATCATGCCTTCTTAAACCCTAATCCTGGGTGAATAGCACTCTTCAAGTGTTTGTGCATATTATGGATAATTACACCAAGGTGTAGTTCTATAGAAGCTTGCATTTTTATATACAACTCTAACTACACAGTGTGTGTATATATAACGTCAAGTTATTGTAAGATATATCAGCTTACCGAGTAGTCACATTTAATGTCGCACTTGTAGATCAGCTAACGAACTAACATGGTCAACTAGCAGATTTACATTTGCATCCACAGGGTTATTGTTGTTCAGAATCTTTAGATCCTATCGGTTCTGACATGTAAATTCATGTTGGCAACCCCATATAAGATGGTATTTGGACATGTAATTGCTCATTGATGTAATCATCTTTGCTAAAATAATAATTAGAATAAAATAAAAAAAAGATGTAACTTTTGTTTTATGCTTGTGGATATTGGAAATACAACCCTGCCTAATATAAAAATGTCAGAAAATCTGGAATTATAAACAGTGAAGAAAAGATTCAAATGATAAAACCACTGATGGATTAATTTGATGAATTCCTGCTTCAAGTTTGGTGATCAATCAGTAAGATAACTACCTAAGAACAGCATGTAAAGAGGCAAAAACTTTGTGATTCACCTGTACTTTCTTCAGGATTAATAAACCTTGCAGATGGTCAAATAAGTAAAATATTTCAACTGACTTTTTGCAAGTATTAGGGAAATTCAAGATGGTCAATGGTGGATCATGGTAGATTCTTGAGAAATGCTTAAACACTGTGTGGTTCATATCATGTGTTAGCGAAATGTTTTATCAATGGAAGTGGATAAGCTAACTGATCCTTCTCCAGAAGCCTCATGGGTTCCCCATGTGGCCCTTACTAGGAGAGATCTCATGTCTCAGGTAAGGAAGGTCACAATGAGGACACGTTTTAGGTCCTCCATGATCATCACTGTTAGCACAACCACCGCGGCACTATATCAGAATTTATGACGAACGCCATGATCATCACTGTTAGCACAACCACCGGGCACTATATCAGAATTTATGACGAAACTTCTGATGTAATTTTCTAAACCTCTCCTTGGAGCTGTGTAGGCATACCGATGACCAAAAGTAACATAAACTGGACAACCATGAAATTCTAAAGCATGCGCTTTCAACTAAATTGGTCCATGCATTATCCTATTCTTTGTTCAGGCTTGCGAGAGTTGTGTTGAGAACTCTGTTTTCTCTTCTGAAGATCATCTGTTAGAGGCTGGTATATAATTCCTCGAGTTGAGTTTAAACCCCCTCTTAGAGTTTGAACAGAAACCATCTTTTACTTGAATTTTGAAAACCATCAGAATATTTTGTGTCAAGTTTGATACTGTAGGATACCTTTTTCTTAACCAAAAAGTTATATTATTTGTCCTTGCTTATATTTCATTGTCACATTTGTATGCAGCGGTCTTATGTGGTATACCCTCCAGAGGGTCCACGACCTCCACCCCCAGAAGAGCTCCGTGAGAGGGCCCGTGAGCTATCCCGTGAGTTAGCCCGCAAGAACAATTCTCACTGAACCACCTCTTCTTTCATATCATTGTGGTGAGTTCGATGCTAATGGACGAAACATGACTAATTTGAGATCATGTTGGTCAATTACAAATCAATGTAATATATTTGTGGCAGGTGAAGTGATTGCATGCAAGTGTGACTCAGTTTTGTTTTCAATTCTTGAAAACAATCTGTCCGAGAAGGAAGGCTGCTCACTTGCTTTGTTTCAGACTTCTCCAAATGTATGTTGAACTTAAGTCGGTGATGATTAGTAATAAATAAAATTTATATCTGTTTGCCTTCACATCAGATGCTTAATGAGTTGAATTGTCGTGATAATTTCATATGAGAAATCCCTTTTATCTTGGAAGAAACTTCAATACCTTGTGCTCGACATTGTTTTAAATAGAATTACTTTGATCAATGCTACAGGTGAACTGTGTATTGAAACCTAACCCAACTTTTAGTTAGTGCTCTAAATTTTAAGTGAAGTCCTTGATATGCTAAGTTCAAATTGTTGTTTTAGTCCCACTTTCTTAGCTTACAAAAGGGGACTTTTACCACCTTATTATGAACACCAAGTTGAATATTATTCAGCTCTTTTGGTGTTTTGAAGGCAGGAAGTGAAAAATTGGACTTCTATAAATTTTTATTTCGGTGTTCTGACTTTTGACGAAAAAAAGAAATACTGAAGTAGGCTTTGATAAAATCAAGTTTACACATGCCGTCGTTTTCTCTGCCGCCTAATTTTAATACTAACTTCATGTTACTTGTGTTGATTTATTCTTCACCAGATTCAAGCACAACCATTTCTATAACCATTGATGAACTTTTAATATATTTTTGGTCCCTTCAATCTTACCACACACTTGCGGACGGCCAGGGCCAGCTTATTTTGTTTGAATGATTCAGTCTGAGTCTGATAAACTCCATTATATATGGACATGATACTATGCTGCTAACTACATTCATCACCAATGGCTTTTACTTATCATAAACTCATCCTCCAAATCCTTGTAGTAACCTTCCTATCAATGCAAACACTCGCAGCTCAGGACTCCAATCTCTTCAGGGAGTACATAGGAGCCTTGTACAATGACGTGAAGTTCTCTGACGTCCCGATAAACTCCGGTATCACCGACTTCCACTTCATCCTCGCCTTCGCCATTGACTACACCGACACTACCTCCCCTTCCCCTACCAATGGCCAGTTCAACATCTTCTGGGACTCCACCAACCTCTCACCCTCCCAAGTCTCCTCCATCAAACAAACAAATGCCAATGTTAAGGTTGCACTAAGCATTGGAGGAGATATAGTCCATGGTGTTCCAGCTAAGTTCAGTCCTTATTCCATAGACTCTTGGGTTAACAATGCTGTCATTTCTCTGACAAAAATCATCCAAGAATATGATCTTGACGGCATCGACATCGACTACGAGCACTTCAACACCGATCCAGAGACCTTCGCGGCGAGCATCGGGCAGCTGATCACTACTCTGAAGATCAATGGAGTGATATCCTTTGCTTCCATTGCTCCCTTTGAGGCAGTGAACAGCTATTACTCAGCCTTGTGGAGAGAGTATGCAAGTGTGATAGACTATGTGAACTTCCAGTTCTATGCTTATGATGCAACCACCAATGTGTCTCAGTTTCTGAGCTATTTTGATAAGCAGAGTTGCATGTACAATGGTGGCAGGATGTTGGCTAGCATGGCAACTGGTGCAAATGCAAGAGGGTTATCACCTGAAAATGGATTCTTTGATGCATGTGCCACTCTCAAGGAGGAGGGGAAACTCAATGGGATCTTTATTTGGTCTGCTGATGGCTCCAAGGCTAGCAGTAATGGTTTCTCTTATGAACAGAAGGCACAGAACTTGTTGGCTAGTTCTTATTGAGTATATATGATCATCCATACTTGTGTGAAATATATGTGATTGATGAATCAAAGCATTTAAAGAAAAAAGTTTTTAAGTGTTACCTACTCCTACATCAACTAAAGAAGACTGCCTATGAAAACCATACCTTTTCATACATGGCCTATGAATAGTCTGGCTCACCATAATAACATGTATGTTCAAATTTGTATTGCATATATAATGACACTTGACAATGTTGCATAGGAAACTGCCTAATTAAGTTGCTAACATCCCAAAATATTTTTTAAATTCACAAGGAGATGAAATAGATGGACTAGTCTTCCATATTCAATGACCAATAAACAAAGAACAATTCTATTCTCCATTGTCTTCTTAGAGATCCATATCCAATGAAAGAACAAGTCAAGCCAATCAACAAGCAAGTCTATACACGCAATTAAATTCAACCAAAGAAAAGCAATAGAAAAGCAGACATTTTCCATCATTCATTCAATAGAAAAGAAAACACACATGTGTCTTGGTTTGAAAAATCTATATATGAGCACATGGCCAGGCACAACTTCATCTACTCCATCTCTAATGGCTTCCACTTATCATAAACTCATCCTCCAAATCCTTGCAGTAACCTTCCTATCAATGCAAACACTCACAGCTCAAAACTCCAATCTCTTCAGGGAGTACATAGGAGCCTTGTACAATGGTGTGAAGTTCTCCGATGTCCCGATAAACTCCGGTATCGACTTCCACTTCATCCTCGCCTTCGCCATCGACTACACCGACACCACCTCCCCTACACCTACCAATGGCCAGTTCAACATCTTCTGGGACTCCACCCTCTCACCCGCCCAAGTCTCCTCCATCAAACAAAACAATGCAAATGTAAAGGTTGCTCTAAGCATTGGAGGAGATACTGTTCATGGTCTTCCAGTAAACTTCAGTCCTTCTTCCATAGACTCTTGGGTTGACAATGCTGTTAAATCTCTAACAAGCATCATTCAAGAATACAATCTCGATGGAATCGACATCGACTATGAGCATTTCAACACCGATACAGCAACATTCGCAGCGAGTATTGGAAAGCTGATCACTACTCTGAAGAACAATGGAGTCATATCCTTTGCCTCCATTGCTCCTTACGATAATGAAGAAGTGCAGAGTCATTACCAGGCCTTGTGGAAAGACTATGCAAGTGTGATAGACTATGTGAACTTTCAGTTCTATGCTTACAGTTCTGACACAACAGTGTCTCAGTTTCTCAACTATTTTGAAGCTCAGAGAAACAACTACAATGGTGGGAAGATCTTGGCTAGCATTGGGAGTAGTGCAAGCAGTGGAGGATTGTCACCTGCAAATGGATTCTTTGATGCATGTACTACTCTGAAGACACAAGGAAAACTCTCAGGGATCTTTATTTGGTCTGCTGATAACTCCTTGGCTAATGGTTTTGTTTATGAAAAGCAGGCACAGAGCTTGTTGGCAAGTGCTCGTTGAGATGCTTTTGTGTTAGATTCGTCGTAGAATATTTTCTATCATCTGAACTTCAATAATGTGTCTTGTTTGTCTAAATCAATATATGATTGCATAAAAGATTATGATATCTCTCCACTAACTTTTCTTGTTTTTATTCGTATAATAAAATCGAACAAGTCCTACATCGGCTAATTCGAGTTTCTATAGCGTGCCGTGTGGAATATTGTTGTGCAATATTGAACTGGATTCCCCTACTACTAATCATGCTTATTAATTAAGTTTAATTTCAGTGTTCAAGCAAAGCATTTATAAATACTTGGCAAGGCTTAGAAACCTAATTCTATTCATTGTATTCATCTTCTACTCCATGGCATCCTCATCTTCCAAGCTGATTCAAACTATTCTTCTCACTCTCTGGAATGAGAAGAGCTCAGAGTGTTTGTGTTGGCTTGTTGTAAGAGTTGATGATGGATAAGCTACAAAGTTGTAAATGATTATGGAACACAAGGAGGTCTTGCAAAACAAGGTCAAGATTTTATTAGTATTATACTATATAGTAGTAGAAGCACTGGCTTGTTTTTTGTTTTTGTTTTTTCGATAAATGTCAGTGAGAGAAAATGAATTACCAACTTTTCTTGTAAAAATTGGTAAACCCTAACTTGTTTTATGTTGAACAAAATGAAAGCTTTGTGTTGTGTGTGAACAGTGAATGAATGTGGATCATCGTCACTTTCATCGCTTACTACTTGGAAAATTGAATACAAGAAAACAAATGGGCAGGCTGACATGCAACAAAACAACTCACCTTCAAAGAATTGGAAAACAGACTGTTTTATATTAGATGCCTTTGTAAACTGGAAAACAGATTATAACTGACAAAAAGGGCATAAAGGAAGAAGTAACAGGTACATGAACAGGATATGAAGGATACTTATTGATTTATTTCACTTTTTAGAACCTGGAATAAAACAATTAATAAGGAAACTCATTTGCTGTTCAGACTAATCGGTGTATATCAACCTGACATTGATGATATAACCAAATCCAGTAGGTCTAACAATTGAAGTATATGGTCGACATCAGGATACCAAATTTTTTTGTAACAAAAGAACAGTAGATGATATCTCATTTGTAAGGCATCGAAATTTAGGATAAATAACAAAGAAATGCTTACACGTAACCATCCTATTAACTTCGATGCTTCTCATAACTCCCATGTCTGTAACTAAGTCCAGAAAGCATCTGTGATCCACGGGCAGGGCGCAGAAAAAGAAGGCCCATCCAAGGGATGCATGATGATTGGATTGGCGTGGCTTAGTGCAGCAAAGGAATTGAATTGTGAGGGCTGGCAACAGGATTTGGTGTTAATCCGATCTCGGACGACTGGAGCCACCTCTATGAGCATTATTGTACAAAGGCAATATAGAACCATGTTTTCTTCTTCCGTAGCACCGCCAATAGAAAACAAATATTGCCAACAATATGCCAAGGGGAATTGCCCATCTGCCGTTTTTAAAATGCACGGAAAAAAATTATTAGAATTATCCTTCTCTGGACCCCGTGTATGGTGAGAGTTTTGTAGTATCAGACTGGCCTATTCAATGACCATGTTTAACTGAATTTAACTATTTAAGCTTCCAAACAAAATCAATTTACCTGTCCAAATCAAGGAATCGGCTATATACGATCGTTTCCCAGAAAGCCACAATGGCATGCCAAGCCGGGTTGTAGTATAGTGATTCAGCAGACCAGAACATTCTTGTGTATGTCTCCAAGAAGATAAACATCACCCAAGCACCAATTTCGAGTAAAATGAACTTGATGACAAACCGCCCGACTACAACCATAACAAGGGAGAAAGCGACCAACCAATTGAATAGCCTCTGGTTGTATTCTTTGATGAAAACACTGCGTGCCTTTCCAAGCATCTATGGATGAGATATAGATTCATATAATTAGATGAAACATTTGACTAGGAAAATAGCAATAAGCAAGTAGTAGTAGCAACATACTGAAAGGGAAATGTTTTCAGCACCTTAAATTTCATGTCAACTTATTCTTTTAACTAAGAAAGCAGCACGTAAAAAAGAAGCAAACTAAACTGATTATATATGAAACTTCACTATATATCCGCAACCCAGTCCACTTGGTAAATAGTATAACATCAGATCCCTTGGATAGGGCTTGTATACTGCATTGAGGATCATATTGTACTCAAGAAAATAAACACCAACTCAAGATTCACAGGATAACAAATCACAGGCTATCATTCACTACACTTACGTTTAGTGGTTTTGTTACTTGAAACAGAAGCAGATTATTGGCAACTCACTGTCTTGTTGGGTTGACAGTGTGTCTTGCCCGAAATTCATCTGACAAAATTAGCTCTTAATGTGGATTCTCAAGAATTTTTCAAGGACTTGATCCACTCAAAGTTGAAGATTTCAACAGAAACCCAGAAACTGAAATGTAAGGGTCAAAATGCTCCATAACTTACAGTTCATGTCCCACTAGAATACAAGTAACAAGGATAATTTATTGAGCTGAAGGAAACACGAGACAGTCAGTTTAATACTATAATTGACTGCACAGGAAATCTTAAATTTGGATTCGAATATTTGTATATTTAAATTCACCTAGTGCAACCCTATCATGGTAGGAGGTTCCCAATCAATCAAGGACAAAACTTGAAATAGGATTCTATAATACTCTAGAAGTACATGGAAGCTTTAAGATTGCAAACCATTCTTTCATTGAAGGCAGGCCCCAAGATAAATAAATGCATGACAAAATGCGGACAACAAAGGATCTGGTACCTAACCTTCGCCATTCTCTGTTCATAATTCTTTTTGGAAGGGCCAACACATTCTTCTTCAAAGCTCTGATTGCATTGCAGAAAACCAGCATTGAACTTTGCCATTGAGGGAAGCCTTAGGACTTGAAGCTGATCCATTTTATCCTCACAATTTGTATATAACTTCTCACACACCTTTGATGACTCATACTCATTTGCTAATCGATAGCTTTTGTACACCTATAGAGTATAGAGTGACTTCAGTAAAACCAGAACAGCAGCATGTACAATTGCATACACAAATAAAAACAGTCCAAGATGGTACAAATTTCAATTTCATGGTAACAAACATTTTAAATACTAAAATTCGTTTGGTGTTTATTTCTACAATTATTGCCATAAACTACAGCAATATTGACTCATAATTTACAAAAGATACTTCACAAAAATCACCATTTGCATTATATATGTTTTAATGAAATTCCAATTTTACAAGAGAAAAGTCAAAAAAATTCTTAAAATAACTGTCACCTCAAACCAATGACACGTTAAAAAAAAGGATTCATATCTAACCTTCTGTATTTCATCATCAAGTTTCAGGGCAGATTGCCCTGCATGATAGTGACCAAAATGCTGCTCATCAAAAAGTTTCCTTGCTTCCTTGCTCGACTCATCATGGGCATGCTGCAGCTTGTCCTCTGACTGTGGTAGAAACAAGGTGTCCATATGTTGATTGTATAACTTCATGCAACGTTCCACAATACCCTTATTGAAAACCTCAACAAGAGAACCCGTAGATGGAATTTCACCTTTGTTCAAGGCTTCCAAAATCTGAATAGGACATGAACAATAATCAGAAAAACCAACCCCAAATGTAGTACAAAGTTACGAACACCAAATCTTTTGTGTCTTTAGTAGATAATAAATTAACAGTATCAAATAAGTACATATTTAAGTGAGATCTCTTCTTGATAATTTCTAATATGAAACAGAAAATTCAATAATAAGAATAAAACTTAAAAGCACCTGTTCTAGAAAAGATACAAACTCCTGCCCATTTAGATGGGCACCCTGCACAAGTTTTGGATGTGTGATAGATGCAACAATTTGCTTCAGTTTTTCCCTTTTTTCCACATATGATGGCTCAAGTTCACTGTCCAACATATCGCAGAGTTTCGTCCTATGAAGATGAGGCTGCCATGCAAGTTAATAATATGTCACAACGGAAAAAAGCAATAACAAACCACATGTCAAACAGCTAAAACAAGCCACATGCCAATTTAAACAAGTAAACAACTAAGCTAGAATACTTTCCAAAAAAAAGAATAAAAATGAAAAGTTATAATTTTACTTGGTAAAAATGCTTATATTCAGATGATATAGGCATGTGGATTCTTTGAGGTTGGAACACTACAAACAAATTCGGGATCTGGTTTATTTGACAAAATATGAAATAATTATGGAGGAAAGAGGAAAGCAGCTTTGTGCTTATATATCATTCAACGAACTTCAAATGGGATATCCATCTATTTTAGTATATGATTACCTAGTGTGGCAGTGCCTGGCTAGTTCCCTTCTTCTGGCATGTCTATCAGATCCCAAAGTGCCTGACTGTCTATACTAGAGGAAAGCAAGTCGGTAGGGACTTGAGTAAAAGAAAGCCAAGCACTTCAAAATACTCCAGAAACTTGGGTTTAAGAGACACATTAATTTGGATTTCACGCAAATTGGATAAAGTTAATTATAAAAATATAAAATATGAGATCCATGCTCTGTTTTGTCAACAAATACAGTCAAGGAATTAAAAAGTATAATTTTCATGGAATTAATTAGTGACTCTATCTGCCATATGAGCTAATTAATGTCTAATCAAGCATAATTATGCTAATAACACTATATATGACTAAGTATACTCAAATTGGATATTCACGCTAAGATCAATGCTCTGTTTTGTCAACAAATACAGTCAAGGAATTACAAAGTATAATTTTCATGGAATTAATTAGTGACTCTATCTGCCAAATGAACTAATTAATGTCTACTCAAGCATAATTATGCTAATCACACTGTATATGGCCAAGTATGACTCAAACTGGATATTCACACAAATTGGATAAAGTTAATGATATAAATATAAAATATGAGATCCATACTCTGTTTTGTCAACAAATACAGTCAAGGAATCAAAAAGTATAATTTTCATGGAATTAATTAGTGACTCTATCTGCCGTATGAGCTAATTAATGTATAATCAAGCATAATTATGCTAATCACACTATATATGGCTAAGTATGACTCAAATTTACCTAGGTGTTAAAGATTAAATTATAAATCAGGTTAATTCTACCACAGTCTATCCAGCCATTCAAATAATGTGAACCCTTTCTGTGGCATGCTGTGCAACCTGTCCTTCCCAACATCAGCAGCCCACTACATCCATCCGCCACCCTCTGCATCCTTCCTCCTCAACAGCCCACACCCTTGGAGCTCAATCCACTCATTTGAAACCCATCATACTGCAACCCACCTTTTGATCTTAATTGAGCTGTACAAGGCTCAAATTGAGTTGAATCTAACTCATTTTTCCCCTATTGGGACCAAAATCAGCTGAACCAGAATCTTTACTGGCTTTAATAGGGCCAAATCAATTTGATTCAATTTAGACTAAATTCAAAACCAAGCCCCAAATTTATTTCGGCCACATTCAAGCGTACCAATTCAACCAACATGATTCAACCAAATTTAAAATCTCAATAGCACCCACTTCATTGTTGAAGACAAACAAGCTTTGGACCCATCAATAAGTCTTAAAATTTGTGCTTGTCTTACATCAGTTGAAAGCACAGTGCCTAGACCGTCACTACAAATGAATAAGAAGAAAGGAAGAAAGCAAGCCCAAGATTGGTGTTCTAGAGGAAGATATTTCAGGAAATTAGTTAATGCTGTTTTGAGAAAACACTGATTAAATTGATTGAAGGTCACTAAAGGGTTTCTCAAAACTCCTCTATAGCAACAATTCAATATCTTTTTGTCACACAAAATCATAGGACGGTAGGAATGCTACCACTGGCCAGACATAAAATAGGAATGACATTACCCAGAAGGATGATGGGGCAGCAGTCATGCTGGTTAAACAATTATCAAAAATGTCTTCCACGGGGTAATGTTGGGCAGTTACAAGATCATTGAGAAGGCTGCCACTAAAATGACCAACAAAAACAATAAGGTGATTGGTTAATTTATTCAAGACAACCTTCTTTTAATTGTAGGTCTAAGTGTTACAACTTACAAGTAGGCCCTGAACAGAATCAAGTTTTATCAAACAGCCTAGCAAGAGATGACCAACAAAATAAAGTCATTATTTGACAAAAGACTTGCTTGCTGGTCCAATTCAAACCAAAACAAACTGAAATGGCTCGTAACTGTATATTACATTTTCAAATCACAAAGGTCATGATCCTCAATTAAACTGATCAGTTACAAGCCATTTATTGAGTACCATGTAGATGGATAGTTATTGGACAAATCAAAATCCAAGGTCATCAAGAACAAGTTGAGTTTACAGAAATTAAATTAACCATTTAGATGGGAAATGGCAAGAAATAAGTACCTAAAGTACACATAGAAAATCTAAATTAAAAGAACTTGCTAAAAATATATACCTGTGGTAGACTAAAGGCAGTACTATTGTCACCCATAATCGCCAAGGATTTGCGGATCTGGTTAACCTGTTGTAGGATAAACAAATAAAACCAAAGATCTGAAAAGTCCAGGACAATTAAAAAAATTTGAGGTATGTTAGTACCTGGTCAATATTTTTATCTCCTGCCATCACATAGAGAAAAATAACAAAAAATAAATTAAAATTGAATTTCCACAAAAACTAAATTTAGATCATTTGTGAGGTTAAAAGAACCAACCGCCGTAATTAGGGACCTGCTGGAGAGCTTCATCCACCATTTCTTGAACAGACTTTCCTTCTGTTGAGAACATCAAAATTACAATCACCTAACTAAGCAGAAAAAGGGTGCACTATGAACTTGAACTTCAGTAATAGGAAGAAAGATGGAAGCTAACCAAATCTTAGAATAGGAAGAAGTTGATTATCCTAACTCATCTCACAATAACACAGGAAATGGTGTTACCATCCGAATAAGAATCAATCACATTTTAAAAAATGCCCAGTCTAAGGTATGTCGCATATGAATGTTAATAGTTGAAAACATGAAATCTAATCCAGCATTGACATTCCTCTTCTGGTAGAGTTGTTTTCGCCGGGAAAAATGACCATTAAGCATACATCTACCGGTAACAAGTGAATTTAAAGAAATTCCTAATTAGAATGTCTAACAGATATTAAGAAGAAGCAACAATGCTTTTCTTTCCTAAAATAATAATATTTGTCAAATATTCACAGAACAAAATAACTACACCAAATAATCTTACTTAAATATGCAAGTTCCAATAAATTATTGTTGAGCATTTTTTCAAATAAATTCACTGTCTGAAATAAATTATCAAAAGGACCTCCTCATAAATATGACTGCTAGTCCAAAAAGTTAGAAATGACTATATTTTACCTTATTAAGAGAGGTTAACTCAGAAGAGAATCAATATCCAAGAAACAGAGAATTGTTGGGATATAACAAAATCAATGATGGGAAATATCATGATTGGGCAGGTCAATCTATAGCAATAATTTTCTTGTAGAGAAGACATGCATGATTTGAAGTTCTGATGAGTATGATATTGTACAGTTCTGCAGAATAAATTTATTTTGATACTCAGTAGTTTATCAACATGTATCAAGAGGTGCCAATGTTTTTATTAATAGAGTGGGGAAACTAGAAAAGCTGATTTGGACTGCAAATTTTAGTGTAACATGTGCCTTGAGATGTTACATCAAGACCAATGGTGTAAATTTCAAGTTTATGATGTCGACTAAGTGCTTTTATATGTTTTAACACTCAAAACCATTCATTTCCAATTTTCTTACCGATAGTTAACCAAAATGGTTGACATAAACCACAAGATTGAGAAATTCTTTGCGAATATAAAAATCTACAAATTGAATTTGGACTTAAACATTTCAAAAGACAAACCACAAGCTAAAATTTGAGTTCAACTAAAATTTTCATGTGTTATTAGATATTTCACTTAGATTACTCATGTAGATTCTTAGTTTAAGTTGTCTGGCAAGTACCTTTATGCCTTAAAGGTCATTCATTTTCTGACTACTTCAGTTACAAGTATAAGATGACCAACATGTGGATTCAACTAAGGATCCTATCGTCCAAAATTCCAGGTGGGAACTGCAAGCTAAAACACCAATTTGTCTTGATATAAAAAATTTTAAATGACCACTTCAACAAAATATGATCTGTCTCAGATTCTGGTAATTTCCCCACTCTGATGACCAGCAAGTCGACATACATCAAATGATATAAACCATCGGAATTCTGGCAAGAGAATAACAGTATATTCAAATCATGTTAACTATTTATAGGATTAACACAAAATGGATGGTTTTCATGTGATGCAACTTCTAAATTGAGATAAATATCTTCAAATGTAAATCATAAAATGTCATATAATATAGTAACTTGGTGTTTCCATCCATGGAATTTTTCCCATCATATCTCTTTACCCGACTTCCATCTTAAACTTGTAGTTCATATAGATAAACATTAACAATGCATTGATTGCATTCCAAGCCCTCATTAAAACCATAGCAGCACCCTTTAACCTTTACTACATAAGAACAATCCTTGGTGACTCTGATCTCAAAACAAGATCTATTATAGACCCTAAAGAACACTGAACAAAATGAAAACCTTTTTTCCCAGGACTAACATCATAACATTTTACAATAAACTTCTACTTTGCTAGATGGACGTTTGAGTTCATACTTTGCTTCCTGCGTTGTTCTTCTGAGATTCTACATGTTTGCCATTAGCTCGAAAATATTGATTTTCTTAAGTTGCTTATCTGTTGTATATTGTTTATTCTGTCCTGGTGGCTTCTCCTATGCCTGGCATGATACTTATATGCTGGCCTATTGCCAGCGGGGCTTATACCCTGGAGCTATATTGGCTCTCTTGTGGGACTGATCAAGCTTCTATAATGCATGTTCAAATAATACGACAAAATTAACAGCACAGTATGCGGACTAGCACCCATATAAAGCCAGTTATGGCACAGTAAAGGTAGATTACATAAACTAAAAATTAGACTAGAAATTTCTTCAACCACTTAAATTGATTGCTAGGTTGAACCACAAGGAATTCAATCCTAAATAAAAATAATAATATTATGAATCATTTGTAATTTAAAAAAAACTTTTGATTGTTATTAAAAATCTTTCGCGAGAAATGAAGCATGTTATGCAGACATGAGATAATTATGTGGTATCTTCTTTTAGAAACAGGTAATAATGCTGTAAACACCATATTCTTGTGGAGTAAGTTTCTGAACTCACGTAGAAAATCACGTTGGATAAGCCACAAGAGCTTAGCTGGCTCAAAAGCAACATCTTGCCCCTGTATCAATATTCCAGTATTTAGATGTGCTCATAAATATGGCAAATTCAATGAAAGATTGTTCAGTATTTTACCTTGACTCTATGAGCGACGGAAAAGCAGGACAAAAGTTAAAAAGTTAGAGAGCAATATCAAAACAAAATATTGCAAACTTGAAGCAGACAATATCAAAGATAACACATATTAACCTGCCATAGAATTCTTCTGCAATTTCAACAGCAAAAGACAGCCGAGATATATCAGCCTCACGAATCTAATAACAAAAGATAGCCAAGTTATATAAGACTCACAAATCTAAACTTAACCAGTGCATCCAATGAGACCAAAACTTTATAATTTATCATTTGACTTCCAACCAAGTATTCAAAACTTTAAAAGTAGTTACTCAAGTGTCCAGTAAAGTCAAAAGACTCAAAACACTTAGCCACCAGATAAAGAACAAACCGTCTCAGCCAGATTGTATATAAGCACGGAACTCAAAACAGTTGCCAGCGCAAAGATCCTAAACAACAATAATAATAATAAAAAAAACAGATAATTTGCATTAATACAAGGGGAAAATTGAGATAAGACCTGTAAACAAAAAACAGACTGATTATAATATCTTACCTATCATCATATACGTTTGATTTTCCAACACTCTCAAAACCTTCAGTATCAAGGTACAAGACAGACACTTTTACTCCATCAATTACTAGCTCTACCGGGGTTCCCCAGACCCATATCCCTGTAAAACAGTTGTGTTTGCTTAATCAGAGACATTTCAAATTTCTTTTAGAACAAGGATGAACAAGGATGATAGGCACAAGAAATGGATCAAAAGATGGAACACAGATCATTAAGAGTTACAAAGAGATCAATAACCTTTAGTTTTTGTATCACGCATGTGTCCAACACCGAAACCTGCAAATCAATAACTTCAATACAGATTTGTTGAGGAACAAGAAAGTCAAAAGCAAGAAAAAAAATGCACCTTCATCACATGAAAGGGAGAGAAGTTGATTAAGAAGAAAAGATTTGCCAGAACGATAAGGACCAATAACCTGAGATAATGATCAGAACAGAAAGAAGGATACATAAGAGGAAAAATTAAACTGGCAAGACGACGTGTTGAAGGAGTTAACGCATGCAATAACCAAATTATATGCAAGATGCATTTAATGTGTCATTTAAGTGCTTAAAAGTTAAAAGTTTAATCAATCAATTATTCATGAGCTGCGCAAATAATCTGAGCAAAAGAAAGATGTTGTTACCAGTCTAGAACATCTCACAGAAGAAAATAACACAACACATTATCAATGCAAACAATCTAACAAGTAAAATAGATGGCACTAGCAAATTTAAAGCAAACTGACATGTTTAAAGAACTAGAAAAGATTACACTAAAGAACAAAGCTCACCTCAGCAGCTCAAAACCATAGGCGGCAACAAACACTACATTATTAAATCAATTACCGAATGTCAAAGGTAAGTATAACTGTCATCTTCAGGCATCCCTTTCCTCTACTATTAGTAATGAACTTTGAGGAAAAATAAAGATGTTGTTGACTGATTTATGCTAAAATATATTGTAGATATGCTGTTTTAACAGTAATTTGTGAAGTATCAGCAGATAATCAACACTATATCATCAGCAATTTGATAGTCACTCAAACTGGTCAGTTCAATGTAGACTTGTCCATGGGCCGGGCCGGGCCAAGTCGGGTTTGGGCTGGGCCAAGACTTAATAATAATGGTAGGCATGCTTGCCCAAGCCCGGCCCGGCCCGGTATTCAGGCCTATATTTTTGTCCAAGGCCCACCCATATTTTTAAACATATGACCAAGGCCCGCCCAAATCCGCCCATATTTAATTTTCAAATTAAAATTTATTAAAAAAAGCTAAAGTTTACAATTTAAAATTAAAATAATTTAATAATAAATTAAATCTTAAGTGAGTTTTGATAGAAAAATTAAATTATACTAGAATTTTACACCTTTAAATTAAGGCATACAAATAAATTGTTTAATTTTATTATAAATAATTATAAATAACAAATTTATTTATTTTAGCTGTATATAATTCGGGTCGGGCCGGGTCTAGGCCTAAACCATCATACCTAAGGCCCGGCCCATTTTTCAAATAGGCCCTTTTCTTTGTCTCAAGCCCGATGTTCGGGCTTAATATTTTTGTCCAAGCCCTCCCATTTTTCGGGCGGGCCTTCGGGCTTGGGCGGTAGCCCGACCCTTGGACAGGCCAAGTTCAATGGTAGGACACCCCTCTTCAAAGGATAGTTGGTTCAGATCTTTACTATCATGAGGTTGGTTATAATTATGGCTTGTAAAAGATTGAGCAACTCCTGAGCTGCTTCAGTTCCACTTAGTCATATAATAAATGAACCTAGATTAAGCTTCGTTTTTTTAGCTCGAAAGTAAATCCGGAGTCGATATCAAGAGTAGTGGATTGGCTCATTTGGGCTCGGCTTGAAATAACCCAATTAGTGTGAATTATACTCTATAAAAATACTTCATATATTTTGTATCTTATATTTGTCATAAGATTGGTCATGGTGGTTAGAAACTTTGTTTGAAAGTTTCTCTCATTTTGGTGATATTGTGATCAAATCTCAGTCAAGAGAAGCAAAAATGTATAATTTTCTTTAAAGTCTTGGCCAAATTAGGTTATTCAATCTGAGCTCAAGCCAGGCTTGGATCACTCAATCTTGGCTCATTAGCAGCACTAATTATAAATTTTATATGATAATTGCTAGCAAACACCACTAATTGTCAACCTTTACGATTGACTATTATTAAACTTGGTACTGCCTCAGAAATGTGGCACATGGTAGCTACATGTGGTTACAAGGCACTGAATTTTCAAAAGTTAAGAAACTGTTATGGTGCATCAATAATAACCAAATTGTGATAACTAAGAGGACTGCAACAGATACTCCTACAAAACATTCAATTCTCAATTCCTGCGATCTTGACAACCTATTCAGGTTCCACTTTTAAAGGCATGCTATCACTTCCAACAGTTCATATATTTCTTCTCATAGGCCAGGCATTTTATTCTTCCCTTGTTCGGATAATGTTTTGTCTTCAATGACACAATCTATAGGTAGGACCGAAAACGGGTTGAGTTTGATCAGGTTGGACTCAGCTCGAGCTCGGCTTGAAATTGCCTAGCTCAAGCGGAGCTCGAAATTAGCTCAAATAAGTTTGCTCGAGCTCTACTCGATTTTAATTTTGAAAGCTCAAGCTCGGCTCGATTTAGCTTGAAATTAAGAGCTCGATTATAATTTTGAAAGCTCTTCGGCTTGATTTAGCTTGAAATTAAAAACTTATTTATATATTAATATTTATTAATATTTATATTATATATTAATATACAACAACATCTAAACCTTAATCCCATACTAGATGGGGTTGGCTATATGGATTCTCTATCTCCATATCCCTCTATCAAAGGCATGATCCGGCTCAATATCTAATATACGTAGATCTTTAGACACTACCTCTCTCCATGTAATCTTAGGCCTACCTCTACTCTTATTCTTGCCTTCTATTACTAAACTATCACATTTTATATTATATATTAATATATTAATATTAATTTTCAAGCTTTCGAGCTGAGCTTGATCGAGCTCAACTCGGCTCGAAAGCTCGAAATTCCGAGCCAAGCTCGAGCTTTTACCGAGCTTATCTCGAACTGTTCACAAACAACTTGATCATTTGATAGCCCTATCTATAGGTTTGCCAATCTGTTAGCTAAATGATAAAATTCCAATTAAGGTAGCCCATAGATGTGGAGGACTTTGGTCGTGGAAAACATTCTCCCATCACTCTTTATCACTATGGAGTGAGATAAAAATCAAAGTGCAACCCTAACCAAAATTTTGAATTTCACCTACACAATATTGCCTTTATGAATTCACCCTTCTTTCCTTCATTGCAAATAATACTTTTTAGCAAGCACAATCAAAATAAGTTGTAAAGCAAGATAGAATAAAATTCTAAATAAGCAAAGGACAATAAGAAGAGAGATAGTTTCATTCAGAAAAGAGAAGGCTTAAACTTTATCATAAATTGTTGTAAAGACTAAATAACCAAATAATCATGAGAAGAATACACACTTCATTCACAAAGAGAGAGTTTTTTAGGTTTTTCTGCATCATAGAAGACAAAAGCCAAACCATGCATATGGCAACAAACAAAACTTGACTAGAAGAAAATAATCAAGACTTACAGCAATAGCTGCTATTGGGGTTTTAATTCTTTGTATTGCCTCCAATCCTTCTCTAGCAAGTAGAAGTTTTGTATGACCAGGATCAGGCACCACAATAGGAAACCTATACATCCAACATAAATTTACAATTACAAAACAATTTCAATCATTAAATCAATGACAACATAAGGTATTAATAGAGAGTCAAAGGCCTGCTTACTATAGCAGATCAGAGGTTAAAAGTTTATAGAAATGCAAAAAGACCAAAATGAACTTCTGCCAGTTGTAGATAGTCACAGATACACCAGTGCTGAATAATGTAAGGGATTTAGTCATGAACAAAATTTAATATCTGAACCATCTTTCTATCCTCTACATTTATGCTTCAGCATATAAAAGCAGAAAAAGAACTTAAAGTATACGAATAAAAGAAAAATGTCAAGTTATATTTTCTACCTTCTGTTCTAAAGCCTCATGCCCTATACTGGAGAGCCCTATGGTCATATAGTTTCAAACATTGGATGCAAGATCCCGGCGGATGACAAATGTGCCATGTTGGTGTTCAGTCTAGCTTCTTCTAGGTACACATATATCACACAAATCATTTCCGTTTCATTTCTAATAATAACCCAGCAACTATATCTTTCTCGTGACAATACCCTTTGAACTTTAAGCACTACAAAAACATACCATACACCTTTATAAGCATTCTATTTAGGAGTCGTCTTGCCTGGATCCCGAACCAGGGAGTTCCCTGGTTCGGGACACGTGGCAAGACGAGTGCCACACATCCTCCTCGGGATGTGTGGCCGAGGAGCATCCCGAGGAGATGCTTTGGGATGCTCCTCGGCCACACATCCCGAGGCGGGACGTGTGGCCGAGAAGCCGCCACGTGTCCGGAACCAGGGAAGTTCCCTGGTTCCGGATCCAGGCAAGATGAATCCTCTATTTATGGTGATCTTGCTGATGTCAGAATACAAGGTTTCTAACATCAAACAATCAGCTTGTCTTCAAGAAAACATTTTTCCTGCCCCCCATAGGCAAAACATCAATACCAGGTTATGAAACAAAATTATTTCAAATTAATCATTAACCCGCAAATCAAAAATAATAACAAACCAAAACTACTACCACATTGCTCCAAGATTTCGAGAAAATGTAAATTAAAATTACTGTAGAGTGAGACAATAACGAATCAATCCCAAACAGGATCTAAACATAAAAAAGACTCGTCCTTTCACAACAAGAACAAAGAGTCAGCCATTCATAAAGGAAAACAAAAGCACTTACGCGCGCCGGTACTCATCTTCCGAGGAAGACACAAAAGCCAAAACCCAACAGACGATCACCCAAATCACCGAAACCCACTTCAAGAGCCCCATTCTCTCTCGTTTTTCCCCCAGATCTCACGAATCCTCAAGTGAAACCCCAGAAGCTCCAAACTTCGAATGAGGGAAAGGGGTCTCCAGCAAGGGCATAGAGAGAGGAGAGAGATCTCGATGCACACCAAAGGAAGCTAGGAATCACTCACCGATGAGGGTTTGCAGGCGGATTCGTGCCCGAAGGAGAAGGGATCTAAGAGGGCGCTGGTGTTTCTTATTCTTTTTTTCTATATTTTTCTTGATCTCGAGGGAAGAGGAGACAATGAAGAAGAACGGCCGGGAGAAGGGTCCCTGGTTTCAACTTTTTTTACTTTTTTAACCCTAGTGTTTTCCTAAATTTACGATTGACTCCAGTGATCACTGCGTTCTTGTTACCTGTGAAGTAATTGGCATTAGATGGGTATTTATGGAAATTTATCTTTTATAATTAATTTATGGGTATTTGTACAATAGATTTATAGAATTTGTTTGGGATAAATAATTAAAAAATTATTAAATAATAAATATAATTTTTTTTATTTAGGTGATTAATTAGTATTTTGGTTTTGATGTTCTAATGTTAAATGAAATTATATTATTAGTGTATAGTGTTGTAATGCATATAGCAATAGTGCAATAAATTTTCAGGTGTAAAAGAAATTCATTGATTTTTTATTAAAAAATACTCATATTATTTCGACTTCCTATAATTAGACCTTGGTTTTTGGACTATTAAATATAAGTGAAAATTTAAAATATTTAAATCTTTATATGATTTTATTTACTAAAGTGATAGATTAAGATCATGTCTCATGGAGTAAATTATTTGTTAAACCATAAAATAATAATAATAATAATAATAATAATAATAATAATAATAATTGGATGTCCTATCTCTTTTGTTTGGTATGATTAACCTTGAATATATATATAGATATGAAAGTTTGTGACCAAATGAAACATGCTACCTTTGGATTTGTTGAGTAAAAGATGACATGTGTGAGTTTGCCATTGTATATTCTTATTTTATATGTGTGTATACATTTTGGAATATATAGACATGTATGTATAACATGACAGTTGTGTTAATTGGATCCATATAATTTGTCCAATGTGCATTGCTCTTTCTTTCTTTTTCTTTTTTTTTTTCTTTTTTGGCATAAAGGAGCAACAATCACTCAGCTATTACAAAACCTTCCATCTCGCAAAACTTGTCATATAGCATATGTAAAAGATGCTTCAAATCCTCAAACTTAGCCTTCGTTCCTCCGACTAGAGCCTCCCTTGCCACTTGATTTGTCAAAAGAATCGTCTCTTTTGGTATATGACCAATATTCTAATTCTTGATTCCTTGTAATATCTTTTTGCATTCGTTGAAGGTCTTAACTATTTTTCAATCCGCTCCTCTCCTTTCTACTGTTAAAGTATTAACAACACCCAGGCTATTAGTGCCGAGCCATATGCTTTCCACGTCTAATGTAAGTGCATCTTCTAGTCCATGTCTTATAGTTTCAGCTTCAACTTCCAAGGATGATCCTATCATGCAGACTCTACTACTTGCCAAGCAGAATTGTCCAATATTAGTCTATATTATATATCATATTCCTCTTATTTTTGTTCCTATTTTTCAGGAACCATATGTAATCAGCATATGATCATAGATGTGTTGCTCCCATATCTGGCCTTTGGTTCCTAAATCAACCCATTCTTGCTTCCAATCTTGTGGCTCTAAAGCTAGGCATATGGCTGATGATGCAATGATTGTTGCCCCTGAAGTTGTTTGCTCTGAAAATCACATTACATCTGCCCTTCCATATATGCCACATCGTATATGTAATGATTTCCTAGTCAATACTAGTCAAATCTCTATTTCCTCTAATGCATTTCCAAAATCAGTCTCCAACCTACAAGTTAGAAATAAAATTATGACAATTATTTAAAAACCCTTTAGATTTCACATACTCTTAAACTTGTTGGTTCCATCTATAGTGATACATTTTATGGCTAATGCTTTCTTGAGTGAGGTTATAGAGTGGATAGGCCGGGATCATCTAGACCTATCCCTCAATCATATAATAATTTCCTTGTGGGCAGGTTATCATGGAAAATTTTCCATTACCTCTTTCACTTCTCCTATCGAGGCATTAGTGCTTAGTTCCTATATGTGCCGTATACCACGACATTGAGTGACCTTCCTTCACTTCAATGTCTCCATCTCCACTCCTTTGACATTTGCATCTAGGGTACCTCTTTTGCCTAAATGAGTTCTGCTACCTCATGTGGGAATATATCATATAACAATTCTTTATCCCATCTTTATTCAGTTATGAGTTGGAGACCTTTATTTCATTAAGATCATAGTCCAGACTAAAGAATGAGGGTTTAACATTAACTGGTAATTCAAAAAGCCATGGATCTTGCATAAAATTGGTCTTTAAGGTGATGTTGGCATGGGATATACTGTCTCTCATTTTAGTAAGTAGTATTAATGAGCCCTTTGAATGTCCTAGAAACTCTAGTATAGTTTGCAGACTGCCATATTCTAGGTCTATCATATTTTTCCCACATTAGTTGGACCCAAACCTTAATTTAAGAGCTAGAATGATTGCTTTGCTAACAAGGCTAATTTCATCGCCTTAAGATCCCTAATTCCTAGTCCACCCTCGGATTTTGGCCTTGTAACAGTGGCAAGGCCTAATTAGGTGCATTCCATGGCTTTGTTTGCTATTCTTCTATATGAAATTTCTTACTAGCTTAGAAATGGCCTCTAGAATTGAGTCTAGAACTATGTAAATGCTAAGGCCATATACAAGCAATGACTGTATAACAGAATTGACTAATGTTATTTTACCAACCATGGTTAAATTTAATGATTTCCAATGTGTTAACTTCTTACCTACTTTATCTAAAAGGAATTTGAATTGATGGACAATAAGCTTATTAGGAGAGATCTATGAACCCAGATACTTAAAAGGGAAGGAACCATTGCTAAGGTTAGGGATACAACTTATAGACTTCTTAGCCCTATTATTCATCCAATAAGGGAAGTATACTTCTGACTTGGTATTGTTTGCTCTCAGCTGGCCTGTCAATGAAAAATATAATTTCATGCATATGTTAATTTCCCTAACATCTCTCGAGGACACTCTACAGAATAGTAATAAGTTATCAGCTTACAAAACATGATTAATCTATAAGGTAGCATTAACCTTAAAACTCCTAATTAATTCCATTGGCTCTATTGAGTAACTTTGTCAAGACCTGGGATACCAAAATAAATAAAAACTGGGATACCAAAATAAATAAAAACTGGGATACCAAAATAAATAAAAAGAGGGACATTGGAATACCTTGTCTTAATTAATCCTACACCAGGTTTAATCCATCTACAAGCTCTGTCATTAATGATGAATGCATACGTTGGTGTTTCAATGCAAGCTCTAATCCATACAACCCAACTAGTAGGAAAATTCATCTTTTGGAGAACAACTAAAATAGTGTCCCAATGCATTATGTCATATGTCTTTTCCATATCCATTTTTATCATCAATATTGGTGGGGGTTGTATTTTTCTCTAAGTAGTAGACAAATTCCTGGACAATAAAGATATTATCAAATATGCCTCTATCAGGTATGAAGGTTGTTGGTTCCCTACTGACTAGGTTTGTTAGAAGTGCTCTCAACCTATTTGTTAATATCTTAGAGATAATCTTGTAGTTAACATTGTATATATAAGTTTGATTTCAACTATTAGGGATGATGTCATTTTCAAATAAATAAGACATTGCCTTAACTACTGAGTCACCAATGATATTCCAATATTTAATGAAGAATTCAACATTAAAGCCATTTGGACCTTGACACTTGCCTTTTGCCATAAATGATAAAGCATTGTAAATCTTATACCTCTTGGTAGGCCTAATCAAGATGTCTCCAACTAATCCCTGGCAGATCATCAGATAGGGCATCTATAAGTCTTCCAATCTCACCCTGCTTTTTAACCTGCCAAAGGTTAGTATAAAACTTTAATCTAAATTATTCTATTATGACTTCTATGTCCTCTATTGGTATATTATGAAAGTATTTGGAGTTATAGTCACCATTCTACATTCATGTCTGCCTGGATCTCTGGACCCATGCCATATGATTCTGTCTACCCACAAAATCTTTAGACATGCACCATCTTTCAAAGGTTGTCGAGATCCAGTTCAATGGATACACATGCGTATTTAGATTAAAGGATATTTGATAACATCCAATTCAATGGAAACATGGGCGTATTTAGATCCAATTCAATGGACACACATGTCATCTCGTCAATCTTAACAAGTGGGCCAAAGAATGAGGCCATCGACTCAAATGCCTCAGGGGTCCAATACTCAGTTGGGAGGTGGTATTATTGCACCCAAAAAGCGTTGGAGACAACAACCATTCAAAGGATGGTTGAAAATGCTCACACCATTGTAACAAATGGAGCACCAACTCATTAACCGTCCATGGCCCCTCATAAAGGAGCCTTTTCACCATCAAGCTTGAGGAATATTAACGGATAAAAAAGAACCCATTTGGCTGGTCCGCAATAGAGAACTCTCCAAGGCCATTCCACAACTTGGATAGGGTTTCTCTCGCATTTTCGAATGAAGGAGCCTTACCAAGGACTTTGCCATAGAGGCAGTTCTTCATCTCTTCATGGGCTCGCAAAATGACCTCATCTTCCAAGAAAAAGCGTGTCCTGCATTGTAGCCTTAAGCCTCTCTAAGACCGGGTTCAACGACAACACCAAATCCATTTGTTTCTCAATCTCCTTGCTTTTGACCACCCTGGCCCAATACATGCTTCCTATCTCTCTTCCACAAGGTTGGGCTTTCTGCAAAATAGAATTGTACCTAACGGAGATTGATAGTAGAGAAGGGTTAGCACTATCTCCTGACTTGGAGATTGTAGAGGAGCGAGGAGTCACAAAGTGTGAGATCTTACTCCCACTTACCATCGCAAGTGGTGGGAGGAGATGCTCAGGAATCTCAAAGGTCACACTCTCTTCTAGACTCTCAGCTGGTGCTCAAGGCTCTCCAATGCGCATTATTGCTTGCCACACTTATGCACACATGGTGCCCAAAATTGTGGGGTAGGGCCCTACTTATGTCTTTAATGACATGATGAATGGATACTGTTTAGAGCAGAGAATTGTGGGTCACCAAGGACTCTCTGTTTATATGGACATTAACTATGTGTCATAAAATAATATTAGTTTTTTTTGTTTGTTTGTTTTTTACGTTTCCCGATGTCTTACAACTATTAACTATTGGTGTCAACCGGTCGTGTTGCCCATGGGTTGGCACAATAGCTGTCGGGTTGTGCCTAGGCATGGCATGCCCAAGCGCAGGCCCATGTTGGGGCGGTCCCGCACAGCAATTATGGCCAAAGGACGGCATGACTAGATGGCCTCCTACTATTGTGTTTGGTTGAGGTTAGCATCCTGCCGGATGTTTATACCTAAAAAATATATATATAATAATAAATAAAAAAATTCTAATGATTATAAAACTTCTGAGGGTATATATGCAAAACTAAAAAAATTATAACTTTGACCTTTGACCCGAAGGCCGCCTTTGTCCATGGCATTGAATATATATATACATTTCAAATTATATATATATATATATATATATATATTAAAAGGGGCAGCCCAGTGCCAAAGTTTATCCATTCATATGAAATTTTAATATACAATCTAATTAAAATTTCAAATCATAGAATATACAATATATATATATATATATATATATATATATATATATATATATATATATATATATATGAATGGATAAATTTTGGATAAGTTGCTGTTTATGTTGAAATTCCATACCGCCCATTTCAGAAGGCACGATCTCTCCACGATTGAGAAACTGTTTGGACGTTGCCCTGTGGATAAATAGAAGCAAACAAGAAGAATCAGAAAGGAGAAATCAGACAAAGAGATAGTGGGGAAAGAGGAGAAGAAAAGCAAGACGGAGAGAAAAAAGGACACGGAGAATCAGAGGCGTTCTTCATCATTATCTATATATATCTATATATATGTTTTATATTATATTATATATAATATATATTATATGTCATATGATGAAGAAAAAGGTTGCCTCCCCCCTCTCTACGCCCCTGCGCCGCCGAACCACCGGAAGCCCCGATGAGTCGTTCATCCTAGCGAAGCCACCAAGTCCCGCCACCATCATCCGCCTGGCCAGATCTTGACTGCCACTCGGAGAATATATTATATACGTATATATATATACATGTATGAAGACGGAGGACCCCTTCAAGAACGAGCTGTTGGCTTCCGACGCTGCCACCCGGAAGGGATATTATCCAAATATATATTATATATGTACATGAAGACGGATGCTCCACGGTACCCCACACTACCGCTGAATCGCCGCTTGACAGCACCACCAGAGAAGGAGGCAGTTGAGGCCATCCTCTGTTCCGCACTTCGTTAACAGGCTTCTGACTTCTGATGTCGACGCCCGCTCACTATCACCGCCAAGCCACCGAAGAAGGAGAAGGCTAGCTGCCTCCCTTGTTTCCGTTCGTTGACGAGCCGCCAAAGCCTGACGACCACCATCGGAGGGTTAAATATATATATATTATATATGAGGACGAAGTCCACTGCTGACCGCCACCGAAGCCCCTCTACACCTATGCACCGCTGGGCTCAGCTGCAGAACACATGGAGGCTCTGCTTTCTGCACCGCCGCCGAATCACCGCCAGGCCGCCGGAGAAGGAAGCCGATGGAGGACTATATTATATATAATATAAATATATATTTAAAAAAAAAAGGAAACATGGAAAGCCACCTATCTGCCTTTCTGCACCGCTGAGTCCTTGACGAGCATTCCGGTGGAGACTGATGTCATATACTATCTATATTATATACTGTAAAAAAGTGTGAGATGAAGGCCCTGACCCCTTCCTTAGCTTTGCATCTCCTATTCTCTCAACATGGCGCCAGTGGCAGTCGACAAGCAAAGTCATGATAAGACCTCATGCTGGTTGGAGTTAATTGAAGCTGCAACAAATGAGAGAAAGCATTGAAGTTTCGATGGAGAAGCTAATGCAAGATTGTTATGTAGCAAGAGTAAAGAAGCTGAACCAACTCAAGTATGGTGGAGGTTCGCAGGAATTTCAGAGAAGTTCAGCTGTCTTCTAGCTCTCTCAGGAAGAAGATGAACAGTAGAGAAATTGTAAACCGGTAAACGGTTTCAGTCTCCCGGTTCGTTACCGTTTATTCTGTTAGACCGGATGACTTGGCGATCATTCATTGGACACTTGAAGCTGACTCAATTACTAATGCTGAGGTGGCAATCGAACCGGTATCTCTTGATCGCGACCGTTGTTTTGTTACGCGATGGGGCCCGCACATCTCAGCCGTTCAAGACGACTTGATTTCCACCGTCGGATCCTTCTCAGCTGAAGATCGTTTCATCCACGCCGTTGGTAGCTGTAATAATCTCTCTCAGAATCGCTTATAAGCGAAGGCTAGTTCATTGAAAAGACTGTGAAAAGTTTAGTGAATGAATGAATCTTCTTCTCCCCCTTCGTTGATCTCATTCTTTCTCTTCTCTTCTATTTCTCTTCTATTTCTCTTCTATTTCTCTGTTTTCTCTCCAGCAAACCCTAGCTACACATCACTGGTATCAAAGCTCCGGTCTTGGCCATGGCTAATAGCAAGAAGCAGCAGGATTACAAGGAATTGGAGATCCTTATCAAGGAGAATGATGATAAATTCTCCAAGGCCATTCAAGAAATCCATGAGGAGCAAGGCAAGACCTCTGAATCCTTAGAGGAATTGCGTATGGAGCAAAGCAAGACTTCTGCAGCTCTAGAAGAAATCAAGTTGATGATCCAAGGGATAATCTCTTCAAATCGAGAGGTAACTGCTCCTGTTCCCTCTCCAGTAGTTAATAAGGGTGATGGAATTCTGGGATCTGGATCTTTAGCTGTGAATCATAGCTCTAATCACTATGCTAAACTTGAATTTCCAAGATTTGATGGTTCTTGTGTTCATGACTGGCTTTATAAAGTGGAACAATTCTTTGAAATTGATCACACTAGTGAATGGAACAAAGAGAAGATGGTTTCTATTCATTTGGATGGGAAGGCTCTGAATTGGTACAAATCTTTCTTAAAAACTAAGGATAAGAATAGAAGATATTCTTGGCATGATTTCATTACAGCTTTAGTTGAAAGATTTGGTAACAACTTGTTTCTTGATCCTGTTGCTGAACTTAAGAAATTAAAGCAAACTGGTTCAGTAGAACAGTACCTAGAGGAGTTTGATATGTGTTTAAGCCAAACAGATTTGAATGAGGCCCAAGCTATCAGCCACTTCTTAGGTGGTTTGAAAGAAGAGATTGAATTATCAATCAGATTATTCAATCCTACTTCATTACAGTCAGCTTATTCTATGGCCAAAGTCCAAGAAACACTTTGGATGAAGAAAAGAATGCCCAATTCTGTCAATAATTTCAAGTCTGAAGTTCCTGTCATATCTTCTAATAAATCAGTTGCAAGAACTTTCATCAATTCAACCAAACCTGTGAATATGGGGAGATCTGGGAATTCCAGCAATTCCTTACCTAATTCTGCCAATGCAAACACTTTCAAGAAGTTAACTAGTACAGAGATGGATGAAAGAAGAAGGAAGGGTTTATGTTTTTGGTGTGATGAAAAATTCATACCTGGCCATAAATGTAAGAAAAATCAAGTGTTTCTGATGTCTGTCATGGATGAGGATGATGAGGAAAATTCTGCTGCAGAGGAAGAGAACACTGAATCAGGAGAAGAGAATAAGCTGATCAACCCACAAATTTCTTGTAATGCATTAACTGGAACCAGTAGTTTCCAGACTATGAACATCAAGGGCTCTGTCAGAACTCAAGTCATATCTGTTCTAATTGATACAGGAAGCTCACATAATTTTCTGAATGCTAAAATTGCCAAACAGCTGGGCTGCTCATTGGAGCCAGTGGAGGAATTAAGGGTAGCTTCTGCTAATGGTAATGTGCTAATTTGCAAAGAGGTCTGTAGGAATTTCATTTGGCATATGCAAGGGCACAAATTTCAAGCAGATTTTCTAATCCTACCCTTGGATAACTATGATATGGTGCTAGGAATTCAATGGTTAACTGAGCTGGGTGACATTACTTGGAACTTCAAAAATTTGCTCATGAGGTTCCATTCTGATAATCAAGAATACCAATTGAAGTCAGAAGAGGACAATTCTGTGCAGTGGATTGATAAGAGCAAATTGCAGAAACTGCTGACAAAGGCTTCACAATTATCCATGAGCCAATGTTTTGCCATTAGTATAATTAACAGCTCAGAGATGACTTCAGTGAGTCACAATGATCTTGAGGCCAGGTGTCAATCACTTCCTCCAGAGATAATCAAAGTTTTGATCAGCAATGCTCAGGTATTCCAAGAACCTAAGGAATTACCTCCTTTTAGAGAGAGTATGACCACAGAATTACATTACAGGAAGGCACAGTTCCTATATGTAGAAGACCATATAGATATGGAACTCTTCAGAAGGACATCATTGAACAATTAACACAAGAATTGTTAGATTCTGGAGTAATTCAAAGCAGCACTTCCCCTTATTCTTCTCCAGTGGTCTTAGTCAAGAAAAAAGACAATTCCTGTAGAATGTGTATTGACTACAGAGGCCTCAACAATGTCACAGTAAAGAATAAGTTTCCTATACCTATAATTGAAGAACTATTGGATGAGCTTCATGGGTCAACTATCTTCTCCAAATTAGACCTGAGGTCAGGATATCATCAAATAAGGATGCATCCATCAGATATCCATAAAACAGCTTTTAGAACTCACATTGGGCATTTTGAGTTTAAGGTCATGCCTTTTGGCCTTACCAATGCTCCTTCAACCTTCCAAGGCCTTATGAACAGCATCTTCAAGCATCAATTAAGGAAGTTTGTTCTGGTATTTTTTGATGACATTTTGATTTATAGTCAGAATTTGCAGCAACATGTTCAGCATTTAGAGACAGTCCTGCAGATATTGTTGAAACATACTCTCTTTGCCAAACTCAGCAAATGTACATTTGCTCAAAGCTCTATTGACTATTTGGGTCACATAATATCAAAGGAAGGTGTATCCACTGATCCTAGCAAAATAGAAGTGGTAAGGAACTGGCCTACACCCATGAACATCAAGCAATTAAGGGGATTCTTGGGATTAGCTGGATATTACAGAAGATTTATCAGGAATTTTGCTATCTTATCCAGTCCCTTATTTTCCCTTCTTAAAAAGTCAGCAAAATTCAAATGGAGTGATTCTTCTCAACAAGCTTTTGATGAACTTAAACAAGCCTTGACTACAGCTCCTGTGCTAGCTCTACCCAATTTTAATGAGCCTTTTGTAATTGAAACTGATGCATCCAACTGGGGAATTGGTGCTATCTTGATGCAAGGAGGTCACCCTCTAGCTTACATTAGTAAGATGCTATCTACAAGGCACCAGAATCTTCCCATATATGAGAGAGAGATGTTTGCAATTTTATTTGCCATTAAGAAGTGGGAGCAGTATCTAATGGGCAGACATTTTATCATCAGAACTGACCACTAACCCTTAAAATATCTGTTAGAGCAAAAATTGACTACTCCCAACCAATATACTTGGCTGTCCAAATTGATGGCATGTGACTATGAAATACAGTATAAATCTGGGCGAACTAACCCTGCAGCTGATGCTTTGTCCAGAATTCCCTTTCCACAGATCATCCTTCATGCTCTATCTACCTTCTCTACAGAACTGCTTCTGCAAATTAAGGGGTCCTGGCAGAAGGATCAGCAGTTACAAGAGATCATCAAACAGCTCCAAGAAGGTCAGACACACTCCCATTATACTTGGTCTCACAATGCATTGCTCAGGAAGGGAAGAGTGGTAGTAGGACCAGATGAGGAATTAAGAATGCAGCTGTTACAATCAATTCATTGCAGTGCTTCTGGTGGCCATTCTGGAATACATGCTACTTATCAGAGATTATCTACTACCTTTTACTGGAAAGGAATGTGGAAATCTGTAAGGGAATTCATAAGGAGGTGTGACATTTGTCATCGTTATAAACCTGAAACAGTATCTACTCCTGGTCTGCTTCAACCTCTTCCTCTTCCCCATTCAGTGTTCACTGACATCACTATGGATTTCATTGAAGGCCTTCCAAAATCAAAAGGGAAAGATGTTATATTTGTGGTGGTGGATAGGTTGACAAAATATGCTCATTTCATTCCTCTTGCACATCCCTTTTCTGCAGCAACAGTGGCCCAAGCTTTTATAGACAATGTGTACAAACTCCATGGATGTCCTAAGAGTATTGTCAGTGATAGAGACCCTATATTCTTGAGTGCTTTCTGGAGAGAATTCTTCAAGGCCCAAGGAGTAGAACTCAAGCATTCTTCTGCATATCATCCTCAAACAGATGGGCAAACTGAGGTTGTCAACAGGTGTCTAGAGATGTACTTAAGGTGTATGTCAGGAGATCTGCCAAGGAACTGGGTCTCATGGCTTCCATTAGCAGAGTTCTGGTACAACACTAACTACCATTCATCCATCAAAACAACTCCTTTCCAGGCTCTATATGGTATCCCACCCCCTGTTCATATACCATACTTCCCAAAGGACTCTTCCATGATCTCTATCAACTCAGATTTACAGAATCGAGAGGAGACCATCAAAATACTCAAACAGCAACTTCTATTGGCACAAGAGAGGATGCAGACACAAGCTAACAGACATCGAACAGAGAGGAGTTTTGAGATTGGGGATAAGGTTTATTTGAAACTAAGGCCCTACTCACAGAGTTCAGTGGTGAGCAGAGAGATACCCAAAATGGCAGCCAGATTTTATGGGCCATTCACAATTTTGCAGAAGATTGGAAAGGTAGCTTACAAACTGGAACTTCCCTCTCACTCCTTAATACATCCGGTATTCCATGTATCCTTGCTTAAGAGGGCTTTACCAGATTCCCACACTGCATTGGAGTTACCTCCTTCCTTCCAACCAGCAGCATACAAACCTCTTGCTATACTGAACAGGAAGTTTGTAAAGAGGAACAATCAAGTTGCAACACAATGGCTCATCCACTGGGAAGGCCTATCACCAGCTGAAGCTTCATGGGAGTTTGCAGATGACATTCAGATGAGGTTCCCTGACTTTCCCTGAAGAACAGTCTTCCCTTGAGGACAAGGGAACTTGGCGAGGGAGTATTGTTATGTAGCAAGAGTAAAGGTTTCCAGACCAACCTCAAGTATGGTGGAGGTTAGGGAATTCGAGAGAAGTTCAAAGGCCTTCTAGCTCTCTCGCTGAAGAAGATGAACAGGAGAAATTGTAAACCGTCAAACGGTTTTCACGCCTACTGCTAATACCGTTTATTCTGTTAGACCGGATGACTTGGCGATCATTCATTGGACACTTGAAGCTGACTCAATTACTAATGCTGAGGTGGCAATCGAACCGGTATCTCTTGATCGCGACCGTTGTTTTGTTACGCGATGGGGCCCGCACATCTCAGCCGTTCAAGACGACTTGATTTCCACCGTCGGATCCTTCTCAGCTGAAGATCGTTTCATCCACGCCGTTGGTAGCTGTAATAATCTCTCTGTAACTGCTTATAAGCAGAGCTAGTTCATTGAAAAGACTGTGAAAAGTTTAGTGAATGAATGAATCTTCTTCTCCCCCTTCGTTGATCTCATTCTTTCTCTTCTATTTCTCTTCTATTTCTCTTCTATTTCTCTGTTTTCTCTCCAGCAAACCCTAGCTACACATCAAAGATATATGAAAACATGCTTAGTTGTAAATTCTGCTAAGAGATCCTGCCAAATGCACAATATTTAATTGGTTATGTGAGGTGCCTTTAGGATGTTTGATGAAATGCCCCAAGGAGAATTGCTGCAGCTCCATGATGAAAAGATTGCTACAACGAGGCAATGATCCGATGGCCGAAGCTCCAAAAGATGTTAATTCATCTGCTCTTGTAAGCAAAGTGACACTTGAGATATCTTCCTTGTAAAATGAAAGAAAAGATGTTTGTGATTCTGATTTTGAACCTGACTACAAGGCCTGGTTGAACAAAGAAGTTATTCAGAAAGAAATAAAGGGAAGGAAGACAGAAGCTTTTTTTAAAAAAATATGTTGCAACTGTACTGCGAAACGGGTTCTGATGATACAAGAATGGTTGAAATCTTGGCTACTCAGAGGCCTGGGAAAGCTGAAATAGCACATGCTGCTTTATATTGTACCTATCCAACATCAAATGGCTCTATATCAGAAATTATCTCTACTGCTGCAGCTTCTTGAACAAAGTTGTTAAGAGTCCACTCGTGATCAGATTTCAGTGTATAGCTCAAGGATACATTGATGGGCGCTAACCATAATAAGGAAAAGTGATTTGGCATAGTGGTCCCACACATATAGAAATGTTATCCCTAGTTCTGTTAGCAGAACATATGAAATTTTATTGAAATAAAAAAATAAAAAAAAAAATTAATAATTATTATGTGAGAGATCATGAGATGCTCCAACTGGGTAGTTAATGACTTGAGCTGGATGAGAAAATGGAGAAAAACTCAGACAAAAATTGCAAACTTGGTGGGCCATGCGTCCAGATTGAAGGAAATTCATTAATAAATTGACTTTACAAAGTTGGAAGAAGATGTGCAACTATCTATCCTCTTGCAATCCTTTGACTAAAAAGTTTGAATGAGGTAGCCTCTTTATTTATTGGCTAATGTAATATTATAATGGCCATGGTGTGCAAAATTGTCAAAGTGATGGGACATCTAGTCCATTTAGTCATGGATATCATTATTCACCTATATGGATATATCTCTTCCTTCTGTTTAAAAATGGTGATATGAAAAATGGTGATGTGGAAGCTAGTGACCGGTTGATGAAAGGAGCTTATTTTAGGGTATAAAAATGTTAAGATGGACCCATCCTCATATCTATAGTGACACGTGGGTTTCAGATTGATTAAGATATTGTTGCTTACATATTAAGGGGAAAAGAAATATAATTTTCAAAATAATCAAGTTTTAAGGTGGCTATGGGATATTCATCTTGAGACCATCGACGAAATATAAATCTTTCAAACGGCACATATTTCGGGGCGGTAATAAAATACTCAAAGATAAGTCTTCAAAGTGGCTGTGGAGTACCGTGGTGGCAATGAAGCAAATATCTTAAGGCGTCGAAGTAGCGGGGCGAGTCTTAAGGCGGTGGTGAAGCACATTTTCCAAGGCAGAAGGCGGCATCATATAAATAAATAAATAAAATATATATTTATATGATAAATATTTATACATGTAATAAATTTCTGCAATAAATGAAATAAATTATTTTCATCATTCTACTGTATTTTCTTTAATCGTCATGGAGGTCCTACAAGGCATTGTTTGGGGTAATTAATAATAGAACTTGCATCTATTAGGAATAAAAGAACCCACACACAATAAAAATACATCATTTGTGCTTGATATAATAAATCAGTGTCACACACATGACGTCAGACAGATTTACCGATCCCACGAGGATAAGAATAAGTTTGAAAATTTTGAATTTTTGGAGGAGTTTTAAATCAAAAAGTATTAAATGATAAAATAAATGATGCATTCCTTACGTATTGGTGGGTTATATTTTTAAATCTTAATTAAAGATTTTGACGGAAAAACTTTTTTCATTGGAAATTGTGACCAAACAAGGCGCATGGGATTATCTGGCCTGCCATGTCTTTTTATTTTTTATTTTTTTATTTTAAATATTTTAAATAAAAAAACTTTATACTAGATATAAAATTGATATTAGTTGAATTTTATGAATTTTTGGGATTTTTATGAATGTTTTGGATTTTGAAATTTTTAGAGATTTTTTTGGATTTTTTTGGATTTATGGGATTTTAAAAAAATCTAGATATTAAAAAATTAAATTTAATGGGTCGACCCATGGGCAGACCCGGCACAACACAGGTAATGTTGTGCCTCATGTCAGATCATGCCTCAAAAGTTTGCAGGTTGTGTCAGCCTGGCACAACTGGTAGGAGGGCCATGCTAACACAGGCACACACAGTGCTTGGCATGAGTCGGGATCGTGTCATGCTTGTCAGGCCGGTTAGAGCTGGATTTGGGCCGGCCTTGCCCGGCCCGCAACACGCGACCATCACGCGGCACCAATAATTTCGTCGTGCTACTGTGCACGACACGATTTTATTCCTGGATTCGCCCGCGCGAAGCGGGCGTACGGCCGTGTCGAGTCGAAAGCTCCTATCGCAAACACGAGCACCTATTTATTAAAAAATTATTAAAATAAAAAAAACTTAAAAATTATAATAAAAAAAATCTAAAAAAATCTGAAAACTTATAAAATATTCTAAGATAAATCTAAAAAAATAAAAAAAAAAAAGAAAAATTCATATGGAGTGAAAACCAAGCTTCTTCCACATTAAACCCCCAAAATTAAGAAAAATACTTCAACATAATCAAACAAAAACCCCAAAACGTAAAGCCAATCAAAACACAAATTTTGATGATTATTATGATTATGATTATGATTATTATTATTATTATTATTATTACTATTATTAAGATTTCAATTTTTTCTTTTATAAACTTTCTCACAAATTTAAAACTATACATTAGTTAAAAAAAACACAAATATAGGTAATTAGTGGTATATATGGCTAGTTTCTCGAATTAATTTGAATAAATAAACTGTTATTAAAACATCTATTATAACGTTATTGGGATAAGATCATGTTTTTGGGATCTTATCTCACTTATGCTAATTATTTATTAAGTAGATATTTATAAAAAACTATTGAAAAAAGAGTTTGATTAAATGATTTTTTTCCTAATTAATAATTTATGTTAAAAATTAAAAAGTGTTAATCTAGTATTAGTATTAACAAATAATTTTAAAACTAATTTGGTGTTTAACTTTTAAAAATTAGATGGATTAGTTACCATTAATTATAAATTTTAACCATGTTTCTCGCTGATTTTGTATATATATATATATATATAACATGACACGTGGCAGCATAAGGTGTTGCCACGACGTGTCCGATTCTGGGCAACCGGATGGGTCGATGTCAAGACGCGCGACGCACGCGATTTGTTTCGCTCGCAGCCGCGTCTGACCCGCCGTGGGGTTTAGCCCGACACGTAGACGCATTAGGCCGGGTCAGCATGGCCCACTTATTCATTCGCTCATTCAGTACGGAGCGAAAGCCTGGATCGCGGTTATACTGCGGTCGGCGTTTCCATGACCCAAAATCCAGCTCTAGGGCCGGTCCATTTGACATGTCTATTGTTAACCTTCAAACCATATGAGTATATTAATTTAAATTTTTAGATTGGATCCATCCCATCTACAATTTATCAAGTTAATGGCATCACCTAATGATCCTCATTTTGATATGTAAAATGAGGAAGAACAAACAAAGTTCATTTTGGCTCTCAAACTCCAAAATTTTAGTCCTTTTAAGCCCTCCATACTTCACACAACAACCATTTAAAAATAATTGATTTGGCAAATTTATATCTCACATGCCATCTGGCAAAATGGAAATTACAAAAATTAATACTAAACTATTATTTTCAAAATTAATATATAACTTTTGCACCATGTGACATCTATCGTGATATGTCACATCAATTCGCGCAATGGAGGGCTTCAATGAGTGAAATCTTGGAGTTTGGGGTTAAAATAAACATTTTTTACTTTAGAAGGCAAGATAAACAATAATCATTTTTTTCTAGTTTTTATATTTTCCCGGACTTAATTATCTACAAAACTCAAAGTTGGTCCTATGGGTTTGTTTTCTTTCTCATGCAAGCCCATGTTAGGTGTTTTTCACTTGAGAAATGCTATTTGTCACAAAGGAATCACTTTTTTTACTTACTTGTGTGAAAACACCTGTGAAAACACAAAATCACCGAATTTGATCTCTGTCTTTTTTTTTTCTTTTTACCTCACCAAGATGTTCACATTCTCTAAGCGGAATGAGATGAGAGGGATAATAAGCAACACACTCAAAACACACACGCACAATCTTTTGGTTTAAATAATTGTATTCAATGATAATGTATACAAGAGTTTGCACTATTTTAGATCTCTTTGATCTCACCAGGGACCCAAGGATTCGGGGGTTCAGATGCTTTTTACAACGAAAGCCCAGCCTTTATAAAGCCGTCCCAACACTTGTTGGGGAAGCAACGCATGACTCAAATGGATGCTCGCCTCTTAGTCTATGTATGCTCATCCCTTTACGTGTGCATTGATCCACGTAGATGCGCACGCCTGCCTACATGCGCGTCGCTCTACGTAGATGCACGTGCCTCCATGAGTGTGTGCGACCCTTTGCACTTGCTTCATGCTTCTGTGCGTGCCTCTTTGAGACATAACCCTTTCACTCAAGTGAAATCTTGGATACCCCCTCGTGCCTCAATGAGAGATGTGCCCTCTCGTAACGCCAAGGACTCCTTATATTTAAGGGTCCCTTTTGGTAAGGATCCTTACCCTAGGCCTGTACTTATGTGAAAGATACACATTAGGCTTTTAACATTCAATGAACCAATGCTTTCCAAGCATAACAAGTGATCCATGAAAATATATTGAAAAACATGCATTGTGAGATGTTATTCTTCAAAAAATAATCAATACAATAATTTGCTTAAGCTTATATGAATATGAGTTCACTTGAATTGCAATCTATGAGAAATTAAGATCATCAAAACACATGGATCTTCAACTCCCCTTTGAGTCCACTTTGGAAAAAGGTATCCATGATTTCTTGACAAGTAGAGCTTAGTTTTCAAATTGCCTTGAGATCCACCACACTTCCTTTTACTAATAAAAACTTGTTTAGCATTTGAGATAAAAACAAATTTATAGCCTTCTCTTTACTCAAGTCATCCACATTACTAATAATGAAACCTACTATTGACTTTTTTGTAACAAGTTATATTAGTAGCTATACCAAAGTTTTTCTCCATAAGTTTTGACAAAGAATTTCATTAGAAAAAAAGATAAATATTTCCAAAATTTTAAATAACAAAGGAATATCGCAAAATTTGGATAGTCTTTTTTTTCCCCAAGAAGTGCTACCAACGTAAATTAAGCGTTTTTAGAACAAAATAATCTGTTTGGATGAACTTTTTCAAAAAAGTAAAAATCGTAAAATCTCATTTTGGCCCTTAGAGCATGTTTGAAAGATTTTCAACCATACGGATGGGAAGATCATCGAAAAATATAATTATTTTTATTTAGGTATTTGGCTTGGTCCTCCCACTTAATGGTTGAAATTCGAACCGTTAAAATTTCCCCTAAAATAAGAATCGTTAAGTGGGAGGACCAAGCGATTCGCAAATTATATGAAAATAGGCATCTCTAGCTTATTTTCGATGATTTTCCCATCCGTCACTGAAATTCTTCAAACATGCTCCAAAAAACGATTTGCGTAGTGTCCGTCGGTACGCTATCACCCGTGTGTGTATATATATATATATATATATATATATATATTACTTAATATGGATTAAAGTAAAATAAAAAAAAGGTTAATTCCAGCCATATCATTGTCTCATATATATATATATATATATATATATATATATATATAGGGTCATGTTACTATAAGATCGGTTTTACTTCTACTCAAGTAAGGTCGCCTTATTTTCACCTACTTTAAGAGTGTTTTTAGGGTTTCCAACCGTACGGATGGAAAAAACATCGAAAAATAAGATAACATGTCGATTTTTATACAATTTGGTGACCATATGATTATTCATCTTAACGGGTGAAAATTTATAGAAATCTTAATGGGTTAAATTTTCACCCTTTAAGATGAATGATCATATGGTCACAAAATTGTATGAAAATCGACATCATATCTTATTTTTCGATATTCTTTCCATGTGTACGGTTGGATTTGTAAAACAAACAAAAGAGTGCGGAAATGAAAAGGACGCTTATTTGAATAAGTAGTAAGTAAGGCAGTACGTAATATATATATATATATATATATATATATATTACTTAATGTGGATTAAAGTAAAATATAAAAAAAGGTTAATTTTATTTTTAGTAGTCCAAAACTTTTAATTAATTTAATTCAGACCATGTGTCAGATTGGTCTGATTGATTCCTTATCCCGCGCAGTTGATTGCCTTACAATGTTTGCAATGAAATAGTCATTAAAAAATAATGAAGCAATTGTACTATCAATGTAGACATCTTGGAAAAATGAACATCATATTTATTGTTTAATACTATAGGTTGGGTGTTATCCCTAAAAGATAATGTCAACATAGTTTCCAATAAAAAAAAAAAAATTCACCAAAATTTTTAATTAAAATTTAAAAATATAACTTACCAATATATAGTAAACACATCACTATCTTATCATTAATACTTTTATTTTAAAATTTCTCTTCAAAAATTTTAAAATTTTTTAAAACTTATTTTTAATCTCAAGTGGGGATAACTCCGAACCAAACACTTTAGTATAGGTCAATCTGTCAATGTGCACCTTGACAAACAAACAATATTAAAATATAACAAATTAAACTTGATGGATATAACTTTTACATCACTTATATATTACTGTAAAATTTTATTGAAATATCATAGAGTTAAATTCATTTTTTTTTATCATTGAATGATTTTCAATGGAGTTCCAAGTTTTTTTCTTTTAATGAAATTGGTTTAAGTCTTGCATATAAAATATAAGTTAATTAAAGTTCAAGATTCTTTTTAATTAGAAAGGGTGTGTGTGTATATATGTAATAATTTCTAAATTTGTGAGGATGTGTCTATAACTATACACTAGATAGGGGTGTATATGTAAAAACCCTAAAACATTAAAGAGATGAATTCCACAAAATTTTCCATTGAAGAGATAGATTTAAAAGCATTTCTTAAAACAACTAATGCATTTCTTTGCTCATGGATTATGCTTATTATTAATAATAGCTATGTTGTTTAAAATGACATCTCAATCAAATGTTCTATGATAATCCTATCTAACAACTTTTTTATTTCTTATAAATTTCACTATTAAAACTATTTAATCAAACCAACGACCTCTTGGCCTATTGATATTGAGTCTCTTGTATAAGATATTATTGGTTAGGAGAGATCCCGAGTTTAACACCCCACGACCTCAAGATAAGGGCATGTAAGTTCGTCACGTTGTCCGCCCCTGATAGGTTGGCGCTTGTCTCCTTTGTCAAAAATAAAAAACTATTTAATCAAAAAACCAAACTACTATGAATTCACATAGGTATTTAATAAAATAATTTAAAATATTTAAAAAATAACAATGATATTTCAATCCTATTTGAGTTCTCTTTTTTTTTCTTTTTTCTTTTAAATTCATGACTTAAGCATCGAAAGCTCCCCAGAGACGAGTATTGGATCTTCTTTCTCCACAATTCCTCTTTCTATGTGAGATTCGATTCCAGAAGTCGAAAAGGGAAAAAAAATTATATAACTTTGGTGCACTTTGTAAGGATATAATATAAAGGTTTAATGAGGTATATGTGAAAATTTTATATATTTTTTTATTAGATAAATAACTATAGGCCCCTGCACTGTTCACTTATTCCCATAGCTTGTGTTTGATAGGGGAATATCCCACTTGGGATTAGGAATAACTTTTGAAAAATTTTAAATTTTTTGGGGGGAATTTTTAAAGTAAAGATATTAATGATAAGATAGTTATGCTACTTCCATTATCGTACTGGGTTATTATTATATTCTTAAACTTAAAATAAAATTTTTGGCGGGAAAAATTTTCATTGGGGAATGTGTTGGGAATATCCCACTTGGGGATATCCCCCTATCAAACATGAGCATAGGTCCCTCCCCAAGGACCTCCATCTTCCCCCTAGGGTCCTTGGGGGGGGGGACTTAGGGTAAATAGTATTTTGGGTGTGGTTTTGGAAAAGATGAACAGTGTATAAATAGTGCAGGGACCTATAGATAATTACCTCTTTTTTATTCTTGAATTAAAACTATCCGAAATAAAATGGCGGGCACGTTTAAAGCCTTCTTTTCACATACAAACAAATAGAAGAAAATAAAAAAAAAGTACTTAAAAAAAACGAGAAAACTATAAAAAGGGAAATTTTTTGGACTAGATGCGCCCACGAGGGACCGACTCGTAAGTCGTACCTATCTATCTTCTCAGGTGGGGTCCACTCTTTACCCCTTGGATCCGTTAATCATGACCGTACATTACCAGTCTGGGCCCCCCATCTATATCGGATCCAAGATAAAAACCAAGTTTTCGTAAACCCCCCAGTTTCTTTTAATAATTTTGTTGCATCTGATTGGATACATTTTCTAGGGGTGGAATTTGACATTTAAATTTTCCAAAGGGTTCATGTGAAAAACATCGATAAAATATACTTTTTTTTTAAAATATTTGTTCCGGGACTCGACTTCTTCTTTATAAAAGGGACCATTGGGGCTCTCTCTCTTCACGCTTCTTCACTTCTCCTCTGTCCTTCTCTCTGTCTCTCTCTCTCTCTCTTCTTCTCGCTATCTGTTGCTCATTCCTGTTGTTGTGCTTGTGAAAGCCACGTTTGAGGTAAAAATCGGTTCTTGTGGCATTCTGTTGATACAGTTCTTGTGGTTTGTGGTCTTTCTTTTGGTGTTTGTTGGATTTTTTTTGGGTATCTGGAGTTATAGTTGTGCAGGTGTTTGAATTTATTCATTTTATGTTGATTTTTAGATGCTGGAAGATGATATGGTAACAGGGGAAGGGATTTCTGTGGGTTTGCAGGGTTTTTTTGTTGTTGTTTGGGGATTGATTTATGGTTGATAGGTGACAGTGAAAATGAAAGATGTGATTTTTTTTGGTTTTCTTTTTATTTTTAGGAACCATTTTGGGTGAAGAGGGTTCTTTTCACGTTCTTATCTGCTATTTGTTTCATGAGGTGTGAATTGATGTTTTGGGTTTGTTACGATGTTTGCCAATAAGTTGATGCATATTTGCTGTATGAAAGATTGAAATTTTCTTTTTGGTTGGTTTGGTGGTTAGTTTTCAGCTTGAGAATTCATATTCATAGTTTATGAGATTTGCAAAATAGGTCTTTTATGGCCAAACTTTAATAGACTGGGTAAGGTTGTTGTTTATGGCTGCGGATGCTTTTGGTATGAAGATTTTGGTTTTCTTTTGAGAGTTATGTGACTCTTTCTTGCTTCTTTTTCCTCTTTTTTTTCTTCTTTTCTTGTGGCTTGTTCTAATTAGAATAGCTATTTTTCCTGTTCTTTAGTTAATATAGAATGTTTGGTGGATTTTACAATTCTTATGGATGTTCCCAAATGTGACCATCTTTCTTTCTTATTCTTTTTCAAGAACCAAGCTCTTTGGGCATATATTCAGCTCATGTATTTAGTATGTGCTAAGGTTCTTGTCACTCTTTAAATAGGAATTTTTAGCAGCACTCTTTTCTGTAATGGAATACCTTCAATTTGTATATGAAATATATGTGTTCCACAACATGTATTTTTTTCTCCGGTCATATGTTCTATTTCTCATTCCTTATCTCCTTGGTTCTTGGTTTCTTCTTCTTCTGTTAATGTTCTTTGCTTTATAAGCTTCTGAAAGACTAAAAAATTTTGTGATAATTTAAATATTGCAGGATGGGGGGCGCCGGAAATAATGCCACTAATTTTGGTGAGTACACTTATGCAAACTTGCAGAGGGAGCCTTACTGGCCAAGTGAGAAGCTCCGTATCTCTATCACTGGTGCTGGTGGCTTCATTGCCTCCCACATTGCCAGGCGTCTGAAGAGTGAGGGCCACTACATTATTGCCTCTGATTGGAAGAAGAATGAGCACATGACTGAGGACATGTTCTGCCATGAGTTTCACCTTGTTGACCTTAGGGTGATGGATAACTGCCTAAAGGTTACTCAAGGTGTGGATCATGTGTTTAACCTTGCAGCTGATATGGGAGGCATGGGTTTCATCCAGTCCAACCATTCAGTGATCATGTACAATAATACTATGATCAGTTTTAACATGCTTGAAGCTGCAAGGATTAATGGTGTCAAAAGGTCTGTCAATATCTCATGTCTTTTTCCCTTTTATATTTTTAAATAGTTGAAGTATATGTTTGGCTTTTATTCTTGTGTTTGCTCTATTTTTAACAGATTTTTGTCGATTGGGAACATGTTAGACAGAATAATCTGATCGACACAAATTTTAAAGATCTTCATGTTTAGATGTCACTAGTGGGTTTTCATGCTAAAAGAAAATTGGTGTTCAGCAATTCAGAAAAAGCAAACGACAAATTTGGTATATAGAAACATTTTGTTTCGTGTTTACCCATTCAACGGATGTTTGTAGTGACTATAAATTAAATTAAACTTAAATCATGGTCATGCATGGCTTGGGATATTAAGTTACTACTTTATCAAACAAATTTTGAGGAGAAAATAACTTCAAATGGAAACCCTATATTTGAGAAACACTAGGAATTTAGACTAAAATAATTTTGTTTCATAACTTTCCACTTCTTTGAATCTTGTCAAATTTCAGGAGCACAAACTTAGGTTCGGTTTCCCAAGGATTACATATATGTTTTTGTAAATTTCTTGGTAATTTTTATTCAACTTTGATTCATGGTGAAATTTCACTTTGTATTCTCATAAAATTTGATTCTTTGAATATGCTTCTTTTTAAATGAGTGAAAAGTTATGCAAAGTTAGGATCCTGAAAGCCCTCTATTTCTTTTCAATAACTTTCTTTGCTTTGATAAAAAAAATCTTTCCATGAATTCCTGTTTGTTGCCATCGGATATCTTTTGATGATTCCCCCTTGTCATCCTGCTCTTAATGCAGTAACTTGTATTTGATCTAAAATTAAATATCCTACTGATGGACTCTTATCAATTGGAAGAATATTTGGTATTGCCCTTTTCTTTTCTTGTACATTATGCTAAAAGTAGAATGTATACAAAACAAGATTAGGTCAGATTTATTTTACTCTCATTTCTTGGTTATTAAGTGAAGGGGAGCCTTGGCACAACGGTAAAGTTGTTGTCATGTGACCAGGAGGTCACGGGTTCGAGTCGTGGAAACAGCCTCCTGCAAAAAAAGCAGGGTAAGGCTGCGTACAATAGACCCAAGTGGTCCGACCTTTCTCCGGACCCCGCGCGCATGCGGGAGCTTTGTTGCACCGGGCTGCCCTTTTTTTTTATTTCTTGGTTATTAAGTACCCTAATTGCGACAACTTTCTAAAAACTATGGTCTTGTAGATTTAGTTATGTCTTTGTTCCCCTTCACCTGTGACGCATGATGAACTTTCTAAATGTCCACATGCAGGTTCTTCTATGCCTCTAGCGCTTGCATTTACCCTGAATTCAAGCAGTTGGAGACTAATGTGAGCTTGAAGGAGTCTGATGCTTGGCCAGCAGAGGTTTGTTCATTTTTAGATAAACATCTTTGCTCTCAGAGGGCCACTTTGTTAGTGCTTTTTATTTACTTTACGCTCCTTTTAGCCTCAAGATGCTTATGGCTTGGAGAAGCTTGCTACCGAGGAACTGTGCAAGCATTATACCAAGGACTTTGGTATTGAATGTCGGATTGGCCGTTTCCATAACATCTATGGCCCATTTGGAACATGGAAAGGTTATTCTTTTTTGTCTCTCAGTCAGTGTGGTTCCCGCCAGTGCTATTAACAAAAGTATACTTTTAAAAAATGTTGTGTAGGTGGAAGGGAGAAGGCCCCGGCTGCTTTCTGCAGAAAGGCGATTACTTCTACTGACATGTTTGAAATGTGGGGTGATGGACTTCAAACTCGATCTTTCACTTTTATTGATGAATGTGTGGAAGGTGTTCTGAGGTAACGTTTTTAGCTCCACACTGCAATCATTTATTTACTCGCTAGGTTCACAAGAACAACAACAAAAGGCTTATCTGGAAGTGCATTGTCAGTTACTTGCTGTGACCATAGTAGTAGTAGGTATTCAATGAATCGGTTGTTTCTTATGTGTTTTAGATTGACAAAATCGGACTTCCGTGAGCCAGTGAACATTGGAAGTGATGAAATGGTTAGCATGAATGAGATGGCTGAAATAGTTCTCAGCTTTGAGAATAAGCAACTCCCCATCCATCACATTCCAGGACCGGAGGGTGTCCGAGGACGCAATTCGGATAACACTCTTATTAAGGAGAAACTTGGTTGGGCCCCATCGATGAAATTGAAGGTACACCCGCATGGTTTAAACTCATTTCAATTCTGATCATCATCTTTTGTCATCATCTATTCCATCTTATTTGCAAACTTTTTTCAACAGGATGGACTCAGGATCACATACTTCTGGATCAAGGAACAGATTGAGAAGGAGAAAGCCAAGGGCATTGACTTGTCTGTTTATGGTTCTTCCAAGGTGGTCGGAACTCAAGCACCGGTCCAGTTGGGTTCACTTCGTGCTGCTGATGGAAAGGAGTAAAGTCGACGAACCTGTGATATTTCTGCTGGATGGGATTATAGGATTGGAATGTTGTACTACCTTCTTTTCATTTTCTCTCCGATAAATGTTATTGTTTCCAGTGTATCAGTTGTTCCTTCTAGTTTTCATGTTGAAGTATGTTCTATTATTCTCCAAAATGGCATGCTAGTTCTGCATGCCTCTTTCTCTATGTATGAGTTACAAATAACAGATTAATAGAATGTGCTCTATCTCTCTCTCTTATTCTATCAATGCTGTCATTTTTCCCAGTGTTATCAAAATCGGATGAGTTAGTGAACCGTTCAAGGTCTCGGATTACCGGTTCATTGGTTCAACCGCCAGGTCAATTGGGTCAATGTCAATCAATATAAATATTAATAATAAAAAAATTATTTTAAATAATTTATAAAAAAATTATTATATAAAACCTATTTTAAATAATATATAAAAAATTATTAAAAAACCTATTTAAAATAAAAATATAAAAAGTACTATTTAAATAGTATTTTATTATTAAAATATTATTTTAATAATAATAAAATATTATTTAGAACCGGTTCCATGGCCGGTTCACCCGGTTGGACAGCCTCCGATTCTGATAACTATGATTTTTCCCATCCTCATCCCTAACTTTTTCTTCTTAAGCGAACCAAATGAGAAGAGAGACCTCAAAGTTGGAAATTTCTCTTTCCCATTAAATCCCCACTTGTTTGGGGAATATTTTGAGAATATAACTTGCAAAATATATTTATATTAAAGTTTGGTCCCTTCATTGAGTGATTGACAAAGTGTTTGAGTGATGATAGACATGCAAGAGCTTTCTCCCAAACAAATTTGTGGATATAGTATGAGCATCATGTGGACCTAGTGTTTGATGACAAGCTTAAACCTGGGCCACTGCCAAATATGTTATTTTTTTTATTACAAGCACTTGACAGGATAACTTTCCATCAAAATTTCAGCCTTTCTGGATGAGCTCTAGTGAAATCAGCCCTTTCACACCCACACCCACACCCACACCCACACCCACACACGAACAAGGTAACCTTTAATCTAATTGTGTATTTACTAAAACATTGGATTACATGTGAATGAGTTATGAGTTACATGACATGAATGGATAACTTAGTAGAAAAATGGTTTTAATGAATTGCCAAGATGGCAGTGCTAGTAATAGGTGAATACAATTGCATTGGCTCATTGAGCTTCTGGAGTTCTTTCTCTCTTGGGTCTGAGCGACCTTGGAAACCCCAAGCTTTTCCCTGCTCGAGAAACCTTGTCCCCCACTTACACTGGTAGGTGGGGGAGAGCAGTAAAGACGCTTCATGAAGACTGAAGGAAAGTGTTAACCCTTTGAACCCGTCTAAGAAGGCGAGTCCGGTCTCCATACCAGTGGAATACTCTGATCTTCCTTTGCAGAGGTCACAAGAAGAGAGATTTGTCTCGATCCAGAACTCCTCTGGAGAAGGAAGAATCCTAAGTCAGGCGTTGAGAAAGGAGGACCTTCTCTCTCGCCATATAAAGGAGAAAGAACAGGTAAACAACATTGTTGTTTTGCAGACTCCAGTGCGAGGCAAAATGCTTAGCGAAAAAGGAGGTGGAAGAACGTGGGACAACATGGTCCGAGAACCTAATCGTGGAGGGGTTGGGGCATTTGTCCTCGTCCCAGGACCTATCTTAGAGCGACTAAAAGAGTTGGTTATAGATATGGTCACCCTTGAGGAAGATGTGGTATCCCAAGCTCGTGAAGGTATGCTCTGTGTAGTGTATGGTAAGTTTCTTGGTCGTGCTCCTTCGTTGGAGGTAGCCAGAGAGGCAGTCTCTAAGCTTTGGTCAAACCTGGGGGACTTCTCTTTTGTTGATCTGCTTTATGTTTTTTATTATTCAGTGTTCATCAGTTTGTATAGTTGAAATGGTCCTCTCCGAGGGGTTGTGGACGGTAAACGGGACGGTACTTCATTTGATGCACTGGAGGACACATTTCCAACCTAATTTCAAACGTCTTACCTCCGTGACCCTGTGGATGTAGTTGCACCACCTACCGGTGGGATAGTGGGCGCCAAAAGCCTTAGATACTATGGCTTCATTTTTTGGGAAAGTCATCAAGATCGATGAAACAAACCTCAGTAAGGCTAGGTATGTAAGAGTTGGTATTGAAATCAACTTGGATCAACCCCTCAAATGCAGTGTGGTTAAGTTCTTTGACCTTGGAGTGTTTTGTTGTTATCCTATATAAAAGACTCCTAGTTTTCTGTTACATGTGTGGTGTAGTTGGCCATGGCATGGATAACTTCGGACTGGGGGATGCCGAACGTCACTCAGATGAAGTTGGAACCAGACAGCAAGCACCGGACCAGAAAGGGAAAGGCGCTCATCTTCCCAGAAGATGGAACCATCGGGAAGCAGAACGTCGAAAAAGGAGGTTTTAGGTGAAGGAGATGGAGAAGAGCATGGATTTGGACCTTGAATGATCGTTAGAAGACAATCCAACATTGGGCAGCTGGCGGTGGTCGAGAGAGGATTCTCAGGCAGAGAGATAAGGAAGAAGACGATCACGTGCACTGCACGTGATTTACACGATCGAGACGACTGCTAGGGAGGCCTAGTTGATGGTGGATACGTGGAAGCTGAGGGTCAACACATGTGGTGCTTCGTCCCGAGAGAGAGCATTGTCCAGAGGAGGCTTGGCAAGGCGTGGAAGAGGAGTTGTTAGCTCGTAGGGCCTAGGGTGCACTCAAACTGATATGTCATGTAAGGGAACAGAGATGTTGAGCTCTCAAGCGGGCTCACGAGAAGATTCGAGAGTCCGGGGTGGATACTCAAGCCACATGGCAATGAAGGAAACCAAAAGAAGTAATCAAGGGTTGCTATCGTACACGTGGATGATGAAGTTAATGGAGGAAGTCAAGGGGAGGAATTTGAATTTTACCAGTGTTTTTAAACCCGACTGACCGGCTTGGCCGGACCGCAGAATCGGAACCGCCAATAGTCCGGTCCGAAGTCTATATCGTTGTTGGATCGGAAGTTAAACCGGTCAAACCCGGCCAAAATCGCCCAACCGGCCATTTGGTTCACCCGGAATCCTACCGATTTTGTTTTTGTATTTTTTCACTTGGGGTGATACGTTGGTGGTGGAGAGCTCGGAGTCACTGGAGCCACCAGAGGTGGTGTGTCGCCAATCGCTATGCATCAGACGTCGAAAAGAATGCGGTGATGGTGCTTTCCTCCTGCATTACCACGTCCTCCTTGATGCTTCCTATGCTTCCCGATCCATCCATGCTCGACGCTCACATGGCCTCTCTTCTTACCTCGTCGTCATTTCCTCCAATCATCGCACCTGCCGCCGCAGAGGCGATCAAGATTGAAACGAAGAACCAGATGAGAAAGAAATAGGGTTTCTATGCTCAATCTCGGCCGTCCATTGATCTCGAGATAGAATGTATGGCTTCTATTTCTATAGGCAGGATGGGCTCGAAACACATATGGGCCCATACTTGTTAACGGAATTTATAGAACTTGTCTGAACCAATCAAAGACAGACTTGATGTTAATGTATATTGGCTTCAAAATTCATGGGCCATAATCTCTCTTAGACCATAATTGTCCATGTATATATATATATATATATATATATATATATATATATATATATATGACGTCATCCGGTCAGACCGAAATGGGTCAACCGGTCAGACCGACTGACCCGTGACTCAATTGTGAGACCGGTTCACTTCCCGGTCCGGTTTTAAAAACATTGAATTTTACACTTTGGTTTGTGAGGAAGACCATTAAAACAACCTAGAGGCCTCTCATAAGAAATTCTATTCTCTTGATAATTATTTAGATGGTAATCTAATCAAAGCCCATGAGGCCTTAATTCATTGCGTTTCATGAAACCTCAGCAACCATGAGGAAGAGAATAAAAAGCTGGAGCTGATGAATAAAGAAGAACCATTGGAACCTGGAGATGATATGGAGATGGAAAATGTGGAAGAATTGAAGGAAGAAGGGAATGGGAGCAAGAGAGCATCCACATATGAAGGAAAAACCCAGAAGAAGGGACATATTGCAAATATGGAAAGTGTTACCCTAACCTATCAAATAGGTACATGAAGGTCCTTACATGGAACTGTAGGAGGGTGTCAAGGGTTGACACAATAAGTAGAATCTTCTCCTTTATTAGAACTATGAATCTATCACTGATATGTTTAGTTGAAACAAGAGCAAACAAGACTCGTATAGAGTCATTCTCTAAAAAATTCAAGGATGGATGGCATTGGGCAACAATCTCGTCAATTGGACTATAAGGTAGTATAACAGTATTATGGAGAAAAGATTTGGGTAAAGTAATGATACTCGTACAATCCAGGCATATTCTTTATCTTGCCATTACTAGAATCAAAACTAAACATTATCTGGTTTCTATAGTCTACAACAATCAATCATTAAGGATGTAGAGAAAGACTTGGCACAACCTGCCTAGTCTTTTAGCTCTGCCTTACCCATGGTTATTATTGGGTGACTTCAATATAGTTCAGAAAGAAATAGGAAGGGAGGGACAAAATTCCAAGTTACAATAACAGGAATGAAGTCAGGTATTTTAATGCATTTGTTACTCATAATAATCTCAATAAGCTTAAATATTATGGTTTACCCTTTACATGGTGAAACGATCAGAGGAGGATGGCTAGGATATGGGGTATATTAGATAGATTAATAGCAAATGATTTATGGCATGATGAAATAGGAACTTATTATATAGAACATTTAGCAAGGTGTCAATCAGATCACAACCCTATAATGTTAACATGTACATAAAAAATTACTAAAGGTACCATGCCATTTAGGTTTGATGTAAACAAAATTAATACAAGAGAATGTCAGAAATCTATAGAAAAAACTTGGGAAAGAAGCACAACAAGGAATCCACTACATGTCGCAAGTCATAACTTTCACAATTTGAGGAGAAATTAGAACAAAGAATCAGGTTGGTAGAAAAAGAAATAGAACTAAATGGCATGGTACCCAAGGTAAGGCTCCTGGACCTAACGACTTTATCGTTGAACTTTTCAAAGCATACTGGAATGTGATAGGAGATTCTATTGTAGAAGCAATAACATATTTCTTTGAGCAAGGGCACATGCCTAACAAGTGAAATTAGACGCTAGTTAGTTTAGTTCCTAAAAGAGAAAATCCCCAAATAGTTGAGGAATACAAACCTCTCTCTCTGTGTAATGTTAATTATAAGATAATAACTAAGATCATGTCATATAAGATTAGAGAGGTACTACCTAACATTATAGGAAGTGAATAGAATGCTTTTGTTAAACATAGGAATGTTTCAGACAATATTATATTGACTCAAGAAATTGCATATACATTAGAAAAGGATACCAAGTCACACCCTATGATGATAATTAAAATGGACATGGAAAAGACATAACATAATGAGATGGGATGCTATTCTAACTGTATTAACTAAAATGAATTTCCCATTAAATGGATTATCTGGATTAAGGCATGCATAGAGACCCTAACTATGGCCTTTATAATCAATGGTAGAATAGGGAAATGGACTAAGCTTTAGGCAAGTATCAGAAAAGAAGATCTAATATCCCCATACTTATTTATTTTAGTAGCCCAAGCCTTAACTAATATCTTAAATAAAGCGGAAAATGTGAAACTGATTAGAGGGTCGGGTTCAAATTAGTGAAAAACATATCATTAAATCATACATTATATGCAGATGACTTGCTTATCTTTTGCAGAGTAACCATGAGTGAATCTAGAGCTATAAAAATAAGTCTACAATTATATTCAAACCTTACAGAACAGAGGGCTAACCCTAACAAATCAGAGATATATTTTTCCTCCTGGATCAATAAGAGAATTAGGCAGGCCATAAATAGAATATTGAGCTTAAAGAATGGAAGCTTTCCCTTTAAATACCTAAGAAATTGGATGTCCCCAAATAGAGTTCATATGTCTTACTTTAATTCCTTAGTTAGCCAGGTTAAAAAAAGACTAGCACATTGGAAGACCATGCAACTATCCATAACTGGCAATATTACACTAATTAATTCAGCCATAATGTCACTATTAGTCTACAACCTTAACAAATATGCCATATCTAATGCAATAGTAGAAAATATTTCTAAATTGGTTAGGAAATTTATTTGGAAATCAAACAGCAAAGAGAATGACATCCATGATCATTAATTGGAGCATTGTATCCAAACATAAATCTGAGGGTGGCTTGGATATCAAAGATCTAAAACTAATGAAGACAACATTGATGACCAAGCATCTATAATTGATATAATCAACAATGTAGATAAGACTTGGGTGCACTTGATGAATACAAGTATGGTAAACTAAATATATGGGAGGAAAATGGAAAAGGCAGCGGCTCATGGATATACAAATCACTAATTAATATTGTCAAGAATGTAAGAGGGAGCATACAGTTAAGAGTATTACAACTAATGATTTTGTCATCAAACATCCATGGCTTTTTAATATTCCATTGCAATTTAAACTTACATTCTACAATATGGATTTTGATATGTCAGAACTCTAGGGTAATGGGATTGGGATGTAGTGGAGGAGTTTTTCCCATAAACCGTAATTGTGATCTTGAGACATAAGGAAGTTAAACAAGCATAGGAAGAGATCTGAGAGTGGTTGCATGGAACTGGAACAAAATCACTAATTGCAGCTGCGTATGAACACCAATAGTGCTCTGGGCAACACCACAACGGAAGGGATGAAGCCTAATGTGGAAAATGAGAACAACTCCCGGAGTTGAGGCCTTTTTATGGAAATTTTTCCATAGTCAACTGCCAACCAGACAACACCCATACACTATCAGATTAGGACCAGATGAGCCTTGTTAGTTATATAAACTTGAAAAAGAGAATATTAATCATTTGTTTCATAATTGCAGATGGGCCAGGTTAATATGGGATGAAGTTAAGTGCATATGCTACCTAAGGAATTGAGAAATTGACTCAAATGATCTACTGGAGGATAACTAGATCCTTAAGAAAAGACTTGGAGCACACATACTAACCACATAAGAGATAGCATTAGTGGAAATGTTATGTAGCTTATATGGAAGAGTAGATATAACTCCATCTTTAGGAAAATCAAGATAGAACCAAAGAAAATAGCCAATATAGTAGTTGTCGTTGCACTGGAATTAATATCTTCATAACATGGCCAATACAGATGATCTATCAAGCAGAATCAGAAGAACTAAAAACAGGGAGTTCTTTAAACACTTGCTCTTTATCGATGCTTCTTGGCAACCAGGTGAGTGAAAGGCAAGAGTGGGGTATATTATCCTCACTAACTCTGGCACATTTTGCACTGCAGGTGAGAAAGTCTGTCAAGCACACTCGACAATTGAGGGAGAGTTGGCGGCCATATTGTTAACAGAAATTGAAGCCTTGGAGAAAGTGGAAAGCAAAGAAGCTATGATATACTCAGACAACTTACATATGACCAAGCTGATACAATAGGAGGAGGAGGATGCAAACTGGAAAACCAGGGCTTTGACAAAGGAATGCACACTGGCAATATATTCCAACGGCAAAAGGCTGGGAAGAGGAATACACATTAAGGCCAACTAGAGTTTACCATTGTGGTTCATTGTAAAACTAATGACTGACTAAGTTTTGTAATTAAATAGTACAACTACATGTACGGCTCTTTGTAAAAAAGAAAAAAGAAAAAGAAAAAGGTGAATATAACTATATGCATGACTTAAACCCATATAGTTAGGCATAATAATCAATTTATAATGTTTGACACTATCAATTGGTAAAAGTACAGCCAAGTCCTTGTTAGTATTAATAATCAAATGAGTGCAGGGGACCCATCCATTATAAACAAATTATCTTTTAAACCATGTAATTTAGTTCCAGTTCTCTCTCCCTACTAGTTCTGAATTATTAATTTTATCAATTAAATCATGTAATTCCGATTAAATCACAAGAAAAATAAATATTTAATATATAAATTATAATCTAAATGATCCCATCACCCATGTTCAAGCATTGTTATATTAAAATTATACATCCTTTAATTTCCGAATAATTCTGAAAGATAATTATAAATTACATGAATTTATATATTACATTTGCCGGATTGTATTTTAAATTTAAATATTGAAAACCAAGCGATCAGATTCACATATATAATAATAAAACTATTTAATAATAATGTGATAAACCAGAAATGACCTAACGAGTCAGAACTCAGAAGCAAGATAATAAAATAAATAACTTGTAACATTAATAACAATAAACTATTCAGAACCCACTTACTTCCAATCCAATCCTCACAAAACAATCCCAATAAAATAATAATAATAATAATTTAGTATGGTCAGTAGGATTCTAAAATCTTTTTATTCTTTAAAATAATTCTAATTTAGTATCTAAAGGATTTCACAAATACTTTGTCATACATATATCATTGTGATTAATTTATCTTTAACAAACCTTTCATTTGATTTAGATAAATAGTAGTTAAAAAAAAAAGAATTAAATCTAAGGTTGGTGAGATGTCATATCTATACTGGTCCGAGATTTAGGTGAAAGACATGGAAAAACAAAAGAATCAAAGATCTACTATCTATCCATAATTTACTTATCACAATTAACTATAACATAAAAGATAATCTCAAACAAAATATAAAACATATTAGATTGGATTGAAACCATATAACATTTAGTTCCCACACAACATCCCTATCCAATCGAAAACCAAATGGATAAAAACAAAGGGGCAGTTGAGCTTCCACATCTCACCAGTCAACACACACTCATTCACTCACCACCCAACCCATCCCCATCACTTAATTAAACACACCAACAATTAATAACCCCTTAATCACATCTTAATCAAAAGAATCAACCAATAAACTAACTAAAGTTGGTAGTGATATCATATGCTCTTTGCATTTAAGCAGGTACACCCACGCCATACTCGCCGCACCCATTTCTCATCAAGTTAACCAAATATATATATATATATATATATATATATATATATATATATATATGATCACACGCATCATACACTCTTCAAGCTGATGCAATGAGAATAATATACTGCTAAGAATGGAGAGAGAGGACATCCTCGTGCTTTTGGTGGTTGTTGGTAGGGCTGTCAAAATGCAACACGACACGATTAACCGACACGAATCGACACGAATTAAAGAGGGTTAGGGTTGAGACTTAAACGGGTCGGGTAATAAACGGGTCAACCCGTCTAACCCGTTTCATAAATGGGTCGGGTTCGGGTGGAGCCTTCTCAACCCGTTTAACCCGTTTAACTGTTTATTAAAATAATAATAATTATATTATATTACATTTATTTTTAAGATGACAATATTCGGTTTGAATTTTTTTTTTCTTAATCATGTTAGGGCTTTCAAACGGGTCGGGTCGGGTCGGGTTAAACGGGTTAGCGGGTTAGACTAGATTAAACGGGTTACACGGGTTAATGGGTTAAATGAATCAACTCGACCCATTTGAGTTAGGCGGGTTAAACGGGTCGGGTCGGGTGACCCGTTTATTAAACGGGTCGGGTCCGGGTTATATATCTTGACCCGTTTATCTAAACGGGTCGGGTTCGGATTCATCTAGTCTAACCCGCCAACCCGTCTAACCCGACCCGACCCGACCCGACCCGACCCGTTTGACAGCCTTAGTTGTTGGTATGTCCAACTGATTCAACAAATAGCCAAAGGCCTCCGGCCGAAGCCGGAGGTCCTCCCGACCTGCGGGGACAAGAAACTTGGTTCAATCCCCAGCGATTGAGTGAGTGCACCTGGATTTGAGTCACCCGGTGGCCTGTTCGTTGTACTGATAGTCCGTAGGTGCACGCCCTACTGCCAGGAGAATGGGGTTTATCCCCTTTAGCTCAAAAAAAAAAAAAAAAAACTGATTCAACAAATAGAGATTTTTTTTTTTTTTGGATGGGTTAAATGTTCAGATTAAAATCATACATAGGAAAAATTCTATATGATGAGAACTTGACTTTTAAAGGACAGCACAGAAATACAATCATTCTGGTGAAAAAAAAAGGGAAAGAATCAAAACAAAAAAGAATAAAATGGGAAATTTCCCAGGAAAGGGGGAAGGCAAGAGCAGGGATGATGACATGATGGCAAAGCCAAAGCGTGGGGGGGTCCTATGCTCCCAGTCCAGTCGTTTTCCAAACACCGGGAAGTTTAGGAAACCAGGAATTGGGAACTGGTTTTACAGTATTATAAATCACTTGCATGATTCTAGAAAAAGGAAATTAAAATTAAAAACTAAGAATAATGGGATTAATTTTGGATGGAGAGATTGGGAGTGGGGGGTGGGACTGGGTTTGCTCCCCATACAAGGGTTCTGGGGCCAGTGCAATGATGGGAAACGAGGCATAGAGGGTGGGGGAGTTGGTGGGGAGTTGCTTTCTCGAAAGTGCCTATTATTACTCGTCTCCATTATTAAAGATTAAAGCCTTACTTATGACTATCCCTTCTATAATTGTACCTCTGAATTTTATTTTATTTTTCAGAAATAATAAAAAAATATATTTTTTTAAGTTACTTGGGAGGGGGGGTCACTGCCAAGGGCGCAACTACCCTCATTTTAAAGCCCAGGAGAAAGCGTGCAAGCTCAATGCCCCATAAAGGGAAGAGGGGTAGTATGGTAATTTAAGGATATAAAGTGAGGAGAGCTCACGCAATCCTCATGGGCGGCATCCGTTTCTCCGCCACACGGCGTTCGAGACGGCACGAGCTTGCGTTCGTTTCCCCGCGTTTCTTTATTTAATGAAAGGAAATATTAAATATTAAATATTAAATAAATAAATAAATACCTCTGTTTCGTCCTTCTGGTGCTCTCGTCCTTCGGTGCTGCTCCCCTTTGAGAAACCGCAGGCACTGTCATGCTTGCAATTAGAAACCGGTGATTCCCTGTGTAAATTGGAAAAACATAAAAATACGGGGAATTACGTACCAGATGCCGCGCCCTTATACAAAGAAAACAAAAATATAAACTTTGTTATATATTTGGTACTGTTTGTTATGTTCTCGATATCACTAGAAACGAGTTTCTCATACTCTTCTCATCTTACAAAAAAAAAAAAAAAAAGTGACCGGATATATATAGACTTATATTCTCAGCAAAACGACAAAAAAAAATATTTAAAAAAGAAAATTAAAAAAGAAACGGAAACGGCTTCAGGGCTGATCGCCGAGAACGGAGGCGAGGCCGGTGACGATCTTGGCTCCGGCGCACGACGCCACTCGCGGCTTCACTGCCGGGGGCTGCCACGGAGAGGGGGAGGCCACTGAAGTAGTCTTCTCATCAGTCTTCTCCTCGCCAGAGAAATGGACGGGCGGGATCGGGTCGGTTGTTTTCTTCTTCTCTTGATCAACGGAATCGTAATCGACCACAGGGTTTTCGTCTCCGGCGGTGGCGCGCTGGTGAGGGGCGAGCCATTTGGCGGCCATGTACTCCGGCTTCCTCCACGGAGGGAAGTGGAGGCCTTTCTTCTTGAGACTGAGACGGGCGGCGTCGGAGACGACGGCGACGATCTGGTGGAGACGATCGGCGGTCCCGACGAAGATGGACGGCAGGGATTGCAGCACCGCGCGGTAGCGCTTTGTCGACCGTGCGATCTCGAACTCCGATCGGAAGTCGACGTCAACGAGGAGACGCTCTCCTTTGACGATCACATCAACGTACTCGTACTCCCCTGAGAAACAATCACAAGCTCTCACATCAATGGCCAAATCTCGGAGAAGGAACACGATAAGAAAGATCGAGGGGTACAACGTACCGGCAGGGATGGAGGCGGACTTCTCCCAACTAGACTTGCAGATGGACGCGTCGTAGCCGAGGGCTCGGAGCCGGTCGGTGAGGATCCGCCGGCAATCGTCTTTGCTCCTCCCGATCTTGCTCTCCTCGACGATCTTGGAAGCGTCCGCCAAGAGATTCCTCTCCGCCACGCTCGCGCACGGCACCAGACCCTGAAGAATCGCGAAGAATGGATCGCAATTAGGTTTAAAAAAATCTTAAAAAATTGAAATTTTGATCCGGAACAACGCGATCGGCGCGATCGGGAGGCGGTGACAAACCTTGAGGAAGTCGGTGGTGTCGCCAGTGGTAAGCGCTGGGGCGTCGGCGTAGTGGAAGTCGAGTTCGTCGTCGGAGCTGTCGCTGCAGTTGCCGTTGAAGCAGTTGCAGCGGCGGCGACCGCACCGGGCCGATTTCTCGTTGGCCGTCTCCTCCATGAAGTTCTGCACCATCTTGGCGAGGCACAAGGAGCTGGGCTCCGGCTCGGCATCGTCCTTCTCTTCCTCTCTCCCGTCGCCGGCAAGCTTCTCCGCCGGGGCGATCTTCAACACGCCGGGGAACTGGCGCTCGAACAGCCGCTTCAGCCGTGACTTCGGGGCGGGCTTCGCCGAATCGGCCCTCGCCGCAGCCTTCGAATCGATCGGCTGGATCTTCATCTGGAACGGCATCGTTCTCGAGGTCGCAACACCGCTTCTGCTTCTCCTCCTCCTCCCAATGCGAACAAAAAGCTTCAACCACTCTGGCTACAAAGACTCCATTTCCAATCACCTATAATTCCCAAAACCCTAGCTATAAATGAATCGCAGAACGCGAAATCGAGGCTGAAAAAGGCGGAATCAGAGATGAATGCACAAGGATCGGATACCAATTTTCCCTTCCCCTATCGCTGATCAGAAGATTTCACTGAAAAACCTAAAAATGGAAACCTAAAAGAGATGATAGAGTCCCAAGCCTCTCTAGGCTCAGTTAAAGCGATGCCAAGAAACCCTCAAGAAAAAAACAGGGAAAAACTCAAAAACATCGCGATCGATCCATCCTTCATTAAAGACGGCGACGCCATTACTTCTCGGATTCCAGCAAAATTCACGCGGCGGGTGATCAGAAGCTTCTCCATTCTAAAGAGATCAGGATCACTTTAAAAATCCCACGCTAGAAGAGAAGAAAGGAGTGCGGGTTCTCCGACGAGAGTCCGGCGATGAAACGGAGCGCCTGAAAATCCATGGATTCCGATGAGGTGTTCTCTTCTCCGGTGGCGGTGCGGCCTGGTCTCTGAGAGGATGGAGGAGGGTCTGGGCGGGTTTAAATGGGGAAAGGAAGAAGACTATAGAGTGGAGGATAAGATACATTCCGTAAAACGCCCGCATAAACAAGTTACCATCTCTACCGTTAATTATTACCTCGAGATGGGATTTTTGATGATAAATCGAAACGAACAGTGATCTATAGAGGCGTTGGTATGCGGAGGTGAAGGCGCTGACTCGGACTGGGAGAGTGTGCGTACGAGGCAGTCCGACGTGGCAAGGATAAGGCCTCAACTTCGGAGCCGCTACGTGGAGGTGGTTATGGTGGGCGGTTTAATGCGCTCCCGAGATGTCTACACGTGTCCTTTAGAGCATAGGATAGCGACGCGCGGGCCCCGAGTTCGATAACTCAGTCGGATGTGATATGACGATACTAGCCTGGCCCTATAGTACTAAATTACGACCAGATGCCACTGCCCCGTGATGGGACGGGGGGTAAATCAGGTAAAGAGGTCCTCTCTCAGGTCCCTTCTTTTTGGTTGACGTAATTGCCCCTACTGCTGGGCTCCAATACAGGGGCATTAAACAGTGGCATTACCGTAATAAAAGAGAGAGGTATGGTCAGAGTCATAAGTGCGAGTCGATCTTCTTTTCTTTCCTCTTGACGTTGATGAGCGGTTTGCGGGAGCACCGTACATCCTGACACGATCGTCTCTTTAACTTTAAGATCATGACACGTGTCCTTATCCGCGAACATTAACCGCTTCGATTTCGTGGCTTCATCAAAAGACTCTTTAATTGTTCCCAAGCCGCCCTGATTGAATTGTTCCTGACCGTCTGATCTGAAATCAATTATTAATTAATTATTTTATCTATTTTCAAGCCATTTTACAATAAATAAAGCTACAAAAGGAACAATGACTCTCACTTTAATTAGAGTGTATTACTAGTTTTAAATCTTAAATTTAGAACTATTAAATATACTGGTAATTGACTTTTTGATAATTACTTTTTAATCCCCAGGGGTGTATTGTTTGGTTTATAACATGTGTTGTGGTCTTTGAAAATAGTGCGAAACAGTTTTAGGGATCTTTTGATAATTTTCTCAATAATATATCTATATTGAAGGGTGGAGATACCCTAAATCGTATTTCTAATATTATCCGTATCTTGTAACCTTTTTTTTGTGGTTTGTCCTGGTAGATCTTGGCAGATTTCATAGGTTTTGTGCTTGATTTGGAGACATTATCTTGATTTGGCTATTAGAATGATGACTCCTATGATATGCGTTTTTCTAGGTGTTACACCTAATAATATCTTTTGATTCAAATAAAATGTGGTTTCTCTTTGTGGCCTATAACAGTCATTCGATGGTGAAGCAAAAAAAAGGATATAGGGAGAGCTAATTTGTTTGACAAATACACATCTGTTTTGGTTATTACTGGGTGACTTTCATGCTGTTAAAAATTAAAAGAAAAGAACCAACCTTTACAAAAAAAAAGTTGGTAATTTATTCTCTTTTATAAGAAAAGGTTGAGAGTTTAAAGCCTTGTAGCTACGTACCACCAAAACGTTGAAGGAAGGATATTTATGCGTCCAAACACACAACAACAAAACTGGCAACTGCAGATGTATGTAACCAAATGCAAGAGAATGTTGGATAATTTCAAGAGTTGGCATATTAGAAGGATACCAAGAGAAAAGAATGAGGTAGCGAATGGTATGACGAGAATAGTAAGAAGAGAACAAAGTACGGTGGAGTATAAAGATGGCCAACTGCTACCAGACTCATTTAGAAGATCTCTTTCAAGTTTTCAGATTTAAGTTGTCCTTGAAACCTAACTTGTTTTGGTTTATAGCTTTGTCTGGCACATATAATATATTTATATATTCTCTATTTTTAACTAATGCCGAAGTATTCAGATTGTCACTCTATAATACAATAGTAGACAGAAGTTTATGATAACGCTCAAAGAGAATTCAAAAAAACACCAAACAATAGAGATTCAAGATTTACGTGTTTTACCCAGAATATGACTGTGTCCACAGGCAAGACTAGCGGGCAATAATTAAAGAAACGATAATAAGAAAGTAGGGACCGCCTCTACTAGCAATGGTGTGCTCCCACCATCAATCTCTCATATATACTCCAACCCCAACAAGACAACCCCTCCTTGACATGAGAACGCCAACACCTTTGAATCTAATCTTGAAAAACAATAGAGAAGAGAAACCTCTAATCTCTATCAACCTTACCATAATAAAATAAAAACATCCTTCTCTCTCATTCAATATACTCAATTTACACCAAAAGAATATCATTTTCCTAAAATACCTTTAATATAACAAGTTTAGACCAAAAATATAATTTAGTATGTAATCTCAACGTTAATAACAAAGTTGGAATATTTTTTAAATATTATTAAAAATCAAGTCAAATATGAATATAAATTTCACAAATTAATTTACATGAAAATAAGATGATAATAGATAATGTGCACTCAATGTCTTGCTTGCCACCAAATGAGGCTAATTTGGAGGGTTGTGGATGAGCATTAATAATCCAAACTCACAAGAAATGTGTCATGGTCAAGCCAAGTTATTGACAACAACTGGACTCAAATTTTGTATTATAATAAAACAATTAATTAATGGTATACGTATCTTACAGGTATATATAACATATTAATTAATCCAAAAAATAAAAAAATTCAGACATTATCTTGTTGGTTGATTAGGTCATGAGGTTAATAACTTAATCAGAATACCATTTTGATTGGTAAACCTCCATTAAAAATTAATACAATTAGATTAAAAATCAGTGCTAATTACGTACGGCACTTAACAAAGGATATTAGTGTCTTGTCACTATGGAGAAGGTTAGCTACAATTTGACAAGCTTGGAATAAGAGATGAGTGTGTTTGGGACCATAATATATATATATACACACACACGGATGTGTTACAGTCCAGACTGTAACACTGTTCATTTAAAGTTGTTTTCCATTTGACCACTTAGAGAATGTTTTAAGGATTTTTCAACCATACAGATAGAAAGAACATCGAAAAATAAGCTAGCATATCGGTTTTCATACAATTTGGTAAAGTTATGATCCTCTCACTTAACATTTCTTATTTTATAGAGCTCCTAGAACTATAAAATAAGAACCGTTAAGATGAATGGTCATCATCTCACTAAATTATATAAAAATGAACATGCTAGCTTATTTTTCGATGTTCTTTCCACTCGTACAGTGATGTTCTCTTGTGGATTAATACAGGATCGAGTTACCCCGCCTATACATGTCATTGACTTTCCACGTGGGCGCACTTGTCGCTTAAGTCAAAAAAAATAAACAAATTGGTTATTGATAAATTAATTGATTTATTGGAGCTTGCTTGCTTCATTGTGAGAATGAGTGAGTGATTCCTTTGATTCAATAAAAGTAAGCAATGTATATACTTTGATTCAATTCAAGGTGATGTTTGTATTGAAATTTCATTATCCTTTTTTTTATTAAAGTCACTAAGTTTTGGCTTTTAAAATATTTTAAAAAATTATTTTGATCCTCAAAGTATGAAACTTTAATCGACGATGATCAAAGTTTTATTCCCTCAATAAAAATTAAGTTTAAATTATATTCAAACTGATATTTATTATTAAAATCTAAGATAAAGATGTACCTAAAGTTAAAGTAAAGGGGATAGGTATATATATAATGTTAGAACTTCACTGATCTTTTTATAATCCATTTCACAAGCCTTAATTAATCAAGTACTTTTATATAGAAAGAAATGAATTAAGTGTAAAAAATTATATTAAAAATGAAAGCACTAAATAATGTCCATTAAAAGGCATGACATGCTTTTCAAAGTGACAATTTTCAATTTTTCTTTTTTAAATTTCCAAATCTTTGATCAAAGAATGAAATGACTTTAGGGGGTTAATAGTTAAAAGATAGCACTAAAAAGATGTTGAAAAATGTCACTCAAACATGAATTAATTAATTATTGGTGGAGAGGCATCTAGAACTTAGGACTTTCATTTCATTTAATGAAAAAGTTATCCTTATAGATGGGTCATTTCATGAGTGTTGTTCTTAGTGCAAACCATTAGTTTAATGTCACTAGTTATGTTTAATATTTATAAATATTAATAATATAATTATTTTGCAAGGAACCAAAGTTCATTATCAAAAGGAGCCTCGACTTCACAAATGAGGGGTCATTGTTAAATAGGGATGATAAGAATGACTTTGAAGATCCCATCATCTCAGGGAGAAGTAATATGGAATGAAAAGCCGGTAAATATAGTGACCAGGGTGTAACTTCACTTTTATCAAAATAAATAAATAAATAAGTATATGTGTAATTGTGTGATTTTCCAAGGGTACACAAGGAAAGATTTTTTTTATTTTATTTTTTTATATATCAAGACTTGAAGTCAAAGTCTTGGTCACTCAAAGGACAAGTAGTAGACTTTTTGGCAATTAATTGGGGGGAAAAATATTACTTCAACTCAACATTATTCTCCTTCACAAGGTGAATCCCTTTATCACAATACCAACCATAAAAATAAAAATATTAATAGTTATATTGATTGATTGATAAAATTTCTGTATTTGGCTTTATAAACATATTTCAATAAAAAGAAAATTATTCCAATAATTCCCTCACTATCAAATGATTTTATTTTAATTTTATTTTTTTGTTAGTTTTTGTATTTTGAAAACTTATTTTTATTGTTCTTTATTGTTGCTAACTAATTGAAGTGATGACAATATATCCCAATTACAATTTAAACAACTCACTTTCTATTTGTTGCTTAAGAATTATATATGTTTATTATCCTGCATATGTATTATCTGAAAGGAACTATAATAAGACAAAATAAAAAAAATATTATTTAAATCTATTAAAATTAAAAATTTCTAAACTAAAACTTATCAACTCAATCTCATGGAGCACATACAATTTATTTATTTATTTATTTATTTATTATTGTTATTCTTATTATTTTGACATAGACCATAAACCCTATATGGCTTGGCATTACGCTTAATGAGCATTTAACATCTTCACTCCTCATCAAGACGTGCATAAAGATGTGGACTCAACTTTAAGAGCTTAATTTGTGCTCACCAAATGAATTATCCAACACAGGGGACCCGAGATGCCGCTAGACCAATGGTCCTTTAGTCAATTTTCTATTTCATTCACCACTTCCACTCAAACACTTTTTAATAAAAAGTTTACATATCTTAAAACATTAAAAAAAAACAATGAAACAAACCATAAAAACACATTTATAGGATCCAATTAATAATACAAGGCCAATTAAGTGATATATAAACATAGGATCCCAAAAGTGCATCCCCATATGTGAGAGCACAATGTTGTTACTTGGTTTTGGGTGAAGGAATAAAGAAGAGAGGAAACAGATAAAGTCTTTCACAGTTGAAGATTGATGATGGTTTCTTTGTGTGTCTAGTGTTCATGCACTCTCTCTCTTATAACTTCTTTTATTTTAACTTATCTTTTTCTTTCTCTCTATCTACTTCTTTTCATTTTCATTATGATCTTCATCATTTTCTTTCTTTTTCCCTCTATAACATGAAAAATGATAGATGGCCAAGTTTGTGTATCCTTTGGCTTTTTCTCTCCCTTCTCTTCTGTTTTCAACCCCACAAGTTTAGATTTTTCTTTTGAGAACTCATGGGATTCACAAACCAACAAGAATGGTCCCCTCTAAGCTTTGTGGAAAAGTCTTCTTAGCATTCACAGATTTATTACTCATATCCACCAAAGCTATCATCATGTGCTCAAAAAGATTCATGGTTTTAATTGTTAGTGAAATTATACAATAAAAAGAAAAAAAAAACTTATTTTGAGTTTTCTTTTTTTTTGGACAAAGGCGACAAGCATTCCCATGAGGAAAGTTATGGACGTGCTCAGACATAGAGCTTAGCAACTACACACACCTAAACCCTCACTTTGTGCGTGTGGGGGAGATCACCTGATTTTAAAATCTTTGATCGGTATCATATACGAATTTTATTAGTCAATTAAATTTTTCATGTTAGGTGTTATGTTCGGTGTTTATTTAAAATTATCGCGAGTTAGTTGATCCTAGTTAAATGATGATATTTATTACTAATTGATCATGAATTACTTTTTTATAGACTTAAGTCTTCCTCAATGTGTTATTTATTTTTACTCTATTGGAAAAAAAAACAAAACAAACAAACAACACAAACAAGAGAAATTAATCTAAATTCACAATGTGCAATAGTGTGTGGCTATGTGATGAGGAGAAGAAGAGAAAGAAGCCAATGAAGAAGATATTATTTAGGGTTAGGGTTTTGCCATTATTGAAGAAGCACAGTGTACATCATGTGGTTTAGCACTTGTGTGTCCATGAGAGAGCACAAAGAGAATCAAACACAAGTTAAGAGGAATGGGTCCATTGTTGCTAGGTTGATCACAGACATTGAGTGCTACTCTCATGCAGTACACTATGGTCTACTACTCTCCATATACCTTAACATGTATGTGCAACACTTCAACATATATCCTTATGGTGTACTAACATTTGATCACATGATGAACAACATTTCTTCACTCACTTGTTTTCTACTATATTTCGATATTTCGGAAAAATAATTCATATCATAGTTTTAGGGTTTATTTTCTTCTTTCGTTTTTTTGATAAAGATGGATAAACTATAAATTTCTTTATAATAGAGGAAAAACGAAAACAAGAGTTACAATTATCACACTCCTATAAGATAAGAAAGTAACATAAAAAAGGACTCATTGTAACATGAGATTATTTTCTTCTATTGGTAGTGTTTGATTTATTTTTATTTTTTATAAACAACAAAACAATGATAATAAAAGGTATTGATAAGATTTAGGTTTGTGTGAGTTTTTAGTGATTTGTTTAATTAGTGACTTGTTTAATGTCAACAAAAAGATAAATGTTTGTGTTGAAGAAGATAAAAGGAAAAGAAGTTGAGGGTATCTAATTTCTCAAGAAACTTTGTCTTTTGAAAAAGACATGATAAAACTAATAAAGGTTTTCCTTTTAAAAGTTTTTTTTTACTTCCTAGTTGGTATATCAACATTAGTCACATCATGAAAGATGATCAATCCATAATCAATATTTTATTTTATTTATTTACTTATTTCATATATATTCAACAAAATTTCATAAACTTTAAAAAGTAATATTATATTGAATCTTTGAGATGCCATTATGATGAAAATATTTTTTATAACTATAAAAACTAATATTAATGAGTGATGAACAATAGATAATTGTTGTATTATTATTTTTATAAATTTATATTATAGTAATTCATGATATCCATCAACTTGCATAATAAATCCCATTGATGATTCCCAAGAGAGTGACAAAAAAGGACATTTGGTGCAAATAACAATTAGTTAATAAACTTTGGTGATAATTATTAAGGGCCTACAAGCACAATATCATTTCTCAACCATTATACCTGTCTCCCCTTCTTAATTCCTCCATGATTTTTTTTATATATATATTTAGCAAGGTTCATCATATTTATATTTATAACTATCACATGACCTTTTTATATGTTAAATCAAGATATCTATCTATAAAAAATAATTGCACCAAAGTATATAAATACAACACATCCTTAACATAATAGCCCCTCTTCAACATCCACATAATAAAATAAACAACCACTACAAGTTAATATAACTTATTTTTAAAAAATAATAATGTGGATAAACAACCGATGACGATGACTAGTAGATAATCAAAATAAATGTTACCATAAAGCTCAATAATAATAATAATGTATTATAAATAATTAAAAGAGAAAATTAGACAATTAGAGTAAATATTAAGTAGATAATTTTATTAGTTTAACCAAAGCTAAATGTTTTTTTCTAGAGAGAATTAGGTTAAGATCACTAAGGATATATTTAATAGAGAGGTCATTGTGTCCAAAGTACTAGTTAAGTTGAAAACATTGTGTCCTTCCATGAATGAAAATGACTATTTAACTTTTAGGCAAATGTGGTTTTCATTTAGACTTGGTCTAATTTATCACTATCATGAGTGAATATTGCATTTGAACATTAGTACCAAAATCCAAAAATAGTATAAAACTTGTGGCCCATTTTAATTAATGATTCCACAAGGACCGACTTTATCGTTAATTAATCTCCGATAATGGCATTAATTTTTATTTTATTTAAAGTAAATATTAAAAAATGCAAGTTAAAGTAACAAAGGAGTTATAATATCTAATCAAGTCACTAACATTTAGAGGAACATCTTGATGAAATATATATATAGACATACATTGGAAATTTGTAGAGGGTCCCATGCATGCATGGGAGCACTTATGTTCATGACTTTCTCCATCAAAAGATTCCAATTGAGGCTTGATTTGAGACTTAATTTGATTGAACATTGGATCCTCACTTACACTTCCAACTCTTTATGGATGTTTTGTTCCTATTGGCTTTAACATGACCCTTACAAGCATCCAACACTCAGTGAAAAGCAAGTCTCAACCCCTCAAAATTAAATTCTCATAAAAACTATCACAACTAATTAGCATTAGATGTCTTTAAAACTTTCTTAAACCACTCATATGTCTCGAAGAAGACGACGATAAAATCCATAATTTTTTTTAGAATAAATAAAAAAACCGACTTCCTAATATCGATCTTCTTTTAATGCCCACCAAAACATAGGGTTATCTTTTTGATTGATATGGTTGTGACTTATTGTTGATCTAACCTAACTCTAACTCCTTTAAAGGCTAATCACTTGAGAAGATGGACCACATTAGCTTTGGCTTGTTGTACCTATAGCCTTTCACTACTATTATAGGGTTGTTCTCTATCTATGTAAAAAAGGTTAAATAGGTTAGAAGAAAAAGACAAGATGAACCACCCACCCTGATTTCTTTGAATCAAAGGAAGGTTTCATCCTCTTGTATGTTTTGTTTGCTACAAAGTCAGTGTTACTAATTTTCCAAATGGTATTCATCACAAGATTGATTGATAAGGAGCGATAGAAGATGCTCATCTTGAAAAAGAGTTTTTTCTATTCTTTTAAAGAAAAAGAAAAGAAAAGAAAGAAAAAGATAGAAAAAGATCAACCATGATCTATGCTTTTTTACCATAGTCAAAAGAGTTGAATTAGAAAGTCTAAAAAGAGTTTGCAAATGCATAGTCCATTAGCCACATTTATGGTCGGTGCTACCAAAGACTCATAGTCTAGTGATATAATCTTGGGTGCAGTCGTTGGGTAATTCTCGCATAAGTTTTTGGGATCGAATCTCCTCCCCATAAATAGAGAGAGTTTCGAGTCGAAGCTTTACTCTTCGGTAATCAGACGTCAGACGCCGCATGAGAGCTCAGGCAATCGAGTGAGCTTTACTCCTCAAATTACCACCACCCGACCAATTCTTTATGGCCTATGTCAATAAGAAAAAAAAAAGCAATCTATGGTTGATATGTTATCGATGTTTTTAATTATAGAAATAAAATATACATTGGTGGACTTGTGTTTTCTAGTTCAATAAAATTAGCATAGAGAATGGTTTAGAATCTTGGTTTGTATTTGTGGAAGTTTATATGTATTTTTCATTATTAAAATTAAATTGTTATTATTTTATATGTAGAATGATAATTTAGAGAAATCTCGAAATATATGAAATTGATTTGATTTAGAATTAAAATGGAAACCCCTCAATTGATTATGCTTGAAGAAAAGTAAAGATTGAATGAAACACAATTAATTTTTATGACAATAATCAAAACACATTACTTGATTTTTATTGTGGTCATCATCACTAGAATGAAAGCCAGCAAAATTGAGCCAAATGGCACCATTGAATTACTTGTGGAATATTTAGGTGTCAACATAATTTTAGGATTGAAAAGATAAAAATTTAATACAATGATTCAGACATCTTGTCTTGTGATTCACCATACAACCAAGTCTACCTCAAGATAAAGAGAAAACTAGTAAGTTCTTGACAAGTGACATTGATAGAATTTAGATAGTGATATCCACAAACTAATATCACTAATTGAAACTATTTATGAAAATGATTTTAAATCTCAACACTATTTTCTTCTGTTCATCCAATTAAAAGCTTAAGATCAAAGGAAAAAGACAAATTTTATATGCTCGAACTAATATATATATATATATATATATATATATATATATATATATATATTGACATAGGCCATAAAGATCTCCTCAAAGAGCATGTCAAGGGATATGGTATTAGGTTAATAATCCCTTTATCGTGCACGTACAGATGTGGGAGATGTGGGGACTCGAACCTGAGAGCTTTGTGCTCACCAAGTGAATTATCTAAACTGCTCTCCCCATTCGGGGTGGGGACTCGAACTTGAGAGTATGCTCAATTAAGCAAATTACCCAATGCACGAAACCCGAGATACCGCTAGACCAATGGTCCTTTGGTTCATCACAATATTTTCAAACAGTAATAAAAAAGTGTATTTAATAAAGTGTATGAATGAGAGAGTTAAGCATGGGATTTGTCTCAGTAGTGGAGGCATGAAAAGAAGAAACCCTCAATGGTAGCATCATTGTTAGAACTAAAGAGGTTCATCAAGATCATTCATTACTTCAACCATCAACAAAACTTATTCCTTTTGTACAGAAAAAAGAGAATGAATAAATGAAAATTTATTCCTTGCTATTATGATCACTGTCCTCCATTGCTTGCCATTCAAAGGTGTATTTATTGATAATAATAGTCCTTGAGTAGATCATCATGCTTGTTAATTGTCATGACTATATTAATAATCAATCAAATTAAATTATAGAAAGTATTTATTAGCACCTGAGTTGTTTTCCTTTTGTCCTTCATTCCCAGGCTTCCAGCAGTGTTTCTTTGTCCATGCACTGCACTTGTACAACTAACTGTATCAAAGAAAAGAAGAATCAAGAATCAATACATTGAGTGAAGGATGAGCCATAAGTGTGGCATTGCATTGTCCCAATTATAATAGAAATCAAAGAAGAAAAATGTAGTCAAGTGAAAGAATAATAAGCTTTCCTACATAAAGAGATATAATTGAGCAGAATAACCTTTATATGAAAAAGCAAGAAAAGCTATTTGAGATTACATATATACATTGAAAACAACAACCGGATGATGATAATATGCGGCAAATTTATATCATACCAAGATGTCAAAACCATCAGTAAACTCAATAGACTACTTCCTTTATTTTTGCAGAATTTCGTGATAGAACAGTGAAGACCAGACCATCTCAAGCAGTTCAGCATCTTTGAAACATAACTGCAATTATACAAGATTTAAGGTACTACAGCTAGTTCAAAGAGATGCCTTTAGAGGAGCAAGTTTGCAAATAAAATAAACATCCCGAATTCAATAAAACACACAACTCAATCCTCCTACCCTTCAGAAATCTGCTCTAGAAGTTCGCACATAGGAAAATTGAAGGAAACAAATGGTATCATCACACTTATTCTTAAGGGACATTCATCACTTGAATTGATTGCAGCATATCCGAGAGGGCGATGACCAGGTCACCGGATTGTATCATGCCCCTTGCCTTGAGCAAGGAAAATGTGCGGTTGAGATTGCTTTCCATGTCATCTGAAAAGCTAAGGCGGAAGGGGATGAGGCCCCATTGAAGATTTAGCCGTCTACGCACAGATGTTGAGGTTGTAAATGCAAAGATTGGACAGTCTGGGCGACAGCGTGAGAGGATGGAGGCCATATGTCCTGTTTTTGTGTACACGAAAAGTGCATCCACTCCTAAATTATTTGCTGCAAAGCATGAAAACATGATCAATGATAGGATAAGCAAATGGCAAATTCACTGAAAGATTGAGCATAAAACTGAACAAGAAACCAAGTCAAGATAGTTCCGAAGGAAATAATTTCTTACAACTAGTGCCTAGTCTACCAAATCACCCTCTAGTTTGCAAATGTCTGGAAAGAGAACAACTGAAGACAAGCTTGAGTTGCATAGAGACCTTCCCTAGTGGTAATGTAGTTTGCAAAACAAAAAAAATGAAACCATCTGAACTCCAGACTTAAGAATTTTCAGACAAAGAAATCTGCTACAAGAAACTTGTATCATGACAAACAGATAGATTTATACACCCCAACTGGTACAGTATTTATTTGTATCAATGTTTTAACCTTACATATGAGCAAAACCTCTTCGTAATTCACAGGATAAAAGTCATTTAAATATAAGGTAAATAAATATGCAAACTCAACAATGCTGCATGCCAAAGCAATCACCTAGACTAACTCAAATACTAAAATTGATGTGTAATAACAGTAAGAAGTTGTTAAAACAGTCAGAAGATGCGTTAGGTCTATGGAACATTAACAAAACCATTAATTGGATGGTATAGGATAGTAGAAATATCCAGCTTGTACCTCAAGGTTAAAAGGTAAGTTGAAAGAAGTATATAAGTTCCTTTAATTTATATAGGAAAAAGTAATCACAGGTAACGAAACAGACTTGGGATTTAGAAATAGTTGCCAAGAACAGATGTTTGTAATTTGTAGAAGGAGAAAGAAATTCAAGATGAATCAAAGGTTAAGAAGAAATATCAGGAGGATCTAAATGGGTGGATAACTGAATTTGATCTTGAGAACATTTAGAAAAAATCATAAAATGTTATATAATGATTAAGAAAATGAATACAGGGCTGACAACAACATAAAAGCTGATGTATATAATTCACAAAAAATAATGGGTGGTCTCCAACAATTTAAGGCAGTTAAGTTAAAAAAAATTGCATGCAACGCGATAAGATACTCTTGCTATATTTTGTAACAAAAGGTGAATTTTTTAGGCTTACCCATTTTGGCAGCTGAATTGCATATCTCCTCTGATATCTTGTCTGAGAAAGATGATGCAATATCTGGGAGCTCCATAGCTTCATGACGTTTCTCCTCTCTCCACCACCTTTCAATTCTCAGGCTTACACTTCTCAGCACAGTCAATGCCTTATCAGGATACTGGCCCATGGCTGACTCACCAGAGAGCATTAGTGCATCTGCTCTCTGACGAACTGCTTCAGAAACATCAGCAACTTCAGCTCTAGTTGGTGTTGGATACTCTATCATAGACTCAAGTAACTGAGAAGCTACAATGACTGGCTTGTTGAGCTGCCTGCACACCTTCACAATCCTTTGCTGTGCTGAAGGGACCTGCTCCAGAGGAATTTGAGCACCTAAATCCCCCCTAGCTACCATTGCACCGTCAGCTGCACGAATGATCTCTTCCAAGTTCTTTAAGGAATCAATACTCTCGATCTTAGCAATCACTGAAATATTGCTGCAACATACAAGATCGTCAGTCAGGGAAGTTCATCACACAGGAAATTCAGCAAAAGTGAACATGTTCCACCATTCACTATTCCAATGTTTTGTATTCTAAACAAACTTAAGGCTACGAAAACAAATGGTTAATTAAATGGAAAGATGAGACTATCACAATAAGCAGGATCACAGGCGTGTTAATTGTGGTTGACTATTAAGTTTTGGAAGATTATATCATTTGTTTATGACTATTATCAGTTAACTCTGGTGAATTGAGTTGGTCAGAATATGGAATGCATTTTGGTAGCAGATCAACTTATAGTTGCCTATCTGCAGGCAATGCAACTTGAAAGTTTATGGAAGCCTATGGTGTATCACACTTTGCGTGGGTTTCAAGTAGCCCAATGAGCTTCAACGTGCCTGACCAACTTCTGACAATATTGATTATTATGCAATTGTGTACAACACATTATCAAGGTTCACACTTAAGTCAGAAATATTCTGGACCAAGCTCAGGCTAAACAGATAGAATAAAACAACTTCTCAAGACCCATGATTGCAGAAATCATGAATTTAAGAGTTGAGTCCATGAACTGAAAAGAGACATATCATGCCGAGAATAATCCATTACGCCCTAGATCAAATGAATGACAGCTAGTGAAGAAAGCACCTAAATTTTAGAAAGGTTAAAAGTGTTTGTTTTGCTCCAATTTTTCATCTTTTCATCACATCATAACTATCATCGAGTAACGCTATCTCTGCAAGTAAACGCTTCAAAATAATGGAATACAATGAAGTCATCCAAGTGTTTAGACAATAAGGCAATTTCTAGCATCAAACCACTCAAACAGGGAGAATATGCATTTATACTTGTCTTAGAACAGTTATGAGTTTACCACAAAAGAGGACTGATAAAACCTTACGTGATTGTAAGATTATTGGGTGAATCCTTCTTTGACAAACAAAGCAAGGGTCCTCTATGTAAAAGAAAATAAATAAAGATAGATATGTAGAACTAGGACAAACCCAGCAGGTATAATGTCATCAGCTTTACACCAACTCATTGAAGAAAGTCAGGACAACTTGACCCCATGAGGGAAGTGCTTCCATAATAAATGAGTAATGAGATATCACCAAATACTGATTATTTTATACTTTATCACCACTGAAGCTGTGTTCCCCATAGCAAGACATGGCTCAAACTTTAATAACACACAAGTAACACTTGCAAAGAAACACACACCACTAGCTTGCTACTGTATCTGAAACTACCATTAGTGCACCATATATTATAACATGATCACATTTGGTCATTTAGTTTAGTTTTTTATATATCTTAATATTAGATTTCAGATTAAAGAATAACCAACAGCCATGAGCTTAATCATAGACAACATGCCTATGCAGTAACATTCTTGTCCAACTACCAAAGTAACAACTTGCCAAAAAAATACAAAGAAAATGAAAGGAAAAAAAATAATGCATATAAAGATGATAAAGAACCAAAAAATGGCCTTCTTACCTGTCATGGCATCGTGCAGCGATATAACTCTTGAGATGATTTATAACTTCTGCAGACTTCACAAATGAAACTGCTATAAACTCTACACCCTCAGCAATTCCAAAATCTATATCAAGCCAATCCTGTGTGGAGTTATGAGAGAATCAGCTGTAAAACAATCCAAGACATCTCAAAGGAATAGTTTTTTTTTTCTTATTGCATACACAGTGTGGCAGGAAACATCATGTGTGTCCCACAAGTAATATAACAAATTAATTTTAGCACCAGAAATAAAAGAAAACTAGAAGTCTAAGCCCAAATTTTAGAAGCCAATTCAAAGGAATAGTCTAATAACTTTCCCTGCTAAAGTCAATTTATGAAGTTGCGCCCACCTTTGATGAAATTGTAGGAAGCATGGCATTACGTTCTCGCACTAGACTGCCATCACGCCAGAAAGTAAGGTTAGCCCGTGGCAGCAACAGACCAGGATCAGTACAGCGACACTTGACGTCTGGTCCAATCTTTTCAATCACTTCAAACCTCACCATTCCTCCATCAACAAGTAGCTCATCACCCACTTTTACATCTGCATCACAAATGCATGCATTAGCCAATGGTTTTTTGCTGATAAATAAAATTAAACAACGTATCAATCAAGTGAAGGAATGCAAGGTACCTTCAGCAAAGCCATCATAGTTTACATGAATAGTATGGTCTGGAAGAGGTGAATTAAAAGACCTGACACTGAATGTCCAGATCTCCCCATCCTACAAAAGCCACAAAAATATTAGATTAGAGGATGCCTTTCCACCTGCAAATATAAAGAACTGCAAAGCCAAAAATAAAGGCAAGGAAGTAAAAAACTCATAATTAAAGTTTAATCCATCCAGCCATAGAAGGCATTAGTTACATTCCTATGTTCCTTTCAAAAAAAGTTTGTTGTCATCATGAATTGAGATTTTTGTAGGAAGCAGGGCACTCTCTGGATATGACAAATAGAATTCAAGTTGAAGAAATGAAATATCAAGGCATGGGACTAGGATATCCTATGTGACATCACAAGGTTTACAATAGTCAGGAAAACTTAGGATCAGAAGGGATTCAGCCACAACGTTGCTATACTTCGGAGAAGTTAATTCATTGAAATAGATAGTTCATATGAAAAGTCCAGAAATTTCACACAACCTATCAACACTATATAAATAAAATCTTCACAAAAGATTTCAAGTAACACCTTCCCAAGCTATGAAAGTTCAACATGACAAGGGCCTGAAACAATAATCTAGCATGCAATCCAAATGGAGTATGAAACAACAGAATTGTTTACTAATAGAGTTATTGAAAAGATAAATGGTAGCAACGTAGCAGCTCATTTTGAAGCCCACAGCATGTCAAGCAAGAAAAAGCTGATACTTTTGACAACCATAAAAGGAGAAGAAAATTCTAAAGAAGAAAAGAGAGAATCTTAAGAAAAAAGGCCCAGAATCTGTGGAATGCGAGCTAAAGGTCCGATTTTTCTCTAGTGAGGAGCGAGTCTGAAACCGAACTCGTGCACTCAACTCACTCCAGAAACCAATCATCAGATGCCACGCACAGGAAAAGAGGACATAAAAGTGATTTCAAACGTTGAAGAGGGACAAAAAGGGAAAAATGGAGACTTGACCTCGGCCTTGGCTGAGGGAGCGCCGCCGAGATCCCCCATATGGATCTCACTCCCCTCGGTGTCCATCATCACGGCGACGGCGAAACCTTTCTCCTCATTGAGCCGGCGCACATCGCGGATGACGGAACGGTGCCAGTCGCGGTCGCCATGGCACATATTGAGGCGCGCGACGTTCATCCCGCCGACGGCGAGGGCCTCGAGCTGCTCCGGCTTGCAGGTGGCCGGTCCGATCGTGCAGACTAGCTTGGTCCGCCGCGTGCTTCTGAATCCATTCTCCTTGAGCTCCGCTTCAGTGACGGCATCGACATCGATCGCGGCCGCGGCTACTGAGGAGACACCTCCGTTGTCGAAGATGATGTCGGTGGAAGGGGGAGTGGTGGAGGCGGAGAGGAGGGGGATGGGGCGGCGTCGGGGGAGAGAGAAGGGGAGGGACGGGGGGCGGAGAAGCGAGGGGGTGGTGGGCTTGGAGAGGGATCGAGCGGGGGTTGGGGGAGCGCGGAGGTGAAGGGATTGGGCCATTGGAAGGGACGAGGAGGGTTTGAGAGGGAGACAAAGAGAGAGAAAAGAGGGAGTTTTAGAAGACGAAGGGGACGGAGATTACGAAGTGGAGATGAGAGTAAGCATTGAAGACGTCGCCCGAGAGCTGGATTGGGACAAGGGGGGTAAAAGAGAAGCCGGGAAGGGTAAAAAGGTCAAACTGTTAATTTTCAATGGGTTGGTTTAGGTGTTACAGAACAAGTCCATTTAGGGATGCAAACAGGGCAGATCGGGGACGGGGCGGCCGTTACCATCTCCGCCCCGTTAACAAACGGGTAATCCCCGACCCGTTACCCGCAGGTAACGGGTATCCCCGTTAACCCGTACCCGTTTTTTTTTTTAATATATAAATATTTTATGGCTATTCACAAAGGGCCTTAGATTGGATATTTGGATATCATATAAATATGGATAATTTATCTGCCTATAGAGTATAGAATTAATATCAGGATAATTTAATTATAAGTTCCAAAAGTGGCTGAACCTGAACCATTATCAAATAAACATGGAGTACAAGTGTGAACTGTGATTTAGTCTGTGAAGTGTACAACACCATGATCTTACAAGATAATTCATAAATAGATAACAATGCTAACAACCAAGCTCTGTGGATACTGAATAGCCATAAAATGCTAACAAACAACATAAATAGATAATTCATAAAGAGTTCAAATGTTCAATTGCTAGATAACAATTAGTACGCTGGTTGGGGTAGAATGTTTTACATTCCTGCGAATGGTAATGTGAAACATTACGTTTGGCAAAGATGATAATGGGAATAAGTTGGTAATCCACATTACCAACTTACTCCACATTACCACATTGGTGGTAATATGGATTACCACCAAAATAGGTGTCTATCCACATTACCAAGTTGATGGTAATGTGGATCCCCATTTTGCCCTCCATTATTTTACTATATTATTATTGTTATTATTATTATTATTATTATTATTATTATTATTATTGTTGTTGTTGTTGTTGTTGTTGTTGTTGTTGTTGTTATTATTATTATTATTATTATTATATTATTATTATTATTATTATTATTATTATTATTATTATTATTACTACTACTATTATTATTATTGATTTATTATTATTATTAATTATTACTAATTACTATTATTATTGTTTTTTATTATTATTGATTAATATTATTTATTATTTATTATTTATTATTACTAATTACAATTATAATAATAATAATTATTATTATTATTATTATTTGATACTTGATCAAAATTTTAGATGCAAGTTTATTTCAGAAAAATGTGTCATAATTAATTTTTGTTATTAAAATTTAATTATTTTTAATTAAAACATTATTTTAATTTTAATTTAAATTTACTCAAAATTTTATATAGAAGGGTATTTTGGGAAATTTGGAACATTACTAAGTTGATTACCTTGACCAACTAAACATGAACCAAACATGGTCATATCACATTACCACAACATTCCCAGGCATATAGCATTCCCAACTCCATTCCAAGGCATATCACATTACCGTGGTCATATCTCATATCTCGAACCAAACGCCCCCTTAGATCTTACAAGATAAATCCACAGTCGCGACATAAAGAGTTCAATTGCATGAGCAATCACCGCGATGAAAAACACATCCATTAATTCGAGAAGCAGCACCAATCAACATGGCATACACATAAACATAACAAATAACCACAAATTAACACAACTAGAAGTCAATAAACCCCAAACCCAAACACAAATCTTATGTGCTCAGTCTTCCGTCCAGATAGTGAATCAATAAACCCCAAAAATAGGCAATAGATTTCAAGTAAAACTCATCAATGCCGATTGCCAAATAAAACTCCATCAATTCAAATCTTCAACTTCAACCGTATTTGTATCATTGATGGTAGATTCCAAATCCTATCAAACAAATATAAATATTTTTCATTAATAAGAATTCAAAAATAATTTATTTTTTCAAGATATAAGCAAATTAATAACTTACCTCTTCAATGTCTTCGTCTCCAATTTCTTCAAAAAATGAATGAAAATGAGGGCGAGATGTTGACCTATCTAAATAATGTAAAAATTTAGTTAGCAAATAATTCAAAATAAAATAATAAAATCTTAAGTTCTTAACCATCTAAAATTTGGTATAAAATAATTTAATACCTTTTAGATTTTTCCATTGCCAATTTTGGGTGCAAACAAAGGCTTCTACAATTTCAGAGCTAAGCCTGCTACGATGTGCCGTGCTAAAAGCGGACTTAGACGCAACAATAGATACAGGAATAGCTAAAATATCCTTAGCCATTAATTTGCAAAGTAGGATACATAAATGCATTTTTCCACCACTGCAAGATATCAAAATCGGCATTTTTCTGTATGACACCATTCTTCAAATAAAGATCAAGTTCTCCCTTAACATCTTGCTCCTTATGACACACACTGCGAGACTCCACAAACTTCTCAAACTTGCTCAAATTCTCTTTATGCTTACTTGACAATGAGGATGAACTACCACTTGATTGAGAAAATGAATAGTTAGATTGTCCCGCTTTTAGCCTCGGTGCATACTCAACGAGTAAATCATAACAAATATTTTGAATCCTATCAATTTCACATTTTGCCGTTTCCTCACCATAAATAATAGGAAAATAATACTCCAATGGCATTAACTTGTACCTAGGATCCAAAATAATTGCTACACCCATGATGCCATGAATGTGAGACCAATATTTGTCAAATTTTTCCATCATCTTTGATGCCATAAGCTGAATATAAAATTGTTCACATTTCAACCATTCCGCTAATGCCATTTTAATCTCACAAATCTTGGGAAAGTAAAGATTAGATGTTGGATATTTGGTCCCCGAAAATAACTCCGTAACAATATCAAAGACTTCTAATCTATCACAGATTTGTTTCGCAGCTTCCCACTCTTCATGAAATGGACAACTATTGTAGAGAGCTTCTCGTAGAGACAATCGCTTAAAAGCATCCTTATAAGAAATAGCAACATTCAACATCAAATAAGTTGAATTCCATCTTGTCTTACAATCCAAGGCTAACTTTTTAGTGTATGAAATCTTCAACTGACGCACAGTTTCTTCAAATTTTTCATACCTCTTAGGTGTGGCAGTCCAATATGAAACACTATCACGAACCTTTTGAATTGCATCACGAATAATATCCAAACCATCTTTGACAATTAAGTTCAGAATATGAGCACAACAACGCATATGCAACAATGCTCCATTCAACAAAAAATTACTCACAGGAAGTTTGCTCAAAACCATATGAATCAAAGCATCGTTTGTTGAGCAGTTATCCAAAGTTAATGTAGACAGCTTGCCATCTAGATTCCAGTCCATCAAACAATCAACAAGTACATCACAAAGTACTTCAGCAGTATGCGGACAAGGCACATATGCAAACCTATTACAGTTAATTATTAAATTTTATTAATGGCATGCACAAAAATAATCTAATAAAACACTTAAAAATTTAAAGAATTGTTTAATTACCTCACAATGCGACTTTGTAGTGTCCATGCATCATCAATAAAATGTGTTGTAATTGCCATATAACCTTTATCCTGATTACTCGTTGTCCACATGTCCGTCGTTATGGCAAATCTACTTGTATTGCTCTCAAACATTTTCATAGTTTTTGACTTTTCATTTTGGTATATCTTCATCACATCATTTTTCACTGTTGTTCGAGACTTCACTTTGAATAATGGTTGAAGGGCTTGAATGAATTCTCGAAATGCATAATGCTCCACCATATTCATAGGATACTCGTGTGCAATAATCATGGCCGCCAACTTTTGTCTTGCTACCTCCTCATCGAATACAAAAGACGCAATGGTTGTTTTTCCATCACCATCGACACTATGTTTGAGAATTGATTGTTTGATGTCTTGTGTTTTTCTTAAAGGACATCTCTTGAAATGATTTTGCAAATGACTGGTGCCATCATTTGAGCTTCCCCCAAGCTGCTTGAGGCAATAATTACATATTGCTTTCCAAACACCATTAACCTTTTGCCTTTTAAAGTGGGTCCATACAACCGATCTCAAAGGACGCTTGTTAGTCAAGGTGAATTCTTCTTCATTTGATTCACATGTTTCAACCGGTGTTGGTGCAGATGAAAGTGAAACCATTGATTGTTTATCTGATGGTGTGCTTTGACCTTCATTATTTGGTGTGTCATGAGTGGATTTTTTAACATCCTCAAATAGAATTATTAGGATGATCATGAGCAACCTTTTGAATAACCTCGTTTTCCATTTTCTCTGCATGAAAACATAACATAATACTGCTGGATTCTAAAAGGAACATAACATAATACTAACAGCCGGCTATAAACCTTTAGCCATAAGCTGATAAGCAACACCACATATACATGTATATTAACAAAAATACAGCCAATTAACAAATGATTTGAATTACATGGTATAATTAAAGTTAAGGTTCATTCAAAACAAATGAAATGATAAGACTTTTTGCGAATAAATCTCAGCTAGCATGGTTTTCTTTTTCAAAGACAGTTTCTTTAAGATAAGGTAAGTGCAGTGAATGGTAAGAAAGCAGGAGGCCATTGCAGAGACAGAGCAAACTAAGCTATATGCACAAAGAGAGCAACTGAGCAAGAATACAAAATTACAAAATCATGAATTTTACCTTGGAGACTTGAGAAGAGCAAGGGGAGAAGACTCAGAAGAGGCAAACCGGCTGGTAAAAACGAGTATTTGCTGGAGCGTCCAGTGATGGGGACATTGGGGAGGATGATGAATGGTGAAGAGTGGCGAGTCCTGAGTCCTGACTCGGTCTCATGATCGACTCAAGGGTCGCGGCTAAAAACGAGTGGAGTGACTGAGTTTGTCTGTGAGACTGAGAAAAAAAAAAGTTAGGATTAGGGATTTAGGGTTTACTTTATATATATATATATATATATATATATATATATATATATATATATTTATTTATTTATTTATTTATTTATATAACGGGTTAACGGGTATCCCCGCCCCGTATCCGAACGGGTAGATGGCAGGGATACCCGCTGGCGGGCAAAGATTTACCATAATCAATCTGCACTGTGATACGGGTATAAAATTTTACCCGTACTCGCCCCGGCGGGTAAAAATAACGGGGATTACCCGCCCCGTTCGGGGCGGGGCCCCGCGGGTAACGGGTTTGACCCGCCCCACTTGCATCCCTAAGTCCATTGGAATCTGTACATTCATATGATATGGAAATTAAGATTTTGCGGTGAAAAAATATTATTGGGTGTTTGATAAATTTTTTACTGATAATTACCCCAGCCCCTGCACTGTTTGCTTTTTATTTTTGGGTCCTTCGGTGGGGGTGTAGGGATTTAATATAAATAGTATTTGTGTGAAATTTCTTATGAGTGTAAAATTTCTCTATAGAAATTTTTATTTGGGGACCAAAAAAACATTATGAAACATGTGAACCCTTCGTGGCTCCAATCTCTCTCTCTCATACAACCAGCCATCCCTTCCCGATCAATTGTATTTGCTTTTAGTATTTTTTTACAAAGGCGACAAGCGCCCCCCATAGAAAGTCAAGGATGGGCAGCACACTACCAGTACAACTCGTGCCCACACCTTGTAAGAGGAGGGGCTCGATCCCACGACCCATCACAAAAATTGAGGCCAATATCTTAGCAAGGAACCCGATACCAATAGACCAAGTGGTCGTTGGTTGCGTTTGCTTTTAGTAGTGAGAGATTTGTGTGAATTGTTTATAAATCAACAAGACTTGTTTCAATGAAGCTTTAGGGTGTTTTCCTATGTTTTTTAGTGATGTTTGTCTTAGGGATTTGATATCTAATTGGTTAAAAAAACAATTATTAGTCATCCTTTTGTATGCCATGAAGTTTTTTTTTCCATGTCCTAAGATATCATTAGGGTTGTTGAATTATGATTTTTTTTTTTATGGCTCAATCACAAGCATTAGGGATGTGAAATTAAGATTTTATTAAATTAGGTCTATGTTCATATGTCAGATTATTGTGATAATTATATATAGATGATTACTACTTCAAACCTTGAAATGAATTGAAAATTAATAAAAAGAAAAACTAAATGAATTTACAATTAAATTTATAATATATAGCTTTACAAACCTTGGAATATGAAAAAAAAAGAGACTATTATTCTAAATAACTAACGATGTAATTGTTGATGGAGGTTCTATGTATTCACTAGCAAGTTGATTAATAGCCTTAAGTATTTTTTTTAAAATAATGACTAACTGTTTCTGCCAAATGTTGAAAGCGCTATTATATATCACAGTTACTAACATTATTTGCAAGAGTGTAAATAACATTGCTAGTTGTTTCTCGACTATAGTTCTTTTCGAGTTGCAGAGAAGAGACTTTTAATTTAAATAAACAATAAGTGCTTCAAAAAGATGAGGCTTCATACAAAATTCTTTCTTACAACGTACCTCGTGACCTTCAAGGATTTCTTGTATATATGTGGATGTTAAGGTGAATGAGTGGTCATACCTAATTGGATAAAATTAGAAATGAACAAATGTGACAGGTGTATATTGCACCAATTGAAGATAAAATAAGAGAATGGTGTTTAAGATGATTTGGACACGTGTGTCCTAGACCCTTAGGTGCCCCGGTTAAAAAATGTGATAGTTTAGTAATAGAAGATAGGAAAATTGTAGAGGTAGGGCGAGGATTACATGGAGAGAGACAATGTCTAAGGATCTATGTATATTATATTGAGTCGGATCTAGTCTTTGACAAAGCTACATGGAGATAGATGACCCATCTAGTATTAGATTAAGGCTTAGTTGTTGTTGTTGTTGTTGTATGGAGCACATGTATGGATGTATGATGTCTACTTTTTGAATTTGCAAGACATAGTTTCGACAAATTGGTGAGTATGAATTCAATTTCATCTTCATTAATCCTTCTCTAATGATCTAAATCCATATTGAACAAATGGCTAAGTGTGAAAATTTAGGGCTAAAGAAAAATAATTATGTATATTACCAAGGAGACATTATGTATAAATAGAGCAAAATGATTAACAACTACAATTATAATGGCTACTTTGTAACGGTTATTTTTCAACATTTATTTAACAACGAATATAATTTAACAACTATTTTTTATTTATGTAGGAAATTTTTATCATGCTAGCCACTAGCAAACACTCATGTTGTAAAAATAAAATTTGCAGGAATTTTCATAATAAAATTTGTCAGTATCCTGAAGGTTAACCATTACCCATAACACTAGTCGCTCCCTCAGTGCGTTTGCGTTCGAGGCCGAGCTGTGGCCAAGTTGTTCTCGGGCTCGGGTCGGCTTGGAAAGCTAAGCGTTAGGTTGGGTCGATTAGGTCTTTCTTGATGCTTGGACCTTCATGAGAGAGGAGCTTACTTGGAGCTTCATAGAGATGGGCTCTCTTGGAGTTTCATAGGGATGGGCTCAGAGCTTTTCTTGAGAGAGAAAGGCCTTAATGGGCTTTGAGCTTTTTGTTAAGAAGTGCCAAACATAGCCCCGTATCGTCAGTTGAGAGAGAAGTAGAGGAGCATATATAGTGCGGGAATGTACTCCATTAGGCATTAGTTGTGAAGAGTAAGGTACCTCTGATCTAGGTTCGAAGCTCGGCTCGGCATGATGCTCTTGCCTTGGAGAGAGCTCGGCCTTGGCCTTGTCTCTATGATGGACGATGGTGATTATTTCATGTTGATAACTTTGAGTCGGTGAAACGCGTTTCAGTTTACATCAGCGATTATTAGCTCAACGCGTGGCGTTTCTCTCATGGGGTTCCGAGGTAAGTTGAAAGAGAAACCACATTTTCTTTCTCTAGGCCGTTGCTTCCTTTCTCAATAACCATCTTCCCAAGTTGATCTTGACCGTTGAACCCTTTAACATAAATCTAAGCCAATGGATTCAATCTCAGTTATTACTTTACAAAAATTGCATGAGTTATGGTGGAAAGTTGTGGAAAACCCCCTCCACTTTCTTCTCTTTACATGCAAATCCTTGGCCCCTATGTGAGGGCTTCTTGCCATTCAGCCCTTACCTTTATAAATAATTAAAAATAGATCCCTTCTCTTAAGTAAACCCAAAGAATTAATTAGTCATTAGTAAGGAAATTATACCATAACCAAAAAGGATAATTCTTACACTTACCGTGACATGGGGCGGTATGGCAGCTCCCTTTGGGATCCATGTAACATTTATGGGATGAGTGTTGTTGCCGACAAGTGGAGACTGAGATTCGGGGTGTATTTTTTTTTTAATTAAAGTGGATAAACTACATTCATTTATTGAAAATATTCAAAAACATAGAGAAATAGATTGATACAAAGTCGGCCTTATGGCCTCCCGCAAACAATCCCTATAGACTACCCCTGAGAGACTTGCTATATCGACTCGTCTTCGAAGTCATCCATGTTCATTGATACTTGTGGCGTTCCTCCAGGGTCGAAGGCTAAGGATATGCAAGCGATGGATTCCATCTGCCTCAGCTTCTGCTGCTTGGTATCGGTAGCAGTCTCAAACCAAGCTAACAATAAGAAAGTGACCCCTCGAATAATCCCAGAGCAAACGCGTTGTTTGTTACGGAAGCATCGATAGTTTTTTTTCCCCAGCCAAGTGCTCCAAGATATGGACATGACCGCAAGATTCCACCCCATGCGCATCTCTTTGTACAAGTTCTTCCCTAAGCTGCTGTGTCCCCATCCCCGGTCGACTGTGGATGCACGCTCAGATTAAACATTGGGCAGTAGTGATGTCAGATTTGTCTTGTGACTGGGCAAGACGTAAGTAGGTGATGCACATATTCGTCATGCTCATGCGGGTAAAAAACTTTGTGGGGTACCATGTTGGAATAAGGAAGGCAAAAGAGTTTGGAAGTGGGACAAATGAGAGGCTATAACAACAATATTTCATTAACTTTCATTAGAGTACAAGTATACATATCTATACTGAACAAAGGCGGTAGACAGTCAACACACAAGATAATATGGTCAACAAAGTGGCTGAGTTGTTCCTTGAAACTTCTAGTGTGAAAGTCGGTTAAGCCATGCTTCTCCTATTGCTGCCACATGTCCACTTCTAGTAATAACTACAACCTTCTCAAACATTCTACCAAACTTCTTTGTTTTTATCTGCCAGTTGATGCTAGACTCCAACATTCTCCCCCTCAACATCAACTAAGTCTTACTATGCCGATTAGATCTCTATTTTGAATAAACTTTTCTTTTGGTAATGCTTTGGTAAATATATCTGCTAATTGCTCCTAAGTCTTTCAAAACTTTAGCTGTACTTCTCGATGTTCTACTGCTTCTCGAACAAAGTGGTATTTGATGACAATATGTTTAGTTCTGTTATGGTTGACCGGATTGTCACTAATAGCAATCGCCGACTTGCTGTCACAATATAGTGTAGTTGGTTCTTCTTGTTTTTCTCTAATATCTTCTAAAATTCTCCTGAGCCAGACAACTTGAGCTACAGCTCTACTTGCAGCTACATATTCAGCTTCAGCTGATGACAGAGCCACAATATTTTGCTTTTTGGTAGACCACGAACAGAGACCTGATCCAAGTGAAAATGCATACCCTAATGTACTCTTCATATCTTCTAAACATCCAGCCCAATACTGTCAGTATAGCCAATTAACTTGGAGTCTTCAACCGGTTTGTACAGTATGCCGTAATCTTTCGTACCCTTAATGTACTTCAAGACTCGTTTTGCTGCAGATAAACACCAATGGCTTGGACTATTCATATACCTTGATAATAGACTGGCAGCAAACATGATGTCGGACCTTGTTGTCGTCAAATAAAGTAAGCTTCCAACTAGACTTCGATAGGTTGTTGGATCAACCTTTTTTGCTCCATCTTCTAACTTTAATTTTTCATTTGGCATCGAGGTGGTTGACACTGCTTTGCAGTCTTGCATTTTGAATTTCTTTAAAATGCTTTCTGCATACTTTTTTCTGTGATATGAAGATGCCTGTATTATTTTGGCATACTTCTATACCAAGAAAATAATGCAGTAAGCCCAGATCTTCATCATATCTTCCTTGAATCCTATGATCATTGTCTCATTATTGCCTATATAAATCAAGTTATCAACATATAATGAGACAATTAAAATATCAGTACCTATTCTCTTGGTATATAATGTCGGCTCGCTTTTGCTCTTTTCGAAACCTTGATGGATGAAGTACTTGTCAATCTTACTATACCATGCTCTTGGTGCTTGTTTGAGACCATAGAGAGCCTTCTTCAACTTGTACACTTTATTTTCTCCCCCTTGAATAAAAAACCCTTCTGGCTGCTCTACATATATATATTCTTCAAGGTTACCATTTAAGAAAGTTGACTTGACATCAAGCTGATATATCTGCCATCTCTTTTGAGCTGCTAGAGCAATAATAGATCTGATTGTTTCTAATCTTGCAACTGGTGCATATGTCTCGAAGTAATCGATTCATGGCTTCTGCTTAAATCCTTTCGCAACAAGTCTTGCCTTGTACTTTTGGACCGATAATTCGAGAAAACAGACTTTCTGCAACACCCTGCTGTATAAGAAACAGGGCTCTGGCATCCCTCATCTGATCTTCAGCCAGCTGCTTCACTTTCTCCGCCGTTGGTTGATGCTCAGCGGCATGCTCAGTGTAGCCTTTGTCAACTACATCCCATAATCCTTGCGAAAGAAGCAGCGTTCGTATTGTGATCTTCCAAACATCATAATTTTCCCTTGTGAAGACGGGGACCATGGACTGCGCCATACTTGCGCCAAAACTTGAAGCCATCACCTAGGACTTCTTCTAACTTCACGAATACTAACTTGTTGCTTCACCTACGCCCGCACCCGAACCTGGAGCTCTGATACCAATTGTTGGAATAAGGAAGACAAAAGAATTTGGAAGTGGGACAAATGAGAGGCTATAACAACTATATTTCATTAACTTTCATTAGAGTACAAGTATACATATTTATACTGAACAAAGGCGGTAGACAGTCAACACACAAGATAATATGGTCAACAAAGTGGCTGAGTTGTTCCTTGAAACTTCTAGTGTGAAAGTCGGTTAAGCCATGCTTCTCCTATTGCTGCCACATGTCCACTTCTAGTAATAACTACAACCTTCTCAAACATTCTACCAAGCTTCTTTGTTTTTATTTGTCAGTTGATGCTGGACTCCAACATACTGAACTATGCACTTATCTCACTTCGGTTACCGAATTTCAATTTGTTTCTTTTTGAATACAGAACATCGATTTTGTTTCACCGGGAGGTTACCCGTGGGATTCCAACAAAATTAATCCTACATGGCCGCTGGAATTGACACATCAGATGCCACGTCATATTAAAAACCCACCATTTTTGGTCCTCTTTCGAAATCCCTTGCCTTCTTCTTTCTTCTTCATCCGAGAGAGGGCGCGACAAAAAGGGGTTTTTCCATCTGCTTCATCTTCTCCATTCGAAGGTTCTTTTCCATCCGAGGGGAGCAAGGGTCTGTCACTATCTTACAGACCGTCGGTGAGGTTTCGGAGTCGAGAAACCAAAAAAACTAGCAACTGGCGGCGACGGCCAAAGCAACTACAGAGCTTAGTGCATTATGGCCGGTAATTGGGAGATAGACGAGCAAGGAAGGTAAACAGGTAGACATGACAAGTTAAAAAACGAAAAAGATGTGACAAAAAATTTCTAAAAACTGAGTTTATTCCAATGAGTTTGAGAATTTGATCGATTACAACTTCAAGCTATTTCATTCACATTTCTACGAATATGTTGGTTGCGTTTCATCTAGAATGTCATCTCCAAACCAAAATGTCCTTCAAACACTTATGAATTACAACAATATTATAAGATTTCTAGAGTGCCATAACTGTCGTAGTGCCGGTGACGGAGGAGGTTGCGCGCCGGGACCATTTCGTCATGTTGTCACCGAGCTAGCTCCACCTCCAAATCCTCCTCAAAGTCCAGTAGATCATTGCTAACAGAGAAGACATAGGAGGTAGGGTTTCAGGGAGATGGTAGATTCAAGTAAGACGCATGGTAGATTCACATAGTGAGGTAGGGTTTCAGGGAGAATTGGGCAAAGCTAAGAGAGAGAGAAAACCCAGAGAGAGGGGTGAATGGGGGCTTATTAGATCTTTTCTTCAGTTCTTCATTTAGAGAGAGAGAAAGGTGGGGTCACGTGGCATTCGATGTGTCAATTCCGGCGGCCACGTGGAATTAATTTTGTTGGAATCCCCCGAATAACCTCCCGGTGAAACAAAATCGATGTTCGGTACCCAAAAAGAAACAAATTGAAATTCGGTGACCGAAGTGAGATAAGTGCATATATAGAATTCGGTACCCCACCAAGATTTTTACCTTGCTCATTGCACAAGTAGCAGAGTGTAAGGTTCCCCCTCTAGCCCGCTTTGTCAGGTTGTCTAACATGAGTATTTTGTTGTCCATTGCCAACCATGCAAACAATTTAATCTTCGTTGGGCAGGGCAGTCTCCATAGGTTGCTGGGGAACTGGTTTCGCGCTCCTCCATCGATAATGAACTTGTATAGGGATTTTACCGAGAACGCCCCTTGGGTTTCCATGCTCCATCTCCTGGTGTCCTCTCTTTCTTCATTGGTCATTGATATTGCCTCCAACAGGTCTCTGCGCTCTCGATGGCCCTCCCTGGTGAGTTGGCCCTGGTTAATAAAATAAATTTTTATTATCATAATTTAAAAAAATTTGTTGAAGATTGAAACATGATATTCTCATGACCACACACACAATTTTTGTTGTGAGAAACATGTCTTTTTTTCTTTCTATTTATTATGGTGATTCACTAATTTAATATCAAAGGATGTTTGATACAATACAAAAATATTAGATAAATTATTATTGACACAAAATGTTAGGACATTGGAGAAAACTAAACATTTCAATAAATAGCAGCATATTTATATAATTTGCTATGTGTCGTGGTTGATGCATTCCAGTAAATTTATAGTTTTATTTATATTGTAGTTTGTTTTCACATAATTTATGTTTTTTTCTTCTAAATTTTGAAACATCATCCATTTGATGACATCATGTTAACTCTATTTATATTTTTATTGTAATTTTAAAACTTAATGTTTGATTTCTTTAAAAATTAATTAAACACAATAATATAATTAATTCATGATTTTTGAATTGAAAGAATTTTCAAATATAATTATTTAGCTATCTTAAATTAAACTTTAATTATCTTTAAATTTAATTGATGTGTACAATGTGCAATATTTTGCATTAAAAAGTTGCAAGAGTTAATAAAACATCCAAGGAGAAAATTTTAAAATCTTAATCTAGTTTTTCTTTTTTGGATTTTTTAAAAAATTAAAATTATATGTAACTAATAGACAATAAATATTTTTAAAATTAAAAATACTCCTCCGTAGTAATGTAGATAGATTTTTTAAATTAAAATAAATCCAAAAGTATTTTGATAAAATTTCAAAATCCAAATTTGATATATTTTTAAAAAAATTAAAATTAAAATTATATCGGATAGACTTCCATAAATATATAAATGGGAAAATTATTTTTTAGTCCCCGGAAGTTTGCAAACTTCCTGCACCCTCCCTCGACAAAAGCAGTTTCCCAGACGGTCCCTCCTTTTTGGTTTTAGTTATTTTTTTTAGTCCCCGGGCATAACTCCAGTTAGTTAATCCAAACTTTAATACCCATTTTGCCCCAAGCGCATTTCTGTTTTGCCAAATCAAAGAGAAGAGTTCAAACATCACTTTTACCATGCTTTTCTACTTCTTTTTTGTGCCGTTGCTTGCCTTTTTTGAGCTTCTTCTTCCTTTGTTCTTGTTAGTTCTTCTTTGTTCTCTTTTGTTCCATTTTGTTTCCCATTCCTCCACTGAACCGTGAGTTGGTGACGCTCTACCTTCTTCGGGTAAATTACATGGCGAGAAGTCGAAGAAACGTTGACACTTTGTGAGTACCTTTTCTCATTTTTTGAAAAAGTGTTTTCCCTATCGGTTTAAAACCCAGCCAGTGTGTAAAGGTACTCTCGCTATGGTACATGAGACCTTTTTGTCGCGATCTGGATATAAGGGCGAGGGAAGAGTTTTCGCTTTCACAGGTGTTGAGTTAAGTAGGCATCCATTACTAAATAGAGATATGTGAGCGATAAGTCTTGAAGTTTCAGCGTAAAGGTTCGGGTTTGTCACACCGAATGCGCTGCGAATCGCTTTTACTTGACAATTGAAAGCGGAGGTGGACTTTGGCGTATGTGCGTATATACCCACATGTTCAATTACGCCGTCGACCTTATTATGCGATACCGTTGAGATCGCGGTGGATGGGCCCTCAAGCTCCTCATTACCACAGTAAATACTATGTTTTTTATTGTTGAACCATCCTACCCACGTCGATTGCATCGGCGTAATCCCTTCTTGTAGTCATTGTATTTAGATGTTTTAAACAAACTTATGAGTTTACGTTTAATATAGTCGGTTTTAGTTTAGCATTGTCACTTTACGCTTAAAATTACGGTTTTCCATTTAGTATTGTGTTTTTAGTTTAGCTTAACATTTTCCTTCCAGAATAATATATCCCAATTTCATTTTGTGACATATGCACCCTGGCGGGAGGGATTTAAACTTCGGATAAGCATATGCTCGTTTAAGCCAGGACACAAATCCATTCCCAAATGAGGCATCTTTGGGGCGTTAGCCATTTCTACTCAACCGGATAGTCTTGTAATTGTATGGATTGATAGTAGGTGACCGGTTTAGGATGCTGATGACCACTTTAAGGGCGTAGCGGTTCGCTATCAATCGGAATTTTGACTTCAACTTCATAAAGAATGATAAGAAGAGAGTAGTACATCCCGATGTGCTTGTGATGGATTGCGATGCGCGTGTCCATAGCGGCGTAAGGTAATCATACATATCATTTACAATCAAAGCGATGCATCCACATACATGTGGAAGCGGGATGCAAGGCATCGCATCCAAAGCATCAAAGAAATGGAGTGATTAATTGGTGTGTGGTCGCAGGCCGAAGGACCGCCCACTCTGTATGAGCTATTGGCGAATTCAGCGTGATATGTTCTGAGATCATAAGGTGTCAATTTGCCTTATAAAGCGAGCTTGGTTGGGAAAGAGGTGGCCGGGGTATTCTTCATGGTAGTAGGGTGGCGGCTATGACTTGTTAGTATGGTATCGAAGCAAGGTGATGGAGACAAACCTGGTAGAATTCAAGCTATTGTGGAGGAGGACGTGGCCGGTTTAGGCGTGCATTTTTTCTCATTCCGTGCATGTGTGTGGCGGTTTCAAGAGAGGTTGCGGGCCGTTACTTTTCATTGATGGAACTCATTTGCTTGGAAAATCTACGGGGCGCGTTGTTGGGAGAGGCAGGCAAAGATGGAAGCGAGGGTTCTTTCGTATGTGCGTTGTCGTTGATAAATGAAACCCAGCTTAACTTGGGCGTGGATTTCTGTCAAAACTTCGGCGATGCCATTTCTGAGATAGCGATTATGGCAAAGAGTATTACATTAATTTGGAAATTGAAGGGCCTTATCGGCGTCTTAAAATGTTTTCCCTTCTTCCCCGCATGCATTGCACTTACGGCGCTGCAAAATGAACCTTCGCGGAAATGTTAGGCTTAAGGAAGTCTCCTGAAAGAAGCGATGTTAGTCCGTATTTGTGAGGATGGCTTACGCGCATATGCGTAAAGGAATACTGATGAGGCGTGAGCACACTTACTTGCTGGTCCCAATCGGCACATGCGTTGGAACGCCCGGAAATCCGATGTTTCTCATTGTGTCAAACTATATGTTCAACGCTGCGAAGATGGGGAGAGATGTATTCCTAGCATTAGGCAGTAAATTCGATGCACGGATTAAGGAGGCACGCCATCTCCCCATAACGGACATGTAGTGATTCGATAAGGTAAGAAAGATTAGTTTGAGTGTACCCGGCTTTATCGTTTAATTTATTTAGTTTTCGTCGATATATTAACTACGTTTATTATAACATTTTCCGTTAAAATAATTTTTTTTCATTTAATATTCCAATGTTTTTCGTTTAATATTATTCTTTCCTATGTATTTTTCAAGCATTTCCGTTTAACATTACCAAGTTTGTAATTAATATCTTTTCTTCTTGCTTCCTAAATGCTTTCTTTTGCCCAACAAAGGTTGAGCTCACGTCATGCGTACTTTCTGCTGTCGCCGTGAGAATTCGAAAATGGGAAACCCACTCTATGCCCGAAGTACACAATAAGTTGGAGGAAATGCGTTGAAGAAAGCCAACCTACTTGTTGGCCGTTGAGGGCGGAGATCATTTGAGGTCATCGACGGTGAACAACCACGCCGTTGAGTCCGCTCTCAAGGACATGTTCATGCGAAGGTGGCGGTGTGCTATGGCCTCCCACATGCAAAACACGCAATATTTTGCAATAATGCTAGCGGACCTGAGTGTACATCGGTATGTTGACTATTTTGCGGTTGAAGCTTACCACGGTTGGCGTATGCGAAGCTATCTTTCCCGTCCCGGATGATGACAAGCCGGTGATTCAAACCGCGAACTACTCGCACCGCCATGCACAAAGAGACGGCCGGGTCGCCCAAGACTAAGAGAATAGAATCGCGGGGATTCCGAGGCGTCGTGAGGATTCTGTAGTGGTCGATGCTGAGAATTTGGCCCCGGAGATCTTGTAATGCACCTATGTACTAATATGTAATTACTCCTAACATTTATTGTATTTACGCGTTTCTTGTTTTTTGCTTGAATTATCACGTTTTAGTTTAGTTATCTTGGTTTTAGTTTAATATTAGGACTTTTCGTATATAATACTCAACTTTCAGTTTAATATTTCAATTTGTTGGGAGAGAGGGACCATCTCGTTCTCCCGATGCCCTAGGGCATATTTCGGACGAATTCGAATCAACTTAATACTCTTGATTAATATTTCCGTTTTGAGGGCTGCGCCTCCGCTGATTACGTTGAATGTAGGCGGGGCCTTAATGATAACCAAACTATCGAGGATACTTTTACGAATAAATAAATTGCCTCAATCCTCTCGCGTAGCCTCGATCCTTTACGTTGAATCAATCCTCTTCCGTGGCGTCGATTATGCGTGCGGCCTCCATCAGCTCTTTAAATAGCCCTCCATAGGCGTAACGACCACATCACTCTTTTCCCTCTGCAAGAATGGATCCTCACGGGCTTAGAAAATCTCTAAGAGAAATGCGTCGAAAGGACCTCCAGCGTGACTCAAGCTTCATCGAAGTCCAGATGTCAAAGAGGACGGCGTCGAAGGAGGAGGAGCCACTCGCCAACCTTCCAGCTCACGAAAGGATCCGGGATGACTCCGTATCCTCCATACAAACGATCGCCACTCTTTTCATGGACATTAAATTCGCGTCTTTGTTGAAATCTACCGACTTCCCGGTAGAGAAATGGCGAAGGCGCAGATGGCCAAGGCTGTCTGATATCGAGTTGAAAAGAATCGGCGACTTTCAGCGCCTCGTTTGTGTAGAGGGCCGAAAGTCGAGGAAGTGCTCAAAATCTTCCAAGATATTTCCTAGAATCCTCATCTAGACTTGACGGGATGGATTTACCTGAGCCCGATTATCTCCCTCCCGGTTAAGTAGGGAGAAGATCGCGGATTGAGAATGTTATTCTTCTTTGCGTAATGCCGGACCACTTTCATTATGTTTTTTTACCCGTGTTGTTTAAATTTTCATCTCTTTCTTTTTTGTTGTTGTTATGCGCACTTTTATGTTTGTTTTGGTTTTAGTTGAACGTTAATTAATGTTTTAATATTTTCTTCTTAAGCCTATACAAATTTGTGGATTGTCATTTAAAGCGACTTGATTGTCATGCTCCCGTTTAAGCCTAATAAGTTTCCATTTAATATATCACTTTTATGTTTACTATCTCATGTTCCCATTTAAAATGTAAGTTTTCCATTTAATATATTATGTTACCATTTAATATGTGACATTTACGTTTAATATATAAAAGATTGTATCTAGGATTCAATACTTCTTACGCAATGCAAGACCATGTAACCATTGGAAGAGTTAATGTTTGTTTAATCTAAAATCTAAATTTAACGCTGTCTTTCGGCTTTAATGCAGCTTCGCTTCCGCTCATACTCAAGCGCCCATTAATATAAATGCGGGAAATGCAAAGCGTAACATCGGGTACATCGGGTGTGGGGAGGTGGAGCTTCGCCATTGAGGATTTGTTCTATGAACCGCATTACATAGATTAGGGTAGATACCAGCGCTTCCGGGCCACATTTGCGGGCATCGCTCGGTTATAAGTAGATGCGCTTTTCGCGTTCAGTAATCTCCCAACTTCGATTTGGATCGCGTCGTCGAAGAGTCGCCGCTAATATAAGATTAAGGACCATTTAGAAAATTCAAAAAATAAAAATAAAGTTAATCGTATTTACCCATTTCGAGGCGTTTGCCTTAGGTATATAGCGCTTCTCTTTGAGGTGTAGTGAACACATCTTTGTTTCTTTTCTTGTCGAGAAACGGCGAGATGGTAATGCTTATTTAGAATTATGGGCAAAATAACCAACTCAGCCGAGGTATGCATGGATGGGCTGCATCCTTAAATGCGGCGTAAGGGCAAGATCTCCGGAAGCCGGTTTTGCTTCGAGCATTAAAAGCGCCCAGCCGGTCTCGTTATTGTGGCCCACGTTTCTTGTAAGGGTAGGGAGATTTGGCCATAGATTCAAGGATGATCGGCACATATACGTCCATGAGCCGTCGATAGCCATCGTCTTCTTGTCGGTATTATCTGGATGGTCCGGTGGTGTCGTCGCCGTTCGCCGAATAATTGTCTGAATGGTGAAGAAGCCCGGAATATTTAGCGTGACATTAAATGAAAAAACCATTTATTAAAATGACAAATGAGCATACTAAATGGAAATTGATATTTTAAGCGACAAATTACTATTCTAAGCTAAAACTCTGAATATTAAATGGAGAACTTACTTATCGATCACTGCGGTTGAGATACATCTCAATTGTTGTTTTCTCTCGAATCGATCCGGTACCGCATGAAACTGTGGAGGATTTTTTAATTTTTGGTATAAAGTTTGTCTTAACTTGCATTGTGTTCTCCTTTGCCATTCAAATCCTCCACGTGATCGCGTCTTTTCTCTCGCTCGTAATTTCATGCGGTTCTTTCAGCGAGGTGGGGCGGTGGCGGCCGTTAGTTGGCTGGCAGTGGTTCGGATATGTTTTGTAATTGGCTGGCATCGTGGCGGTGCGTTGGTGTCTTGTCGGGTGCCTTACTATCTGCATGACGGTGGGTGGTTCAGATCTTGGCGGTGAGTCGGTGGATTCGGTGTAAGCGGTGGCGGGTTCGGATGTTGGTTCGGGTTCAACCGGCGAGGGGGCCGTGGTCGGCTGGTCGATCGGCCGGTGGAGTCAAGGAGTTTGGGTCACCAAAGCGTCGAGTTCTTGCATCCTCAGGTGATTTAATTACGTTGCCAAGTGTGACCTATGATAGTCATCGAAATCTTGGCGTTGGCGGAACCGAGATGGACTTTGCTTAACATTTTGCGGACTTTTTACTTTTCTCGATTTCCTCTTGGCATCTTATCCTCGCGAAGAGGGACCATCGCATTTGAGGACCGGGTTACCGGCTTTTCGGAAACCGGCAGTAGGGCGGATGTGACCTTTCTTTAACGCTTGCGGTAGGGATGATAGAGATGGCGTCTTTGTCTCGGATCGTATAATGCCCGTCGGCCATTCGTGATCCGATCACAGCGCTAAAGTGGGATCTGCCGCGCTGCGTTGTCTCCCGATACCTCTAGCTCGGGACCCCTCTGTCCCTCCGTTTTGTCAGTCGGGACTTGATCGCTGGCATCTCTTGTAGGGAACCTTAAGTGCATTCTCGTCGTGTTGCGATGTCATCGTCCCTTGGCCTCCTTAGCCGGAGTTTAGGTAGGAGGGACAGCGGTGAGATGCGTGGGGGCCTCTTGGACTTGGAGCGTTGAGGACCCTTTTTACGTTCCACGCCGCTCCCTTAGAACCTTCTTACCACGGGATGGGGAAGCGCGGTGAAACTTTTTCATTCTTTTCAGTGCCTGGGCCCTTGATCGTCCCACCTCCGCAGTTCCGGCGTTGTCTTCCTCCTCCTGTGTGAGGGAAAGCTTCGGAGAAAGCGTAAAAGAACACTGATATGCGTTATGTTAAGCGACAACACTATATTTTAAGCAGAGCGCTATATATTAAATAGAATTAGTTATATTAAGCGAAAAAATGATATATTAAACATAAACTCATTAAGTTAAGTGAAAATAAACTATATTAAACGATAATATATAATCATACATGAGAACTTTCAAATTTAAAGAAAAAGGCGAGTACCTCCCTTCCATTGAGTGATTTTAGTAGGGGACCAAGAGGAGGCTTGCTTTACAAATTTATTTCCCCGTAGATGAGGATCCTCGGTGTGTCCTCCCATAGTGATGCGCCTTCTTCCCGGTCCCGGTGACCTCGTAGAACCATATGTTGAGAAGCGACAACGCACTATCTTAGATATCCGGTTTATGCAGTCTCGCCTTCTGGACTTACTTGGCGTCTGCGGATATCGCCGGGGCGTCATCCATAAGCCACTTGTGAGTGGCTTGCGCCCTTAGCTGTAGCGGTTGGATTCATCTAGCTTGTCTCGCGTGATGCAATCCAGGTTAGGAACCACATGAGGTGCTTGGGAAGAGCATCGTTCAGGAGGATACGCGCGGCCGGTTGACAAAGTTTCTTCTCTCCTTTTTCTTACGAACAAAATTTGGAGAAGATTCTTTTTATGGCATCTTTGTACTTGGATTGTATATTTTACCCATGTATTTCACCCAAAAAGGCGATTGCTTTTTCTACGCTTCTTGAAGACCACCGCTCCCGTGTAGCGTGAGGCCAAAGATGATAGCAATATCACAGAATTGAATGCCAACATGCTCTCTCTCCAATACTAAATCTGTTGGTTCTCTCGTCAAAACCTCTTTAAATGAGCATCCAATATCCTCTCCTCTGCGATAACGAGGTTGATGTCGAATAATGGGGCAAAGGGTGTCCCTCTCGATGAGTTCCGGTGCCTCTCGGTCGTATGGGGTTTCAATTACAAGTGTTTGGTGGACCCGGCGCAAGTAGCACCTACCGGATTTACTAGATTAGGCGACATATTTCCCGTAGCCTGCGTGAGAGTTTTATTACGAAGGTTGTAGAGCGTTTAAATGGAAACTTTGGAGAATAAACGGAACAATGTATTTTACATGGAAACATTAGCGTAAATACTTGTAGGCGTCATTCGTAGCGAATGTACAACAAATCGGCCACCTAAAACCCCAAACCCTAAACCCTAAATCAAAAGAAAAAGAATAAGCGCTAAACCCCAAATTTCTTTGCTGGGGTTCCAGTCATTGAACAATGCTTAAAAATCGACTGCAATTTATGTTTAATCTTCCATCCCAAATGAAGTAAAAGCAAAAATGCGAAAGAAGGTAAGAATGCGTGGGCCCCGGGGTTTCAAAGCGTACCGTAAATGTTAGTGTAGACTTTAAAGTTGCGGCTAAATTTAATACGCTGTTGATCTCGAAGCGGCGACAGCCGTGGGAGTACTCGGCGATGGTGGCTTGTGGCGGTTGTCATTGTCGGGAAAACCCAGCGATCGATCTCTGTTCCTGATGCCAAGATTAGAATGAGCGAACCGTTCTCGTGAGAGGTAGTGAAGGAGAAGATGATAATGTCAGCGTCGTCTCGGGATTGAACCACCATTTGATTTTTGAATTGAGGCATTCGGACATTTTTCTTTCTTTTTTTCATTGGGAAGGGCTTGATCATGAGGATTCACAAAAGGGTATTTTGGTCATGTAAAAAGAAAATAGATGGTGTTAGTGGATGGAAGGCACAAAAGTCAAAATCTCAAGGAGGGCTGATTTGGGATATTCTTGCAAGCTTGGGATTTTGTGGATATGTGAAAGTTTGAAGGGTCTTTTGTTCATTAACACTATATAAATTGATAGTTTTTAAAATTAAAAATATTATGATTTACTAATATAAATAGATTTTTAAAATAAAAAAAATCTAAAATTATGACAAAATTCCAAAATATCAGCCTAATTTTCTTTTTTTTGGATTTTAAAAAAATTAAAATTAGAATCACTTTTACGTAATATTGATAGATATTTATATTTTTTCTGAATATTTATAAATATGAAAGAAATACATCCAAATGGGCAGGATCATGATGCAGTTCTAAAAGAGTTTAATATTGTGAAAACTGAAAACACAGGGGTGCGTCTGCAAATCATCCAAAATGTTGAGGATCTTGATCTCTAAACTCGGATGAACGGCTGAGATAATTCCATCATATTCTCACCTCTATATATAGATCCATTTGCCCGCCTCCACAGATCTCCCAACCCCAAAACCCTAACCCTAGTACCGCAGCCCCATTCCTCCCCCTCGATCTCCAATGGCCGCCGCCGCGCGCCCTCTGGTGTCCGTCCAAGCCCTGGAGGGCGACATGGCGACTGACGGTAACTCCGTTCCCCTTCCTGATGTCCTCAAGGCCCCGATCCGCCCCGACGTTGTCCGCTTCGTGCATGCGGGCCTCTCCCGCAACAAGCGCCAGCCATACGCCGTCTCCAAGCGCGCTGGTCATCAAACCTCCGCTGAGTCCTGGGGCACTGGCCGTGCCGTCTCCCGTATTCCTCGTGTTCCAGGTGGTGGTACCCACCGTGCTGGCCAGGGAGCATTCGGCAATATGTGTCGCGGTGGTCGGATGTTCGCACCTACCAAGATCTGGCGCCGCTGGCACCGCCGCGTCAACACGGCCCAGCGCCGTCTCGCCGTCGCCTCCGCGCTCGCCGCGTCCGCTGTCCCATCGCTCGTCCTCGCTCGCGGTCACCGCATCGAGGCCGTTCCCGAGCTCCCACTCGTCATCTCCGACTCATCCGAATCCATTGAGAAAACCTCCTCTGCCTTGAAAATCCTCAAGCAGATCGGCGCCTTTGCTGATGCCGAGAAGGCGAAAGACTCCCATGCGATCCGTGCCGGCAAGGGTAAGATGAGGAACCGACGTTATGTCAACCGCAAGGGTCCCCTGATCGTGTATGGCACCGAGGGATCCAAGATCGTCAAGGCTTTCCGCAACATCCCCGGAGTTGATGTCGCTAACGTTGAGCGCCTCAACCTGCTGAAGCTTGCTCCCGGTGGGCATCTTGGGAGGTTCATTGTCTGGACTAAATCTGCCTTTGAGAAGCTTGACTCAGTGTTTGGTACCTTCGACAAGCCATCTGAAAAGAAGAAGGGGTGGGTGCTGCCTCGCCCCAAAATGGCAAATGCTGATCTTGGTAGGATCATCAACTCAGATGAGGTTCAATCCGTTGTCAGGCCGATTGACAAGACTGTGAACCGCCGTTCACTGAAGAAGAACCCACTGAAGAACCTGAATGCTATGCTGAAGCTGAATCCATATGCCAAGACAGCAAGGAGGATGGCTTTGCTTGCTGAGGCCCAGCGTGTGAAGGCAAAGAAGGAGAAGCTTGACAAGAAGAGGACCCAGCTTCCCAAGGTATTGCATATCATATTACTTATTTATGGTCTCCTTCCTTTCTTTTGATATGGTTATGGTTTATTGCTTGCATTGCTGTTCTTGTCTAATGACAATGGTTGATCTCCATATATCCATTAGAATATAGGCCCATTATAGCTTACATGTATAACTGTTCTATGCTTATTATTTGATGAAAGATACTAGTAGATTGCGCTGTTGATTATGCGTCCTTGAAATATGGAAGGTATTGATTTTTGTGTGATTACCCCTATTATCAACTAAATCATTCCCTATTCATCTTGAACCTGCATATGAAGTCTTATAGTTCCACATATGGGCTTGTTTTTTATGCTGACATTCTTTAGTTTATACTTATTTTATTGGTTTTTGTTTCCCATTGGTTTGTTTAGCAATGGAGATTACACATTTTATTTTTTTATGTATCATAATTTGTTTGCAAGTGTAATCAAAAGCCGCATCCTCCCAGGCATTTCTAACATCGTTAAAGACTAAATTTAGTTTGCCAAATAGGGATTCAACATTTGATCATTTTACTGTATGTTATGTTTCTCAACTCATCTAAGCACTGCAATTGTTTGCTTATCAGCACTTAAACACTTATGACTTGATTACACACTTTTTTGGACACATGCATACAGTTGACTTTGTCAAATCATTTTGCAAATTTTTTTTCGTTCTTAAACTTTCTGAACTGTTGCTGTTGCAATTCAGTATGTTTTCCTGTAATGATGCCCTTATGGGATACAGTCAGGCCTGAATTTCATAATTCTATGTCACTGATAGCTGTGCCTTGTTCTTCAATATTCTGGTTTCTCTATAGCTGTGCTTCAGTTTACTGATTTCTCTATATCTGCTATGGTTTTTCTGGTTGATTTGTTCTAAATTGATTTCTATTTTCATCTGTTCCTTGTACCAGTTTATGTGGCATGATGAGTGTGACCTTGAGCATGCTATAGAACATAACTTTTCATTGCCCTTCTAGTTGTAGTACTTGTCGTGATATTTATCCTCAAGAATCCGTTACCATGTGCCTTTTTAAGTATGCTCTTCATTGAGTGCTTTGTTTTGATGGTATCTGAAATACATGTGCAAAATGCTGCCAATTTTGCTTTTTCTAGTTGAACATATTTAGTTCATGCTTTTGTGGCATCATTTTTATTTTCTTAGTCTTTTTTTCTCAATTGATTTGAACACTTGCTCAAGCTAGCTTATATTTCGTGTCATATCTATATGTTATATCTCCATCACTTGTGTATATTTAGGGTTGGATTTCCCTCAGGCAAAATCATTTTTTTTCCTTGGGATAGATCATATGTGGATCGCCTAATCATTATGAACTTGTGCTAATATAGGATTGCCATTTTTTAAATGATAAATCTGTGTATTGGATGAAGGAGATTTAAATAATCTTCCTATGTTTGTTTTTGTTGCAAGTTATATATAGACTCAATTCATTTTTATTTGTTTTTTTTTTTTTTTGAGTAGACTGTATTAAACAAATTAGTTTAATTACATGTTAGTTGACTGATATCAAAGAGATGTAAATTAAACAAATTAGTTTAATTACATGTTAGTTGACTGATATCAAAGAGATGTAAAGACAGGAGACACACAAAGTTTCTCAACCTTTAAATGTTGCATGCCATAATCCTTCCAACTCATCTTGGTTTTAGTTATTGCTGTGTTCAAAGCCTCTTTTGAATGTAAAAAATTTAAATGGTGCAGTGACTGATCCACATCTTGTTTTATTTCAGGAGGAAGCTGCTAAAATCAAGGCTGCGGGGAAGGCTTGGTACAAGACCATGATCTCAGACAGTGACTACACCGAATTCGAGAACTTCTCCAAGTGGCTAGGCGTAACCCAGTAAATGATTTATGCTAGTAGCTTATAAATTTTCCGCTTGGCAATCATTAGGGGTTTGCCATTTTTTTTCAATTTAAAGTTATCTTTGAGGGTACATTTGTCTGTTTGCTATGGAACCTGATAAACAAGTTCTGTATTTGGGTAACTTCTTCCTGCTTTTTCGTCGAGAGGCAGAAGAGTTGTGTTTTTGAGCCAGGATGTTATGCTGTTTGTTCTTTGTTAGAACCGATTCTTATTTTATAGTGTTTCCCAAGACTTTTCAATGTTATCAGGCTTCTCCAGTAGTTGATTGTGTCTCTGGAGAATAAACTTCACCAGGTGATACTTGCCACTTGGTATGAACTACAGATGCTCTCTCTACTTGGAGTTTAATGTTCCTTATGATGTTATTACATTATCTTAACCAGGTAATACTTGTTCTCTATTTCGCCACACCTTGGTGTGGTTCCTTGCCAAGCCTAAACCTAATTCCAAAGCTTTCACTTGCTGCTCAAAGTTATTGATGATCAGAAAGAAAGTTTACTTTACTCAGCCATTTTCTTTCTTTAAATAAATTTATCTTGATAATAACAAGTATAAGATAAAAAGATTTCCAGTCTTCTAGAAGATAAGATCAAGTTTAGTTGGGGATAAATAAATATTTCTTATACAATTAGCCCTTTCTGACTCGGATCCAAATATGCATACAATGTGCAATTAATAATTTAAATGCTACGTCAGCAAGCCACGTTGGCTCCGACATCCAATTGAAGCCCTTGTTTTTTTTATTTTAGAAGAGCTTCCCAATCCCAGCCCCCCACTTCCATTTCGTCCTGCCTCTCGGAAATTAGGGTTCTCTCTGGTCTCCTCCCCCCCTTCTTGCCCCTTTCTCCAATCCTCGAGACCAGAGAAACCTCTTCGACGAAAGGTGAGATCTCTCTGATCCTCTCTCTCTCTCTCCCTGATCTTCTCTCTTTTCTTGGATTTGATTTCCTTTGGACTTCGTTGATGTCGTTATTATTCTCTTTCGATCGGGGGGTTTTAGGTCTATAATCGGATCCTTGTGCGAAGATGGGAGCCTTCGTGTCGAGGTTCTGGTTCATGCTGTTTCCCGCGAAGGAGTACAAGATCGTCGTCGTTGGATTGGACAACGCTGGCAAGACCACGACGCTGTACAAGTTGCATCTCGGAGAGGTCGTCACTACGAACCCTACCATCGGGAGCAACGTTGAAGAGGTGGTCTACAAGAACATACGATTCGAGGTGCTGTGCTGTTCTTTCTTTCCATTTTTCCGTTTCCATATTTTTTAGATTAACTCGTTATTTGATGCATTTCGTGAAACTGCATGTGATATCTTGTTGGTATAGTTTGTTTGTGTTTCCTTTTTATTGCCTAGGTATTTGGCTATCACTTTTAGCAGAATCTGCAATCTTGATATGAATCTCCTCCTTGGGGGTTTTGAATTTGCTGTCTATATTACAGCCTTTCGTTATTCTTATGTATGGACATCTTCTTGTAGTTAGAAATATTTGTATTCTTTATTGTAACTTCTCTTTTTCGTTCCATTGCTTTCTTGGAGATCTATTAGCTTCGTCTTCTTTTGTGGACCTTGATTTGGATGATACTTATCTGTTTTCTTACTTATAACTGCTGATATTTTTTTATACCTTCTTTTCTTGCATTTCTTAAGCCGTGACAAGGTTTTTAGGTGGTCAATTTAGTTTACTCAAGAAACTTGTTACTTGTTCTTTCTGAGGACTATATATCTTGTTCAGATGTCAAACTAACCAATACTGCTTAATGCATCATTAGTGCATATTAGTGCACACACTAGTTTTTTAACTGCCTTGCTTTAGGAGTGGTGCTGTTTGCCTTTGATAGCATCAATTACAATATATTAAGAAACAAAATGGCGACCCTATTTTGCTTTCAAGTACATCGACAGTGATGCTATTGATAGCTGTTACATGTAGTGAAGTGTGAACCTTCTTCTATATTTCATACTGCTTTAAATTTGTTGATTCTCAAGATTGTATGGTTGTAATTTCAGAATTGCATAATAAAAAATTTGAATTTAAGTGACATGATTTCAGAATCATGTATGAAATATATGAATGCTTTCATGTAGTGGATTTTAAGGTTTTTTAAACTGTGATTTTTTTTTTCAAAATTTTTTTTTCTTGAAGCTCTTTTTTGTTTTACATGAAAAGTGATCAATCATACAACATATGGCACCATTGCTTTCAAAATGTTTTGATTCAGGATCTGATAAGGTAATCATGGTCACTCATCAATTACCAGCCCATATCATTGAGCCTTAATAAATCGATTATTTATCATGCTAAGGATTGCTGATCATCAGCAGGTAACTTTTGAGGTTGCACTTTATCTAACCTGCTAAGATTGTACTGTTTTAACAGTTGTCAAATTTTAAGTACATTTACTGCAGTCAACTAATTTAGGAATTTCTTGTGTACCATACTTCCCTATAATGTATAATTTCAAGATTGACTGTTAAAAAGATGTTTATTTCCCCATTTTTTTTCCAAAACTTTTTGTTAATTTTAGCATCTTGGCTTTTAACATCAGATTGCCTTTTTAGTATCCAGGAATTGAGATTAAGATACATGTTTTCCCCAAATATTGGCGAAATTTCTTTTCTATCTTCAACAGTAAAATGCTTTATGCTTAATAACCTAAAGTCATTAGTTTCATGATAATGCTTGCTAAAGTCCACTTATTAGTTTTCAATGCATGGAAGTTGGAAGTAACGTTCTTGAGGAATTTTATTTTGATTTTGATTTTTTATTTTTTCTGACATATGAGATACTTGTGTTTTGGCTGATGAAAGTTTTGGACATACCATTGGAATGATTTGACTTATGAAGTTGCCAGCTAATCTACACCATTAACATGTGTAGTGTCTTGTTACTTTTGTCAGCTAATCTAGAATCTTTTAGAGTCCTTAATATACTAATTTTTTGTTTTGGCCTTCTTGCCAGCTATTCTTATTAGATGATGAACGTTATACAAATTATCTGATGAGTTGCTAGATATTACTTATAGTGGAACCAGCGGTTGTAACCTAATTTCTAGGTTAGGTATTATATGATTAGTCAAGTTTGACCATTGAAGTCAAGGTTGTAGCTAGAACTATAAACTAGCTGAACTTGATTGAGCCAAGTCTCGCTCAAGGTTGACTTGAATATGTTCTTGAAACAAAAAGGCATCTGAATTGCCTTGCCTGAGGCAGATACTTCAGACAGTAGGACAGCCAAAAGCCAACTTTGGCTAAGCTTGAGCCTGATAACACAGAGCACTACTTTTAAAGACAATATTTATCTGCTACATTTTTTAAACCATTATTCCTGTAAAACAGCATCTTGGCAACCACCTTCTTCATTGTGTTGTATTATATCTTTACATTTTGTAGAAAAGTATATAACTCTAAACTGAGACTAATCTAGTAGGGATTGAACCAACCAAATTATGCTCAATCTTAGCTCAAAATTAATCTAGAGCTCACGCTTCACTCCTGTCAGTTACTTGTGAGCTGCATGATTATGTGAGAGCCCAAGTTGTAAGGGGTGTGAGAGAGAAGTTAAATTTGAGCAATAGGTAGTGCTGTGAATTGCAATGCTTCATTGTGGAAGGCAAGTCTTTGCATGGCAGTTCATGGAGAACTTGAAGCTACTTTTATTTTTGTGAGTTTACTCACCAGACAAGCTTATATTGTCAATCCTGGATGCATCTTAGCCTGAAGGATGCTTGATAGCCATGCATGCAAGCATTATTTCAGTTTGTTTTTGAATGGTTGTTTCAATTTACTCCTTTTTAATTAATGATTATTCGAATATTTTCATGTGATGATGGTAGTACATTGCATTGGAAAAATCTCTATATTTGCAATCAATGTAGATTAAAAAAAAATTGGTAGGTTTTTCCAAATTTGGGGATCTAAATTGATACCTGTAAGAAAGAGCTAATTCTCTTTATACAAGGAAAAACTTATGTACCAAATGAAATTGGACATTACACAAGTCAACTATATGAATGCTAACTTGGGTGTTCAAGATAAATGAAGTATCACGTGATTCAAATATTTTGTTTTACAAAATATGTAGTGGTTGGCAATTTCGTTGTGTATTGGGAATGGTCCAGGCTTTGGCTCATCTTAAATGCCTGCTACCATTCAGATTGGACTATAGTTCAATTGTCTCTCATGCTCATATGAAACATTATTACAGTTGCATGGAGTTAAACGATTTTCATGAGATCTGGATAGTGGTTTGTTTTAATCAATAGATGGTTTGTATAGTCTTCCATAAAGTAATTTGACTGGGCTTATGTTGTAATTAAACATGTCTTAAATCTAATTGATTCAAGGAGTACTCAATTGAATATCTTATCATTAAAGATGGTCATCCAGAAATACCAATGCTATATGTGTGAACCAGATAAGCTGGAAGCTTTCATGTTTATCAGACACTTTTACAATTTAAGATTTTTTTTTTTGTTGTTGTTTTTGTTTGTATGATTTCTTGCTTCTGATAGGTCAGCTTATCCTTGGCTTAGTTTGAATCCTCTAAACTTATTTACCTGCATTGGTTGTTTTTGCTGGTGGTGATCATTGGCAACCTTTGCCTCATATACAATTGGTCCTGTGTGTGTGTGTGTGTGTGTGTGTGTGTGTAAGAATGTAGGAATCAAGTCAAAGCATAAGTAATAGCCATATAAGTGGAAGTTGTTTTTGTGTATGAATCAAGGTATCATGCCAATTTAGCTGAACTTGCAGTCTTCTGGTGGGTTTGTTGAATTGTTTATCTATCTAGGACTTGATATATTCATTTATCTCTGTAGCCTCAACCTGCCTATAATTAGAAGCATGTTTTCTAATAATTAGCACTTTTAGTGCATAATCCCGTTGGATTATTTGGTTCATGTTGTTGGTCCAACTTGGATTTTTCATGACTCTATGAGCATATTGATGCACAACAGCCATAATCTCAGATGCCATTCTGTTCATTGCTTCTGCTCAGGTTTGGGACTTAGGAGGTCAAGAACGACTGAGAACATCTTGGGCAACATACTATCGTGGGACACATGCAATCATTGCAGTGATAGACAGTACTGACCGAGCTCGTATCTCCATCATGAAGGATGAACTCTTCAGGCTTCTACAACATGGAGATCTTGAGCATTCTGTTGTACTTGTTTTCGCTAACAAGCAGGACCTCAAAGATGCCATGTCTCCAGCAGAGATCACCGATGCGCTCTCCCTCCACAGCATCAAGAACCATGACTGGCACATTCAAGGCTGCTGTGCGCTCACAGGAGAAGGTCTATATGACGGCCTAGGGTGGATTGCTCAGAAGGTTTCTGGGAAGCCTGACTCTTCCTAAACGTATCACATCTGGAGATGTATCCTGTTTTCAAATTCTATAAGCACTTGTTGGTCAAAGCCTGAGATTCTTTGTAAACTAGCTATATGATGATTGATGATATCAACAGGAATGCATTTCCTTCAACATTGTGCAAAGAAGAAAAATAGGGTTTGTATGTTTTTCAGTTCATCCAAAATAAAAAAAAAGGAGGTTTTAACTCAGTACTTATTTTCATGCACTAAACTTCTCAGCAATCTGTAGACATTCTAATGCCCTTGAGTAAATGTCATGAGTAGATTGACATTCTTTCGAAGTTTTTCCATGAAGCATGTGAAGATAGAACACCGCAGTGGTATGTCAAATCTATTTATACTTATTTAAAAATTAAGGAGTCTTGAAATTAGAACAATTATTTTGGTTTGGTCTCAAAATTTAGGGAATTTTTAAATAGTCAATATTAACTAAAAGTGAAGAGGTTGCTCTGTTGAAGACATGGTGGTAGCAGGCACATTGGCCTCAAGTCTCTAGCATAGAAAGTTAAATCATAATTACCATATAAAATCAAATTATTTAGTAATACTCATTCATTATGCTAACTTACAGGATTAAGAAAGGTGTCATATATGAAAAAAAAATCTATATAAAAACAATGTAGTTTCATGTACTCAGAGAGGGAAAAAATGGTGACCAGGCATTGAAACAAGAATAACACCTCTCTTTCTATAAACACCAAAACACACAGAAACAGTAAACATCCTCATCAATCTAATATCATCACATCAGAGAATACAGCATCGGCTAACTCTCAAGTTTTGAGTCCCTTCGAACCACTGGTCCCATACTGGGTTTAGAGGTCCTGCAGTACTGTAGAAACAGAAGATGGAAATGGATATAACATGAGAAAACTAAAACAAAAAGTTAGAATAGAGATGTGATTTCCACTAAGCTTGCAGATTTAGAGAAGAAAGAAAGAGAGTTGATGTTAATTACACTGGTAGCAGAGGATCAGGTCTTCTCTCTACTTCATTGAATAGCCTGATCAAGAAAAGATGAATATCAGTGTTTGTCCCCAGGAATTGTCATAACTAATCAGTTTGATGGATGGAAATTCATTGGATCTCAGAAAGATTTAGAAGTGAAACATACTCTTGTAGCACAGCCGATACTTTTTCCGTCTTCTCAAGCTTTTCCATATCTTCCTGTTGATGAAATCTTGCATTAATGAAAGATTGGAGTACAATGGCAATTAGCTATTTGTTCTGTTATGCAGCTACTTAACAAACTTAAGAAAAAGGTATTTGCCTTTGTGAAACTAATTCCAACGGTTTAATTTTCTACAGCTGAAATTTATGACAGTGAAATGAAATTATTTCTGTATATCGCCTTTGGTGCGGGTTACAACCTAGAACATGAGAAGGCACTAGCACATATGATGAGAATTTCAGAGTTATATGATAATAGAAACAATTTGATCTTCAGGCATGTGTAAACAAGATCAACATAATTAAAGAAATTCTCTGAAAGCAGTTTACCAGTTTTGCGTCTAGAACTAAACCTTATTTATTGTATTCAGTAAAATCGGGATGGCTAGGTTCTGGTTTTCTGTAAAGCAAGCTTGTCACTATACACCATATACTTAAATAAAAATTAAACTATAACCATTGGCATGATTTTTCTTTCTGGAGTAAATTTCTCATGCAATTGTAAGCCTCATCATTTAACCACTACATGTATTCGGTTGAGCATACCCTGTTGTTTTCTAGATTCAATTTGTCTCTTTAACAAGGTTATTTTGCTAGGCTCATATTGTTCCTTCCTCTATGTTCCATCCTTCATGCTGGAATTCAGAGTTTATCAGTAAAATTTTCAAAGATTTACTGTCAACTCTTAATAATTGCAGGAACTGACATAATGAGGCACATGGATTTCTTAGCAAAGTCTAATGATCTTAATTAACTGATTATAACATCAGGAAAGAATGGTTGCGTGCATGGCTCATGTCAAAGGAAAAATGAAACCATCTTATCTTACCCATCTGACCTTCTACAGTTAATTGTTCACATGGTGCTACTTATTGGTTCAAAGAGATGTAAGGTTGGAGAACAAGTTTTGAAGTAAGTTTCATGAATTATCTCTGTGAGAATAGCAAGGAAACAACCATCTTTCTTGGCCTGATGAATTATAAGCCAGGAGCTCTGCCTTTGTAATTTAGGCTTTGAAGAATGAGTGGGTGATAATAGTAAGCAGGCAAAGACCTGGTCAGATATATGGACTGCTGAGGTTTTCAACAGCTAAATTTGCAAAAGCTTTTATTTTTTAGCATCACAAAGAAAGGAATTATAGTGTTGCATCTCAGGCATCTTTTCATCTGGCATATTCAAGAGTGGAGAGTGAAGACCAAAATTTGAAAGATATCAACTTTTGTCTGGTGGTCAGATTTTTTTTTTTTTTTTTCTTCTTTCGCTTTTTGTTCATAGTTGCATTCTTCACACAAAAGCTCAAATTTTCGGCTAATCAAAGATTGCAATCCAAGTGATGGTAAAAGTTGAAGCGATTCACTTCTCCAAACAATGAAAAGGTAGAAAATGCTATCAATGACAATTAGATAGGATATTGGAAGGATTCAATCAAGCTCAAAACTTAACCTACCAAAAGCTAAGATCCAGATAAAAAAATGCATGCACTTGTTCATTTAAATGACATGAGAAAATTATTCTCAACCCAAGCATTGGCCAAAAAGCTTAAATATAGCACAAATAGATCATCATATATCAAGCCTCACCAAGTAAATGTCTAAACAAATCTCGATTGCTAAGGCAAAAAGGAGCTACATCCAAAACCAAGAAACAAAACATGAACACAAATACAATTTACTAAAAAGAAGTCAAATGATTTGTAAAATTCAACCAGACAAAGGGGGAAAACACATAAATTGGTTCCACTCAACCAAACAAAAGAAGAAAAAAAATGTTCTTTCTCAATTGAATCACACCAAGTCATGATTTTTACATGAAAACACAGTAATTTGTGAAGAGAAACAGAGAGAAGAAACATAAATGGAAGACCATAAATCCAAAAATTAGACAAAAGAAAGGAAGGGAAAGCGATACCTCCAAGAATCGGGTTTCAGCCTCCAACCGCTTCAACTCGGTCACGAAGCGGTGCTTCCCCTTCGCCTCCGGCACGTACTCCGGCGCCGCCGTTGATTGCATTCGGACTTTCGGATGGGCGTTCCTCTCAGCTTCCTCTCAGTCAAAAACGATGCCTTCGATCGGCGACCGAGGGAAGAGAAGAGACTGAAGAGACGTTTAATAAAAATGGTTTTTTTATTCTTCTTTTCTTTCGGGTTATATGATTTGATGGACAGCCGCGTGCTTTGTTTCGCATGCAAAGTAAAGATTTTGACATACCAACTACCATCTTGTTTATTATTATTATTATTATTATTATTATTATTATTATTAGTATTCTTGAAATTATATAAACCGGAAAAATATAGAATTAAAAAGGATTAATTTTATTTTAAACACCTGAACTTTACTCTTTTTGTACTTTGGCACCTCAACTTTTTTAAGAATATAAGATACCCCATAACTTTTTTTAAGTGCCTAAATGGCACCTATGACTAATTTTGTTAACTAACAACTGTTTAACTGAGTTAATTAAAACTTAATGAAAACCCTAATTTCTAAAATCCTCTTTTTCCCAAAATACCCCTTCCTTCTTCCTCCTTAACTCTAGTGGAAACCAAAATTTTATTAAGGTACAAGCTCTCCACTGGCCACTCCCAGATCGCTCCGCAGAGTCTGCTATAGCATAATCAAGCCTCCCAATCACCACCAGCCCCTCCGGCCTCACCTCACTGGAAAACCACCAGCTCCTCCGGCGAAGTGGAGCTATCTTCATCCTTGGTCCCAAGCCGTCCATGAGGGAAGGAGGAAGATGGGAGGGGTATTTTGGGAAACAAAGGATTTTAGAAATTAAGGTTTTCATTAAGATTTAATTAACTTAGTTAAACAACTATTAATTAACAAAATCAGTCATAGGTGCCATTTAGGTACTTAAAAAAAGTTGTGGGGTATCTTACATTCTTAAAAAAGTTGAGGTGCCAAAGTGCAAAAAAAGTAAAGTTCAAGTGTGTAAAATAAAATTAACCCAAAATATATGAGATTACAATTAGGAGCAAATTATTTAACAGTCCTGAAATAGTAACGAGGTCCCTACCCACCCCACTATTTGCTACACCCCCACCCACAAATACCCCAGGGACCAATAGGGATAATGGCACTGTTTCAGAGACTAAAAGTTCATTATCCATTTAATTTAATAATAAATAATCTATTTGTTATTTAATTTTTTTAGGATAAATTATCTTTTAGTCCCTGACACTATTTGACACTATTCTTCACCTAAAACACACACTCAAAATACTATTACACTAAACCCCTAGACACACCCCCTCCCTAAGGGACCTATATGCAATTTGAGCACTATTCAAAGGACTAAAAGTTAAATAACTATTTTTTTTATCAAATAGATAATTTAGTTTTGCTTATTATTATTATTAAACATTTATTTTTATTAATTAGATTATGTACTTTTCAATTTATTACATTATGTAATTGTAATTGTGTGCTCTTCATCCATATTATCATTTACTGGATGTTTTTTCTGAGTTATTTTGATAATAGAAAAATAAATAAATTTAATTATTTAGAAAATTATTTTAAAAAAATGATAAAAGCTGTAAAATTTAAATGAAATCTTAAACAATTTAAGAATATATTGTTTTTATTAAATTTAAAAATATAAATTTAATAGAAATTTTTATTTTCCTAACTTTTTAAATATAAATCTATTATAATCATGTATAATGATTGTAACTAGAAACCTAGAAAAAAAATCAACTATCTCTCAAAAATATTAAAAGGTCAGGTCAATTTTTAGATGAAAAATTATTTATAAGTCTCTGGTACTTGTTTTATGGACCTTAAAGTCAAACACATATAATACTAAATAATAAACAAACACCCCCAAAGATCCAAGACAATTTTGACACTATATATTTTATTTTAAAAAAGGTCAAATACCCTATTTAGTCCCTCTATTATTACGATTTATCAATTTGGGTCCCTCTAACATAAAACATGCCTTTTTGGTCCCTTTAATTTTACGTTTGTGTCTTTTAAATCTTTTTTCACGTTCTTTTGGCCCCTTTATTTATGTTTTTCGCGCTTTTGGCCCTTATAAACTCTCAAGGGAGGATTTAAAAGCATAATAAACGTAAAATTAAAATCAAAAAGCGATGCTTTATATTGTATGAATCTGACAAATCGTAATAATAGAGGGACTAAATAGGGTATTTGACCTTTAAAAAACCACCTTTCGAAATCTCAGTTTCATTGCCACATACATGACCAAGTCATATATGATATAATTCACTTATAAATAAATATAGAAAAACCCTTATTACTACAGAGGATTTACCAAAACACCCCCTATTCCATGGCACTAGATCGAGCACTCTCTTTAGATGACGCGTGTCACATCGTCAACACCACCACCTTGCATGTCTTGCCACGCGTCAATCCATGCATGCATGCACGTAGAGAGAAACACGTACCTCTCTCCTTCCCATCTTGAATGTCCTTAATTAACAGTGAATCAAAGGATCCTAGTTATCTCAGTGGAAGCATGAGAAGATCATCAATGGCCAGTCTCACAAACCCTAACCCTTTCCTCAAACTCTCCAAAGCCTTCTCCTATTCACCAACTCTCAAATCCAAGCACCGCCCAATGTCCCTCTCCACCACCACCACCACCACCACCACGACCATCAGAGACCCAGCTCCACCGGAGTTTGAACCCTTGCCGGGTGTCGATGATCCTCGGCCGGCGGTGCCAGGCCCAGGCCATGGCCCGGAGTTTCCGGGTCCTCCCGTGACTCCAGGCCCCGGACGTGGCCCGGACTTCCCGGTCCCTCCGTTGCCGTCTCCGCCCAAGCCGGACATACCGCTGCCGCCTCGCACTGTGCCTCCGGTGCCTCCCCCAGAGGTGCCGCCGCCTACGCCGCCGGAGATCGTCCCGCCGGAGATTAGCCCTCCGCCACCCGAGACCACTCCCGGACGTATAGTTATGTAACTTTTAATTATTTTTTGGGTGTTCATGCCATGCATGGGGATGTTGCGAACTTTGTTAGATATATATGTTTCAATGTTTAGAGCTTTCAATAAAGTATATTTGGGAATATATATCTATAATAAAACACAAATATTGCTGTAATTTTCCTTCTGATTTGATAATTATTATATATATATATATATATATATATATATATATATATATTAAAAAAATTGACCACTAAGAGTAATATACACAAAAATATATTGTATTTAATTTGTTGGGTATACATGTCAATATATATATATATATATATATATATATTTTATAAGAGTATATATATGTTATGGGAAAAAATAGATCGTACATGTGGTGTACCCGGTTTGTCAAGGGCCAAGGAGGACGAACTAGTTTTTTTCGGCCCTTTTCTGGGGAGTTATGTGGAGATTCACTGACAGAGTACGTCCGCCTGTGTAGGGGTCAGAGACGACACCTTTTTTGGGCTAGAACGTACATCCATTTGAGGCAGGCGCATGATCTGTAGCCCAATAGTGGAATTTCTTAATGATGGGTTTGCCCTCGTGCCAGAGAGGGGACGTTTCACAACTAATGACCTAAAAGGTAACCTGCGAGGTATAAAGAGAGAGGAAGGGGGAGGTTGGATCCATCCTCTTAACTTCTCAATAAGAGAAGACAACCATATCAGATTTTTCAACTTGGTGTTACAAACACTCCAAAGTACTTTTGGAAGGCACAACAACAAATCAGGGAGTATCTCAATACTCATGTTTATAGTAATTCAATCACTGTGTTTTGTGATGCCTCTTGGCATGAAAAGCACGCTCTCAGTGGCATTGGGTTTGTTGTCATTGTAGGTCTGAACATCCTTCTAGCTGGAGCTTCATCTGTGGTGGCTGACTCCAGCTTATTGGCTGAGATTAAGGCAATTGATGAGACTCTTGATGAACAGTGTAGCAGATGGAACTTTAAAACTTGGCCGCGTGAGCACTGATTGCTTGGAAGCTGTGAAGATATATAATTGGAGGTGACAATGGATCTGCTAATTGTTGAATGCAGGGAGCAACACAGAATATCATAAGTTTTTGCGCCAATAATCCATTAATGGAGATTAGTTATATATTGCCCCAGGGAGATTAATTGCATTGCTGACACACTTGCAAACTTTGGGAGATTGAACCCAGACTTATCCCTATTCAACAGAGGGACAGATTGCCCAAGGTGGCTTGAAGATGCTGTGGAACTGCTGGACTTCACTTTTGAGATTAAGTTCTAGAGATTTTTTTTGTTTTTACTAGCTACTTGTATAAGTTCTATTTGTAAAAAAAAAAAAACTTCTTTTCCTCGCCTTCTGCTTACTCTCAATTGACTTGAGTGTCGATGGAGGCCCAGAGAAAAGACTCTGGACTTCCCTTGCAGGAAAGGACTTCTCGACGATTGGCACCTCATGGTTGTTAGTTAGCTTTAAATTATTAGATGCATAAATTAAGTTAATATAGTTAAAAGACACATGCAAATTTGTTGAACCATTGTATTATTTCTTTTGGAATGACTTCCGATGAAACATTGCATTGTTTCATTTGGAATGAAACATTGCATTTCATTTGGAAATCAGTTTTATTAAACATCTATAAATATGAAAGATTGGAAAGAATTGAAAAGTAGTTCATGATTATTCTTTTCTTTTCTCTTCATTCTTGTCTTTGCTACAAGAATTAGTTTCTTCTATCTATTTTGGGAATTTCTGCGTTGTTGTTGGGAGGATTCTAAGTGAGGACAAATAATTCTTAAGGATAACACTATTCTAATATGCAAAGCCATTCCTCTGATTTGATATTCTCATTTACTTTTCTAATAACGGTTTCTCCACCCGGCGACTATCTGTTGCCAAACTCACAAAGTTCCCAACACAACTCTTTCATGTTTTTTCCATATATTCAGTTGATTCTTGGGTGGAGTGCCAACAATGGCGAAATCAGAAATAAAATTAATGAGGTGTTGACTTCAACTTAAAAAAAATATAAATACTAAAAAACTTTATATTAATTTAAACTTAAGATTATAATAATTAATATTTTTAAAATATAAAATATACATATGGCTACCCTTTGTAAGTGCTTAATTGTGATAAACTTATTAAACTGCATGTGGTTTGAAACTATGTTATGTTATGTTATTTGGGTATAACTTTGGGATTAGCGAGGGAAAATTCTCACTAAAAAATATTATAAGAATATAAATACATAATTTCAATTTTATAATAATAATATACCTAATATTCATATATCTTATATATCCACCATTTGAATTATAACATAAAGGGGTTGTTTGGTTCGAGATATGAGATATGAGATATGACTAATTTGCCTGGAAACGCATTCGGGAATGTTATATGTCTGTGAATGTTGTGGTAATATTACATTATCATGTTTGGTTCGAAACTCATATTCCCGATAAAACTTCATCCTCATGTTTGGTTGGTCATGATAATCAATTTGATAATATTACAAGTTTCCCAAAATACCCTTGGTGCCACCCTTGTCCCTGAGTATGGATCCCAAAGTCCCGTCCACTTTCAACTTTCGAGCATCAAAAATATACATATGTGTAATTATATATTTGATAGGGTTTATATGCAAATTTCCATCTTATTTTTTTTTTGGAAAATGAATTTTAAAATTAAATTTTCAGGTCAAATTGTGATTGGATGAACTAATTAATTTTATACTGACTTAATTTGTTAATTTTGAGTGATCAACTGAAGGTCCTCCTCTGTCCTAAATTGCCTATTTGTGATGTTTTTTTTTTAATTTTCCAAAGATTTTATTTTTCTAATTCAGACAAAATATGATGGAATTATTTGTGGGGATTAATATTATCTCCAAGATTAAGTGTATATTTTATATTTAAAATTTTAAAAATGCAATTGAGTGTTATCTTTCCACCTTTTCTACTTATTATAACGGGCAATTTGCCAAAATGGCTTTGGTCCATTTATTTTATTATTTTTTAGCCCTATGTCAAAAATATTTGTCAAAATGGTCCTGCAGCTGCTTAGTCAGCAGTCACCCTGCTGACTCGGATTAAAAACGGCCTTTGAAAGACCGATTAGCTCCAGAGAGGTTGTCCGGAGTTAATCGGCATTTGAAAAGCCGATTTACTCCAAACTTCATGAAAAAGAGCTCTATGGAGCTAATCGGCATTTGAAAGGCCGATTAGCTTTAGAGAGGTCCTTTACATGGGCAGTGTCGAGCTAATCGGCATTTGAAAGGCCGATTAGCTACGTACATTATCTTCTGGAGCTAACCGGCATTTAAAAGGCCGATTAGCTACATACATCATCGCAGTCTGACTGGGCAATTCCAGGGCTATTTTGACAAATATTTCTAACCTAAGGTCAAAAAAATAATAAAATAAATGGACTAGGGCCATTTTCGCAAATGTAACTCCAACATTATATTATATTTTATTTTTCTCAACCATTTCTGTTGAAAAATAGAGTAAAAAGAAATTAATTTTTTGAATTTTTTGTCAAAAAATAGAAAAATCACAGTGACTGATAGCATAGTTGGAAGATAGATAGGCTCATAGGCCTCTCATCTCATCCAAGGAATGGTTGGGAATCGAACGTGTGGCCAATGTGGAAAGTAATCATAATATATAAACCCTAGATTGGAATCATGAAACCCGAGATCCAATCAAAAAACCAAACTTTGATTCTCGAATCCCATACCACATCTGTCAACTTGTGGTCTCTGTTCATCTCGTGAACAAACATGAAATCATTGCTCAAATTCGCAGCATTTTGGAGGAATTGAGGTAGAGATCCGAGGGAATTCCACTCTGTGCAAGCACTAGCAACAGTGTTCAGCAGTCATGGCTTCGTACTTGGTCAGTGGGGCTGAGAACCTCACACTGGTGAGGGGGAAGTCCCCAAATGATCTCCATGCTAGAGCTTTACCAAGGATTGGTTCAGTGGCGATTAATGGAGGAGCAAGGAGCAAAGCAGCGGTTTTGAGGTGTAGCTTGTCCTCCTCTGCTAGGCCTGCCTCCCAGCCCAGGTTTATACAGCACAAGAAGGAGGCTTTCTGGTTCTATAGGTTCCTTTCCATTGTCTATGATCATGTCATAAACCCTGGGCATTGGACTGAGGACATGAGGGATGAGGCTCTTGAGCCTGCTGATCTCTGGAACCCTAATTTGAAGGTTGTGGATGTTGGCGGAGGCACTGGGTTCACTACTTTGGGGATTATCAAGCGTGTGCACCCTAAGAATGTCACCATTCTGGACCAGTCCCCCCACCAACTTGCCAAGGCGAGGCAGAAGGAGGCTTTGAAGGAGTGCACTATCATTGAGGGGGATGCTGAGGACCTCCCTTTCCCTACTGATTATGCTGACAGATATATTTCTGCTGGGAGGTATGATTTTCACTTTTTGATGATCTCTTGCACGACATGTGTTTGATGTTTGGATGGATGTTTTGCTTGGCTTGTGGTTGCAGAATGAATTGCGAACACTTTTGTTTCTAATAATTTTGGTGTTTGATGCATTTGTTATCCAATATCTTGTGAAACTTTGATTGGGCAATGTTTTTTTTTTTATTCTTTTTGGAGAACAGATGTTTGGTGGAGGTTGTAGGTTTTCGCGGAATTACCTCTTCTCTGTGATCTTGTTAAAGTGAGAAATATTTGTTGTGATATTTGAAAATTTTCCTAATTGATGTTTCTGTTAGTCACATTAGGGACATTTGCTTGATATTTGATGTGAAATCTCAAATCTCCCTTATTTCAATATTCCTTATATCATCTTTCCTTTTCTTCTGTTCTTTGGTTTACTATTGAGACTCTGAATGGATCCTGTGGTGGAAGAAACCACTTATAAATATAAAGAATTTGAGGTTAAATGGCTTGAGTACTTGATCTTTTTATGCACACTGTTTTCTTGTTTTCTCCTTCTGATCAAGTTGAGCTGTTGCATGAGTTGTCCACAAATATGTTTTCTTATGTCAAGAATGTGTTCGGAGTTTCTACTTGCTTTGGAGAGTGCAACAAAAAAAGATAGTTTCAGTTTTCTTCATCCTCTCTTTGTCTTGTTTTGATGCATGATGGCTAAGCATAAAGCTCCATTTGCTACTTATGCAATCTTCTTATATGAAGACATGCTAATGCTAACATTGTTCTTCTCATACTGAATTCATATGGTTGTCATTTTTTCAGTATTGAGTATTGGCCTGATCCACAGCGTGGTATAAAGGAAGCATATAGGGTTTTAAAACTTGGAGGGCTAGCCTGTGTGATAGGTCCTGTATATCCAACATTTTGGCTATCCCGCTTCTTCGCTGACATGTGGATGCTTTTCCCAAAGGAAGAAGAATACATTGAGTGGTTCAAGAAGGCTGGATTTAAGGATGTTAAATTGAAAAGGATTGGCCCCAAATGGTACCGTGGAGTGCGCCGGCATGGTTTGATTATGGGATGCTCTGTGACAGGGGTGAAAAGGGAATCTGGTGACTCCCCTTTGCAGGTATGTTTTACTATGCTCTCATATTTTTCTTATAGACAAAAGAGAAAACAATTTCTGGCAATCTTTACAGAAATTGGAGTGGGCATTTTACTAAATGATTGATTATCTAATTACCTTTTATTCATTAAACATATATTTACTTCTTTTGCTTTCTCACCTTGGAGTCACATTTAATAATTGGAAAATCAATGGTGATCTCAAAATTCATTATTCTATGCATTTTATCCTCAGAAAGGGCTGAAGTTTACTTTTTTCTATTGACTTATGCAAAATGAGCTAGGTATCAACTTGAGATGAAGTGCTTTAGTTTCACTATATATTTTGAATACTTGTCTCTTATTTGGATGATATTCAGTGGTTGTTCCCTCATAAACTGTCTTTTGTACAAATAAGTTGTGGTGAGCTCTGATGTTCTTATTTCTGATATGATTATTGTGCTTGTTGTCCTGTCCATAATATATATGCATTTTTTTACCCAAATTCTATCCACATCCAAATTCATATAGTTATATATAGCAAAGTTTTAATGTTATGTATTGTTTGTTGTGATTTTTTTTTTTTATTTTGATATATATATATATATATATATACCCTTCTCTAAAATGATAGCATTTCAGAATAAAACTAACATACTCTGTTCACACCCCTGCATTCATGTGATCAGAAGACTTTATTCCCTTCTTCGGAAATGTATGATTTGAGAGTGGAGTGAGGGTCCATTAAGAGCACTAATTTAATGAAGGGGATCATCTTGCATAGAAATAAGGGTCTCTTTCTTTGTTTACACCCCTGCAATTCATGTTGCTACCATCTGACGATTCTGACCTACCAAATGAAGGGGACAATCTGAACCATTAGTTATCTTAATTTTTCATTTTTCTTGCATGGTATCCTTTGTGCAATGTTGCAAGGCATCATTTTTTTAGCACTCTGTTAGATTGTTATTCTTAATTATCACTTTCACAATGCATGAACAAACAGTACTTTCTGCATTCTGCTGGGTATAGTGATGTATATGTTCATCAATGTTATTTTTATCATGTTCTATCTATTGGAGCTTAAGGGTGTGAATTATGTTTTTTTTAGGCTCTAAATGTATCCCTTGGCCGCAGCTTTTTCTCAACAAAGTATGAGGATGATTTCTATTTATACTGTCTCACAATTTTCCAATTTCAAATTCTTTGGTCTATAATTCTCCTAGCCACGACACTTGGCTATTTGTAGATTTAGAGTATGGTGCACAAGTATGATTTTCTCTATAGTATGTCTATATAGTTGCCTTGGATGTGCTATATGTTTAATAATCCAGATAGAATTTTACCTGCAATGGAATTTTTTTAATCAAATGAAAGCCGGACAACCTTCGGTTAGGCTTTCCATTTAGAACCTGCAAATGTGGTAGAATTTTAGCATGTAGTTCCCTGTTCTTGAGGGTATCTTAAAGTCATATAAACAAGATGATAAAGGAGTTAACAAAGTTTTTATGCTTTTTAAATTTGCATTCTTGATGAATTCCTGTCAAACGAGCAAGAAACCGGACTTTTGAGGATTGTAACTTCTTATATCGGTTTTAGATCCTTCTTTAATGGTCTTCCATCTTTTACGTTGAATTACTAAGAAATGCCAATGAGATGGGAAAAAATCTGTTTCCTCCTTTTGAATTTGGATTGGTTGGATAATTTGTTCTAATATTATTTGATTTTTCAATATCTCTCAAATTTATGCTTAGAGCCCGAATTTTCTTTTATGAACCATATGAATTTTAAGTTATCTCAAAGAGCAAGATATTTTTACAATCATGAAGCTTTTTCATTCCAAGTACATAGACTCTGATGAGATTCTAAAAGCCTTTGATCTTAAAAGACGAGTACTGAATATGAATTTCTTTCTAGAAAACTGTACCAAAGTAGTGATATGTTTATAAGAAGAAACCGGATTACCTATTTTGGAACTTGAAAAGTTGAATGGCTGCAAAGAGCTTGTGATGGATAATCTCCTCTTTTATGTTGATTCTCTGCTTGATCCGGTTATAATACTGTTTGCATGTTTATGCAGCTTGGTCCAAAAGCTGAAGATGTGAAGAAGCCTGTGAATCCATTTGCATTCCTCTTGCGCTTATTTTTGGGTGCGGTTGCAGCAACATACTATGTTTTGGTGCCGATTTACATGTGGATCAAAGACAAGATAGTGCCCAAAGGTATGCCTATATGAGCTTGCAATGGGGAGACAGGATATAGAAGTTGCTGCAAAATATAGCATGGTTTGTGATGATTATGATAAACAGTGAGAGTTAGCATGTTCTTTGTTCGGTAGGCTTTATTTCATCATGTTTGTCGCTATGAAACTTAACAGTAGTCAAGCAAACAATTTCTTTTACATGAAGGATAGTCTAATAACTTCTATCTGAAATCAGCATCTATTCATGTGTTTTCAAATTTATGTGAATCTTACTGTTGAAGTTCTTCGCTGTTATTTTCAAGTATACATTGTCTTTTTATATGATAAATTGTTCTCAACTCATTTTACATGCTCATGAGCCTGATAACCTTCCAGACTTCAAACATCAAAATAATTTATGAATTATCATCATATGAAGTGAATTGTACACAAACAAAAACAAAACAGAAAGAATTACAGCATCCAGATCTCATCTTCTGTAGCTTCTCCAGAACCACTCAGCAAATTCAAATAGCTGCACCCAAAAACATAAAAAATAAAAATAGCGATGGAAATGAATCAAATAGTAAGAACTCAGAAGTCTTCAATTCAGAGCTGCTGTCGTGCAACACATGCAGTTACTGAAAATAGAAGATCTTGGCTTCGGTTTCTCTCGTGTTCGAGGTGATGTGGCCATGGATTTCTTGGCAGGTGATTTCCAAACTTCTTCAATGGTCTTCTTTATGAGAAAACCTTCTTCCTTCTCCACTGGCTCTGCCGCATGTACTTCCTCTTTCATTAATCTAAGAAGTGGAGCTCTTAACTTCCCGGAATCACTTCTTTCCAGATTGGAAAGTTCACCCTCTCTTGCATTTTTCTGATATAACAGTGGGCTCTTGTCAGATTCATCATTGTCAGATTGTAGTACCGAGAATGATGACTCTGCACCTGTTTTACTGATGTCTTGGCGAATGGCGAAAACGTCACATCTTATAGTCTTTTCTTGATCCATAGAAGGATTGTCCTCGAACTTTACAGCTTTTGCTTTTACTGCATCGATATTTCCTGCGGAGTTTTCTTCAGATTCATGAACAATTGTTTCCAATGCTAGATTGAGTGACTGAAGTTCAGAAGGTTGAATCTCTGCATGCGAACTTTCAAGATAGCCACTTGCTATTGTTGTGTTTGCAGCCTCTGAACTTAAATTCTCTTGAGTCGATTCACTGGTTGCATCTTTGCTACTCTGTGATTCTTCAATGTTTTCCTCCAGAACATGAGGAATTTCATTTTTTTCAACCACGGAACCACCAGCTTGTTGAACTGCCATCTTGTCTGGTGATGCATGTATTACATCTCGCCATTGTTTCTGATTCTCTGTTTGAGATGCTGCACTGAAACTTTCAGTGAGAGTATTCCCGTCCTCACTAACCGAAGAAATCAAACTCTCCATGTTTGCTTGTAATTCTGATTCCAGAGCAGTATGCAGTTGTTCAGATTCTTGAGCTGTTGACATAGCTTCTGGGAGATTCATTGCTCCATGTACCTCAGTTTGAGATGATGATAATACCACTGCTGTTTCTCTCGAGTTTATCTGGGTCAGGGTTTCCTCAAACATTGGTGCATTTGGCAACACTTGATTGAGCTTTTCAGTTATTTCTTCTGTAATTTCTTTTGCATCTATATCTTCTGTTTTTCCTTCAATATCTGTGAAAACACTCGCATCATTAGTGTTCCAAGATTCAGAAACTGGGTGTCCGCTGTCCTTGCTGCTTCTGCATTCTCCAACAGAAAATTCAGCGAGGGAAACATCTGCTCTGATCTCATTGCATTCCTCAAATACTAAACTTGGCAACTCATCTTGTTGATTGCTTTTACTGGTCACAACTTCTTCGGCCTCAACAGTTTGGCCCTCCAGTTCACCGTCATTTTCTTCTTTGTTTGCTTCACCGAGATCAATGGTTTCAGCTTTTCCTTGTGATCTCTCTCCTCCATCTTGTACCTTTTCTTCAAGTTCTCCAGCAGAAAATTCAGCTGGAGAAGTATCTGCTCCTATCTCATTGCAATCCTCCCACACCAAACTAGAAAGTTTTTCTTGTTCATTCAAGTTACTGCTGACAACTTCTTTTGTCTCAACAGTTTGAATAATCTCTTTGAGTACATTGTCCTTCAAGATGGCTTCAGTGTTCTTGTTAACTGACTCATCGAATGCAATTAGATCATTGCTGATTACCAACCTTTTGATCTCTGAATCAATTGCATCTAAACATGCAGAGTTGATGGATTCAAGTATCTGTGATTGTTCAGAATCATTTCCAAATTTATCTGATTGAGGGCATTGTTGCTCTTCAACTTCATTGTTTTCTTCAGCCTCTTTCTTTGATACTCCGTCTTCAACCGCCAAGTCCAGAACCGAAGAATCAGCCACATTAGGTCTGTCCACATTTGTGTCTTCCATGGTAACTCCTTTTTCATCAGATGATGCTGGCATGCCCTCATTGCTTGTCTTCTCTTCATGTTCATTGTACGTTGATATGGTTGGTGATGTTTTGTCAGTTCTTGATTGTGTATCAGGAATAGATACCATTATAGTGTCATCCGCTGTTACAATTAAATTTAACATTTAATCATCAACAGGAACTGTTATTTATCAAAAAATCATCAGCTAAAATATTGTATAATATTTGATCGGACAGATGACATTTTCAGACATGAGTTGCCAAGAGAGAACTATTCATGAAGGTATATAGTTTCAAAAACTTCATGCGTGACCCATGTGTGCAACAGCTTGAAAAATGCATGATTTGATATGTAGATTCACTCTAGGGATTATTAATTTATGGATGCATGAATTATCTTCAACAAAACTGATAATCTTTCGTCATAAAAAATATATATGCAAGGGAAAGCTTCGACTTGTGTGAAATGTTAAAGAAGCAACCAATTGATAACATCAACACTTTAGCAAACCTTTTGTTTCTGATGTCTGTCCCTGAATAAGATCTTCTTCATCTGTTGCTGAGGGGACATCAGGAATGGAATTTGTATGCTTCTCATCTGATTTGAGAGATTGCATTGAAACAATTGCTTGATTTATACTTTTTCCCACTTGTTCTTCACTTGAAACAATTAAAGCTTCCGAAAATTCATTTCTAGATCCTTCCTCAATCTCATCTTTCTCTGTAGTTTTATGAAAAATTAAGTTCGTTCCAAAATTACTTCATTTTTTGAAGCTATTCAATCAGAAATCCAATTAATATTACCTAAGAGATTATCTTCAAGGTAATCGGTTACAGTTACTTGGCCCTCTGCATTATTTGTTACCATCGAGGATTTCAGTGATTCATTTGCTGTTGTTTCCTCAACTTCATGTTGCTTTTGATCTGCATGAAAAACGTATGAAAGATCGATCAAAGATATACATTTCACAGTTAACTCATATATATATTCTAACGAAACTTGTGAAATGTTTGGTCACACCTTTCAGTTCATCTGCACCATCTGATTCCATTGAAAATGTTGAATTTTCTTTGCTGGTCAGAGTTTTATGTTCTTCCACATCTATACAAGTAAATTAATAATAATGAAACATCAATGTTTCGAAGAAAATTCAATTATACATGTCCACCACAGCAAAACTTTCTTCGCTTACCACCTTCAAGGTCATCTGCCATATCTTTAAGCACACCATCATCATCATCATCATCATCATCATTCGGTATAGTTGATGGATTTGAAGATCCCTTTGCAGTTATAACTTCAATGTCGTCTTTCTTTAAATCTAAACAAACAACTGAACAAAGATCAACATAATTCCTAAGATTTGAATTATGAACATTCTGTCAGATAGTCTGACCTTTAAAGTCTTCTGCATTGTTCGAAACAACTGAAGCTTTCATAGATTCATAAATCTCTGTGGAAGCCAAAGTATCATCCTGCTCAGAAGCTGCATGAGAAATGAAAACTATGAATCCAGTTACTGAAAAAAAAAACCTGTTGGGAATCTTATCGTAACTCACCTTGCAGACCGTTTACGTTTCGGTTCCCCATCTCATTGCCCATTCTACCAATCAATCCAAATCCTGCAACTTTAAAGAAGGATGGCGATCAAAGGCTCTGGTTTGAATCTTCACAACAGAAGTTTTAAAGACCTTTACATTGAAATGACTGAAAAATTGGCACTAAAACTTACCATAATGATGTTATACACCTTCATATTAGCTATAAAGACTGAGAAGCCAGCTTAGTTCTTTTAAGACACCGAAAAACCATTGCTTGTAGATGAAGTGCCCATATGAGATGGGTCATCTAGCATGATGGCTTCTTATTTACAGAAATCACAATTCAACAAAGCTGATTCTTGTCTGACCGGGATTAAGTATTAAATTGCATTCTTGTGAAAGAATACTCCCCGGAGGCAGCCGACATCGAAACCGGTTCTATTGTATTCTGCTTAGGGAGAATGTTTTGCCATTTTAATGTCTACATTGTGTGATCATATAATCGAACAGCTGGTGCTGCAACGGCCTTTCGGCGGGGCGGTGAGCTTGACCACAAGAGAGAAAGGCTTAATTCAACTAAAGTTCCCTTGATTAACAAGTTAGATGCATTGGATTTGCATAGAAAATTTGATTATTAATACTGATACAATGATGGTTTTGATCAATATAATGTGGTTATCAACATGTTTGTGTGCTGAAAAGTGGCCTGGAAGGGCCCTTATGTTGCCTTTGTTTTTTGTGGTTTTCCACCATTCTAGCTTTTTCAGAAAAAAAAAACTGGGGATTGGAATGATTACCATCACTTTACATCTGTTCTTGGGCATGCCTCTTTACAGTTATTTAACCAGAGCATTTGAGATCCTTTGTGAAGCATTGCAAGTAAAACTTTGTGTTATTACATGCGTCATTTATCTATAACTGAGGTTGCATAAAGTTTTAGCCGCAGAATTGTGAAATAGAGCAGAACACATTTCTGCAGAAGAAGGGTATATCACTCAGAAATCCCGACCATCGCATCAGTGATGGAATTTGGTTGCTTGTTTACTGAAGATTTAGAGCAAGACTGCATTCACGATTAAAACACACCACTCTTGAGCATATTGCATTGCACACAATGAATTACACTCTAAACTTTCTCGGTATACAGAAGTGTATCGGCTGGTAGGCTTGATTAGTGACTCATTTTCCATTAAAAAAAAAAAGAAGATTCAATAATGTCTGAACAGGAAGATCCTGGATGACCCTTGCACCAAAATAATAGATGTGGAAGCAGTGATTCAGTAATTTGGTATTGGATTATACATGGAACAAATTACATTTATTCAGATTGAATCTGAATATAAAGAAAGAGATTTGAGTACATTCTAAGTTTTTTGATGCTGGAATTGCTAAGTTGCATTGGGATTGAATCAGAGAACACAGAGCAGATATGATCAAAACTAGTTTATTCAGTAATTTATCCAGCAAGACATCCCGAGTTTCTGAATTCATTAATACCTGGAATTGAATGAAGTGTTTGAAACCACATTGGTGTTTTGCATTCAGTGATAGATTAGAAGCAACCATTCTTGCTGTTTTAAAAGGAAGCAAAGTTGTAAACAAACTAATCATATATCAACTTACAAGCTTATATTCATCAATATATATAAAATTAATTCTTGTAGGACTAGGATGATCTCTAATAAAGATAAACAATCTTAACTTGTTAGTCTTAGTATTTGAAGATAACTCAACATGCCAAGGAAGATAACTCAACACCAAACCAGGCCTCCTATTTCTGGAAAGGGATCATGGAGCAACGCGATCTCACAATGGCAAACGTGGTAGCCACACCGGGGCAAGGGCGCACAATTAGACTATGGTTCGACAATTGGCTCAACGGCCAAAGCCCCTGTAGGTTGTACCCGAAATTCCGAACCCTATGGCTGAAAGCGGAGCTCACCATCCGAGAAGCGCGACAACTCAACACAAGAGGACTACCTCTCCTTAAACCCGGGGGCCCACATGCCGCCCGGGGGCATGGGATGCAATGGCAAGGGTTACAAGAACACCTTAACCACCAAACACCCAACCTGGTAGACACGTGGAAATGGCGACTCACCCCATCACAGGTCTTTACTGTCAAGTTACTCTAGCTATTCCGAATTGATTACGGAATGAGGAGCTCCCTCCCCACAGCCTTCTGGAAACAATCAGCCCCTCTGAAAGTTAAAATCTTTGCCTGGTTGGCAAGGGAAGACAAGCTTCCCACACTGCTTAACTTGGCAAAGAGAAACTGGCAGGGGGACAGAACTCACTGCTACCTATGCAATCTCCAAGAGGAAAGCACCGATCACCTATTGCTCAAATGCCAATACTCTGGAGAAGTCTGGTCCCACTATACACAACTTCTCGGACTCCGTCGCAACCCTGACAAGATACAAGATCTTTGGGGGCGCTTCTCGACGGGACATAAGCTGAGGAAAGAACTCCAAAAGGGTTGGAATCTGCGGGTGCTGGCCATCACTTGGAACCTTCACTGGGAAACTTAAACATGCGATGTTTCAACGACAAACAACGTGTTTGTAGAGACTCATCCAGACATATAGATTTCCTCTTCCTTTCGTGGTTTGATAGATGCGCATGCCACCCAATGAACACAAATCCAAAATTTATGGTAGTCTTTATCAAACATAGCCTCATCCTCACCAGGGAAGAACCAAGGATACACCTCCCAGGAGCAGATTTTGAAGAGGAAGAGCCCGTTGGAGCACACTAACAAACCATTGTAACACTAGACCCAACATGGGCCCCCGTAAGTTTGTATCACTTTTCTACTTTCAATAAATGAATGTGGTTTATCCACTTTATCAAAAAAAAAAAAAAAAAACCATGCCAAGGAAGAGAGGTTATACAGTTGCATATATACCACTTAAGATCAATTAAAACAAGTGAAACTCTTAAATAACACCAAAATTTTTGAGCAGGATCTGAGTGGACCAATGTATGAAGATCTTCAACTTATCCTTTTGTCTTCTTTGACTTTGGAAAACTCTAGCATAAAGTGATAGAAAAAAAAAAAAAAAATTAAGAGTTCCCATTCTCCACTTCAAATTAGCCATGTGGTTTTCTGCATTAAAGGAAGTTTCCTGCCTTTCACAGATTAAAAATCCTGAATTTTTTTATAAAAAAATTCAAGTATGTATATATATATATATATATATATATATATATATATATATATATATATATGATCGTACAACAAGTCGGTGATTTATATTTAGAGTTTTTTTGTTTTTAATCTTCAAACCTTTTCAAGTTATTTCAAATGCTTCTGGTACAACATACCAGATGCATTTAAAAGTGTTGAGCTTTTTTGGTGGTCAAAGGATGCGGAAATCACAGTTCACAAATATACTCCACCTGCCAAAATTACACATTAATTACATCAGACCATCTTGTCTCCTCTAATTCTCCCTTGTTTCATCAACTTAATTTGGCATGTGTGTCTTTGAGTTTAGCAGAGGTCAAAATTTTGTTTTTCTCATATATGTCTAAAATAAATTCCATTACTAATGTTTAAATATATATAGTTTTACGGTTTTATGTTTTAGTATGGTCGAGTATTTAGTTCGAGCTTGTTTCCGACTAACCATCAAAAAAACACAAGAAATTACGACGTTATTAACTTAGTATATATAGTTTAAAGTATCAAATATTTGGTAAGATTATGAAAAGATGTGACTAATTAAATTATTGAAGATGTAATGCAAGTTGATTAATTAGGATTTGCAAGGATTTGTAGAAGACTTGGAATCAAGTTTGAGATATGATAGGTTTGTTTTGATATCATCAAGCAAAGTCTAGCAAATGGTAATACCATACCAAATGAAATAATTAATGGCTCGATTCGAGCTCGAACAATATATTAGACTCTATTCGAGCCACGGGCGGAGCTTGAGCTCTTCGTTTTAGTCACGAGCCGAACCTGAACACATGAAAGCTTGGCTCACTCGAATACACCCGAAGGAGATCGTTGATCTTTGACTCAGACTAATCTTTTCCTTGACTTCTATGAAGAAGAATTTTATTGTGCGAATCCATTTTCCAGTCCCCCAAGTCCTTGCGTATCATATACGGATAACTACTATATTAGTATCTTCATGGAAACGGCAACCATTTTATTTGTTGATTTTTATTTGTAATTATTTTTTTTATTCTAGTTAATTTAAAAAGGTTTCTTCTTTTTTCATATAAATGAGGTACATATATATATATATATATATATATATATATATATATATATATAATTTCCTTTTGAAAAAGACATGAAAATATCATTCATCAACCATTTATTATTTGAAGACACTCTTAGTATTAAACACTAGTTTCAAGTCCACAAATATCTATAATTCACTCTTAAATCAACATCAACTTCAGTCAAGAAAGAGACGACTCCAAGTCTACTCCACAAATTATATATAATTCACTTCCTAAATGGCTAAATCAACATCAACTAGTCCAGTCACGCGACGACTCCAAGTCTTCCTCTCTGTTCTCGTGCACCATCTTCTCCTCCCTCATATGCTCAATAAAAATATAAAATACTCCAACCCTCTTCCCTTCTCCCTATCCTCCCTTTCACTTCCTCAACATGAACAGTACCCTTTTCACTATTTTATTCCTTAGCTTACCAGTAGCGGTAACCAGTGTGGTGGTCCCTGAAGACAAAATCCTGCTCTCCTGTGGTGCATCAAAGAATGAGCCACCAAAGGGCTCATAGCCTGGCGGCAAAGCTACTCGGGTCCCGTGCGTTTGGTGTGTTCTTCTTTGAGGTCGTCCCGGATCGAGCCCGTTATTGGGCGTGCGACCATGGAATTTATTCCGTGTTTCATGTCTGTAGCGTGGTGAGGTGAGAGGCGTCAAGCGTGATTCTTCCATGGCCGGCCGTTGGCCACGTCTCTGACTGTTCCCGTGAGTGGGGGTCTTTATGGCCTTAGTCAAAAAAGAATGAGCCTGATGACATGTCTCATATATGGGCCAGTGACAAAGGCTCCCGGTACTCTCCATCTCTCATCTCCTATACGGGGGTATAAATCAACCTAAGGTAAATTAGTAATGATGAACAAGCTCGTTTGTGAGCTCGTTTATATATATATATATGTTTGTAAGATTAGTATTGATGAACAAGCTTGAGTCGAACTCGACTTCAGTAATTCTTCAAACGAGCTGAGCTCGAACAATATATTAGGCTCGATTCGAGCCACGGGCGGAGCCTGAGCTCTTCCTTTTAGTCACGAGCCGAGCCTGAACACATGAAAGCTCGGCTCGACTCGGCTCTGCTCGAATACACCCGTGTTCGTATATAATTGCTTTTTATTCGTTGGTGGCCCCATTTCTATCTATTTGATTGCCCGAGTAACTTTTGTCTGGGGGTCTGCCAGGTTTGGTGAGCTCCAGAGGTGATTTTTTTTTTTTTTTTGTTAAAAATAGTCCTTTGTCAGGGCAGGACATGCACCGGTGTAAGTGTTGTTAGGGGCGTTTGGCAACCGGATATTATACCCCATGAATGGTGGATATCCATGCATGAGCAATTTTAAGTTGGTGTGTTTGGTTGATGGGATAAAGATTTTTGGGTGTTTGGATGAATGATAAAGATATGGATGAGGATTAAAATAATATTAATTAATTATAAATAATTAATGATATAAATTTGCAGGGCCCTGTAAAACAACATATCCTCAAATTAACATCAAATTAATATTTAATAATAAAATGAAAACAAATAAAATATTTATTATAACTTTTACCTATACACTAGGAAACATTTGAAATTTCATACATATGTTAATCCATATAAATATTACATTTTATAGTTTTAATAAAAATATTTCAGTGGGAAATTTAAAGCTTTTTTTAAATGGTTTGGTTAAAGAAATTATTGCAATAATTCATGTTTAGTCAATTGAGAAGTATATATATCATAATCTAAGCATTTCCAAGATATAAACAATATTATACATGAAGTTTTAAGATTTTTTAAATGGATACATTTTTTTTTTTTTTTTTATAAAGTGGATAAACCACATTCTTTTATTCAGAAAAAGAAGAAAAAAACTAAGGGATTACAAACCGACTGTAGGGAGTTTACAATGTGACCATGTTAATCCTAGAGGGTGGGGGTGATCCCTGCCGAATTGTCGTGTTCGGGGTCCCTTCCTCGTCGTCGGCCTCTGAGGTTCCAGGCTGTTGGGCTATCCTGTGGGGGGAAGACTCCATGTGATAAGTTCCTTCAGGGCCTGTAGTTGGAGTTGTTTGGCTGCGTGGGCACTGTCGAACCATGACATGAAGAGGAAATCCACCTGGCCGATGAGTTGCTTGTAAACGCGTCGTTTATTGTCGAAACATCGCCTATTCCTTTCGAGCCAGAGGTTCCATGTGATCGCCATCGCCAAGAGTTGCCAACCCCTTCAGAGGTCCTTCCTTATGGTCTTGACGATTGAGGTCCTGCCCCATAGATCTTGTATCTTGTTGGGTAGGGAGGCCTAGCAATTGCACATAATGTGACCATATCTCTAATGCATAGTCGCATTGGGTGAACAGGTGATAGGTGGTTTCCTCATGTGCATTGTATAGGTAGCAAAGCGTCCTATCCCCTTGCCAATTCCTCTTAGCTAGGTTTTGCAGTGTGGGAAGTTTGTCTTCTACTTCTAACCAGGCGAAGAGTTTTATCTTTAGGGGTGATGCTTGCTTCCAGAAGGATGCCGGGATTTTGCTTTTCACGCCGCCGTTGATTCTGAACAAGTATAGGGATTTGACGGTAAAGTCCTGGTTGGGGGTGAGTTGCCATCGCCTAACGTCTTCTTCCGGTGTTCCCCATTGGTTAGGTGGTCTTGGAGTTCTTGTAGCATCGCTAGTGCCCCTTGTGACAGGGGCCTCGGTTTGAGGATAGGCAATCCCCTTACCCATAGGCGTCGTGCTTCCAGGATTGTGTGATCAACCCTGATCCACAATGTTTCTAGTTCAGGGAATAATCTCCCGGGGCTCCGGGCATTGATCCAGTTGTCGTGCCAAACCCTAACCAAAGCCCCAGACCCAGGGATAGTGATGATGTTAGCCATGGTGAAATCCCGTTGTGCGGCTATTCCTTTCCAGAAAAATGAGGCTTGTCTGGGCGGTGGTTTAAAGGGATTGGCGTATGATCGTTTGTGGTAGGCATGTGCTATGATCCTGCCGCAGATACCGGTCTGACCATTTAGCAACCGCCACCACCATTTGCCAAGGAGGGCTTCATTGAAAGCCTTCAAATTTAGGATGCCCCAGCCACCATAGTCTTTGGGCATGGTTAAAACTTCCCATTTAACCAGTCGGTATGCTTTGGAGTCAGGATTTGCCCCTCTCCAGAGAAAATCTCTTCTGATGCCCTCAATGCGGCGAATGACCCATTTGGGTAGGTTGTACATAGCCATCCAATGGTTCGGGATCGCCGAGAGGACAGAATTTAGCAAGGTGATGCGCCCTCCCAAGGACATTAGACGTCCCTTCCAAGCCGCCAGCTTGTTTCGTACTTTCTGGATGAGCTTGTTCCAATCCTCTTACCTGGGACGGCTACCTGATAGTGGGAACCCGAGGTATTCGATTGGGAGCGTACTGATGCGGCATCCCATGATTGTGGCTAAATCCCTTGCCTCTCTCTAAGGAATTCTGATGGGTATGAGGGCGCTCTTGTTGTAGTTGATTTTTAGGCCTGAGAGTCCTTCGAAGAGGGCGAAAATGAGCTTCAGTGTTTTAAAATCATTTCTCCTTCCTGGATTGAGGAGTAGGAGGTCATCCGCGTACATCAGTGCCTGGATTTGCTCTTCCACGGATGTTCCTATCTTGACCCCCTCGTACATGTTCTCGAGCATGGCATGTGTCACCATTGTGGTGAGGACATCCATCACAAGGATAAAGAGAAGGGGTGAGAGCGGGTCACCCTGTCGCAAGCCTCTCTGGTGACGTACATATCCCATTGGGGATCCGTTGATGAGGAAATTGGATTTTGATGAGTGGAGGATCGTCCTGATCCAACCGATCCATCTTGGTCCGAATCCTCTTGCATGCAGGATTTCAAGGAGGAATTCCCAGTCCACCGAGTCGAAAGCCTTCTCGAAATCAACTTTGAGCAGTACTCCCCGCTTCCTTTTCATGTTGTAAATAATTTCTTCCGCCATGATCTTTGTCTTGAATGCATCGAAGGCCGCTTGATGAAGGTCATGCGGTTTTCGTTTACTAGGCTCGATATGGATCGCCGCAGCGGTTTGCCAGGACCTTTGTTATTATCTTGATAGAGCAGTTTAGTAAGCTTATCGGGCGGTAGTCACTGATTGCGGCCGCATAGCTCTTTTTGGGTAATAGGATGATGTGCGCCGAGTTTAGTCGCTCTAGATCTGCGGAACCATGGTATAGTTCCTCAAAGGTCAACAGGATGTCTTCTTTTATGAAGCTCCACCCTCGTTGGTAGAGGATCATAGGGAGACCGTCTGGGCCAGCGGCCTTCTCTGGATCAAGCTCCTGGATCGCTGCAAAGATTTCCTGCTCTGTGAATGTGTTGTCAAGCTGAGCCAGGTCCAATTGTGTTGAGCCCCGGAACATTCGAGACCAGTTGGTATGGTACCTGTTCGGTCGAATGCTTCCGAATAGGCTAGAGAAATGGTCTGAAATTGCTTTGGCGATGTCATCAGTGTTTTTGACACTTTGACCCTCGACCGTCAATTGGTGTATCCAGTTATTGTTCCTTCTCTGGCTGGCGATGGAGTGGAAGAATCTCGTATTCCTGTCTCCATCCTTGAGCCAGGTAATCCGCGGGCATTGCCTCCAATGTTTCTCCTCTGCCTTGATAAGGTTGTCATATTCATTTCTAAAGGCATGGAGTTGTGTTTCCTCACCCACGGATAGTTGATGTTGCTCGCTTTTGGTATCTAGGTGTTCTATTTGGACTAAGAGTTCCACCTTTCTTTGTCGCTATTGTATTTGGTCCTCCCTGCTCCATCTTCGAAGCCGTCCTCGTAGGAGAGTAAGTTTTTTGGCCCACCTGTATGGTCCTGTGCCGGCATAATCGTTCTGGTGCCACCAATCCCCAAGCATGTCCCAAAAACCTTCTTTTTTCCCTCAAGCCCTGTTGAAGCGAAAGGGGTGTTTTTTCAGGTCGTGGTGCCCACACTCTAAAGCGATGGGGGCATGATCAGAGCGGATGCGTGGGAGTGCGTATTGCCAAATACGGGGATGAGCCACCATCCATTTGGGAGATAGCAGAAATCTATCGAATCTAATCATGGTTGGTGATTGTCTGCCATTTGTCAGGTGTAAAGCCTTCCAGACAGTGGGGGGTCGTTTAGCTGTAGATCCGCGATAAGTTCGTTGAAACCCTGCTGGTCCTGAGGACATCCGGACATAGTGTTCCGTTCAACTGGGCTCCTTGTCGAGTTGAAGTCTCCTCCGATGAGCCATGGCCCCTGCCAACGTCTTCTGATCGATTTTAGTTCCTCCCAGAAGACCTATTTTCGCTCCCTTTCACAGGGACCGTAGACAGTGGTAAGCATCCATTTGTTTCGGTCAGTCAGGCTCTCCAGTATAACGGTCACTGAGAATGAGTCGGTGAATTCGTCGACTCGGCTAAAGAGTGTCGGGTTCCATCCAATGCAGCATCCACCTTGTGTGTTGTTTGCTGGTAGAATAGCCTTTTCTGAGTAGGTGTTTCCACCTAATGAGCGCCATATGTGACTGTTGATGGCATGGAGTTTTGTCTCTTGTAGACAAAACACATCTGCCTTTTGTGCGGCTAGGAAATCCCTGACTAGGTATCTTTTTTCCAGTTTACCTAGTCCCCTGACATTCCATGAGATCACTTTCATTGGGAAACAGAAGATGCCCTGTGGAGAGGCTTCCTCTCCGCTTCCAATGACCTCATATGTGCAATTATTTGTTCTGCATTTCCTTCTGCGAAGTCAAGGTGAACTCCTATTTTCAACGCGTCCACGAACTGGTGACTCGCAGGCTACCCAAATGATACCCAGAGAGTTATGCTACGCATGGCCGTCGTCTCTCTCGTCTGTCTCTTCTCATGCTCCATGTCTGCGAGTAAGCTGGTGGCCAGTAGTGAGTACGAAGCCGCGGCCAAGTTATTCCAAGGCCTCACCACTCTCTTCAGTGTTTTTACGGTGGCCGCACTATCAGCAGCCATCCTTCCCGCCGGATGTTATATTTGGTTCTCTTGTTTCGTTTGTTGCATCCCCATAATCTCTCACACTCTTATTGAACCCAGATGGTTTATTGATTTCCTCGTTGTGGTGTTCGATGTTTTTTGGATTTTATGCACTCAAGTCTTCCCCGATTACTTGATCAAATCTTATGATTTTACACTCGAGTAAGTGATCCTTTTTTTTTTCTCTCTCTTATTTAAAAATTAAATTTTTATGAAAAAAAACTTTTATAAAAATTCCATAACATTCTATAGAGTTGGGTCCTGTCGGTCTGATCCTGATTCCTGACATATCCCAGGCTGTACAGGAGGTTGCTGCAGGTAAACGTGGCTAGCATTGAGGAGGAGACTGAGGTCACGGTTGAAGACGGATCAGAGCTACTGTTCGAACATGGAGAGGAAGACGAGAAGACCGAAGAAGAAGACGGACGATTGCGAGGGACACTCTGGATGGACAACTTTGTGTTCAACAAGTTGTGCCACAACATTCACTATGCTTCAGATAGAAACTATCTGCATAAATTGTTCGTGGATGTGAACGAGTATCATAATTCCAGACGGAACATATGGCGATCTAAATTGATGAGAGACTATTTCGGCAATCCATGGGCGACCATATCATTAATTGCTGCTGTGGCTCATTGTCAGTTCACTGTCGTGCAGTACCGCTGTTGCGAGCCCAATCACAAGCAAGGACAGGCTGGTGCGTCGTAGTGAGCATAAGGGCAAAAGCGTGGCGAAGAATCCCAAGTCCGATGATTTCGTGTGGTATTAATGTTGATGGTGTGTTTGTTAGTAATTACAATGGGATTAGAATAGAATCTTTTGTAATTAAAATTTGTCATTATCACGGCGGCCTGAGGAAGGTTGTTAAGCCTTGAGAGGCCGCCCGCGTCCTGTTTGTTAGAATGCCTCAGAGAGGCTGGGTCTAGAGTTGTTACAAATCCTGCCTATAAGAGCAGCAGTAATCAATGAGAAAGTAACGAATATTTTCAAATCACTCTCCTTTTCTCCTCTTCTTTCTCTCTTCTCTTCTTCTTCTTCTTCCTCCTTCCTTTCTTCCTCCACTGTAAACAAGCTACATTTGGTGCTTTCATTGACTCGCACGGGCTCGCATGGACGGCATGGCAACCAGCGCTCGCCTCGTGGATGAGCAACTCACCGCCCTCTCCAACAAGTTGAGCCACCACAACGACTCCCTCGACTCCATTCGGCAAAGCATCACCTCCCACCAACAACGCAATGAGGCTTCCTTTGAAGCCCTCCAGAAATCTCAGGATTCCACCCAAACTCTTCTTAATGAGGTCTTGGCGAAGCTCCATCGCTGTGAACCACCACTACTTCCATCACCTTCCCCCACACCACCCCCATCTTCCCCACCCTTGCTCAACCCCCCACCATTAACCACCTGTTTGCCGAAGCTCGAAATTCCCCTGTTCACCGGCGACAACGGATCTTCCAAATCAACCATTATTGTTCATTCTACCTACCCCAAATGACCAAAAGCTCTCTGTAGCCACCTTCTACATGACCGGCCCAACACTCTAGTGGTATCATTGGATGCACTCCGCCGGCCAACTCTCTTCCTGGCCGGATTTCTCTCGCCAGCTCGAGCTGCGCTTCGGCCCATCAACCTTCATTAACCACTGTAACGCCCCGATCCGGATCCCGGGACCTCGGGCACGTAAACAGATCGGCCGTACCCGAGTGGAGACGAGCCCCGCTCGGATACAAGCCCTAAGTAATATAAGCAGATAACAAAAATAAATCCATAATAAATCAAAATAAAATCAGAGTCGCGACATAATCAGGTCTGGGTACACATGCCCTATAATATATGGACAACATGTCCTACAATGTCTCACTCACAATAAAAATAAAAGAAGAGGTCTTCAACCTCAGCAATACCCTGCCCTCGCGCAATCCCTCTAGATCACCCCTCCTGCTCCTGAGGACCTGAAAAGGAGGGAAAAACAAAGGAGTGAGCTTTCGAAGGAAAGCTCAGTAAGTACCCTGCGAGGAACACAAAGAAGGAGATATGAACAAACATATCCAATACAGTCAACAAACAATGGGACCAACGTCCCCGTATCCTGGAATCCTAGGGGTCTACCACCAAGGAAGTGTCAAAGGCAAGGACCTCTATCCTAACTGTGTCCCTCTAAAAGATCATCCCGGTCGATTACCATCCCACGGCGCTCGGTGCCGACGACAAATCCGTCGCCCACGGTAGCGCCACCTCTCTCTCATGTCGACATGGTCAGTGATCGACCCCACTGACTGGCGGGGACAACCAGAGTATCGTCCCTCTGGCCAGGAATGCCGGAACGTCAGGGTGTCCCGTCCCCAACGCTCTCGCAAAATCCGGAGCTCACCTGCTCCACTGAATCCGGGCGGAAGACAAACAAAAGCTAGGGATGCCAACATCCCGAAAATAAACATACATGCACCAGAATCCAATCAAATCATGAAAAGACATGCATGTATCCAACTCATAAGCATGTATGATATCAATAATCATAAACAAAATCAAATCCAAGAAAACCCGAAACCGGGTGGGAACAAGGCAAGTGTACTTACCTGTAATCACTACAACTCAGTATACGCACGAGTGTAAAAATAACATCACCTTCAACACATGCAACTAACTGGGCCCGACCCACTAAATGAACTCAACTCAATTATCCATAAGTATGCCATGCTCTAATAAACCTTGGCCCAACTTAATGTATTTTGGCCCATTAAATAACTCAACTCAATATTTTAATTCATTTTAAACCATTTAATTAAATAGATAAATCCTCTTATTAAAGCCATAATCAAAGTTAGTCATTTTCCTTACTTATACCCAACCAGGCCGGCCCATAGGCCCACTAAGCATCTCAATGCTCAGAAATTATAGGTCTCACAGAACCTTCAACACTCACCTCTCTCATTCTCTATATCTTTGCTCCCATGCACACCTGATATAAGAACTATCAACAATCTCTACATATGATACTAGAACCCCCTAAGTCTAGCTCTATCTCATCCCTGGTCAGGGACAGTCACACAACCAATTGTGAGTAATACTCATCCAAACTATGCTTCAACAACCATTGGATCCACACTTTCTTTGCACCAACATCCATGCCTCTTGATCAAAGTTCACGTCTGAATGCTATATAATTTAATAATGACTCTCAAACATTTACAGAACCTTAGATACAACAACAACATTCAAATTATTTCCCCAAGTTTCTAAAATATCAAGCACACACCATTGCCCCTGCAATCCTTCTCCTGAACCTCACTAATAGCAACTTTCCATGGACTACACCCACATGAAATCATAAAAGAGTTATCAATCTCAACAAGAATGTAGTAAATCCAACAACTCCCACATAAAAACCATAAAATTCTCATCACTTAAACAACACCATCCTCCTTATGGATCCTGACAACCAAACCTGGTCCAAGTAACCATTTAAAAGAATCTCAACTAAGACTTCACTCATTGATCATCCACTGACCACTCCCACTAAAGTCATACATGACCTCAAGCTTCCAACTACTAACCATAACAATGATCAAGACCAAGTGTTATCACAACATTCATGTCCACAACATCGTCTTCTCGAAGTACATACTAAAAAAAAAAAAAAAAAAAAAAAAAACAACAACAACAACAAAGAACAGTGAACAATAGACATAAAAGCATACTTTGGGGAACCCATAGACCTGTGGTAAATCAATGATTATACATTCCCCTCCATGTCCTCCTTCAACTACTATGAAAATCCACACATAAAATCCAAGGTTCTAGATTAACTCATCATTTCTGACAATACTTTTCTCTTACTGGACTCTTCCTCTCTAGATGCTTATAGACTTAAGATCTAATAATGAATATATAGATTTATACATTTGTGCTCTAATCGCCCATTAAAGCAAGTGTTTACCTACAAACTCCAACCTCAATTCATACATATCTCTACATCCTCAGAGGCATGCAACCACTCGTGCTCCCTTCCCAAAGCTTCAAAGTCCTTAACAGTATTTCTATCAAAGTGAATAAACTTCTGTTAGGCTTAACAGATGCTTACCAAACTGTAGTTTCCCTGTGGTGCTCAGGTGGCAGATAGCCCTTGCTCGTCGTCCACATCTCGCTGACCCCCCTCAGCTTCAACTGCGACACACAACTGCACAAACTGAGGCTCATAAACAGGTTTAGTCTCAAGGCCTGAGCTCTCTCTCTCTACCTCGAAACCGACGATGTATGGCACCTCAGGCAATTCTCCTTCGACGAGCGCTTCAGCCCGCCTCCTCCGATGCCTCAGTCCACCTTACTCTCCTTCCAAACACCCCGACGGCCTGAGCAACCCAATTGATGACAACGACAATGGGAAAACTCCTCGTAACTTATGAAGGCTGGCGTCCTCTGATGGATAGGATGAGATCAATGCATTATCGTGGCGGCGGTTTGAAATTGCGACGGCCAGATATCTCGGAAACATCCAGTAGACCCAGTCACCGCGATGAAAAACAGCCTCACGCCTGGGTGCATGAGTTATATGGCTTTTTGCTCAAGTACCCCCTGGTTTCTTTTAAATTGAACATAGTTCAAATATGAAGAAAGGAAAATTTCACTGAAGTCCTTCTGACTTAATAATTCTACATGTGGGTTCTTATTCTAGAGAGAGTAGCAAACTCAAGTCAAGTCCTCATAATTTTCCAAAAGTAAATCTTAGCCCCTATTATACTCAACAATTTCATTTCAGGTTTCATTCATCTAAATCCCCACCTTTTTTATTTAATTTAACTTTGGAAAAACCTCTTCAATTAATAGAATGATTAAACAATAAAACCTCAATTTATTTATAAAACCTTGGGTGTTTACAACCACGAAGCACAACTCTTCAAATTAAAGCAATCCTCCACGGTGGTTCCTACTTGAGCGAGTTTGAATGTCTATCTACTCGTATCACCGACCTCACTTCCACCAGCCTTTTAAACTGTTTCCTCTTCGGCTTACGCGAGGATATCCAAAGGGAGCTTTACTTGTTGCAACCCAAGACCCTCTTCACGGCTATGGGGATGGCCAAACTTGTCGAGGCTAAGTGCAATGCTACTCGACCGCCTCCTGGCGCACACCGACCACCACCCTTCCGCCTTGCACCACCCCCACCTCCCTTATCCCTGAACCACCTACCTCTAACGGCCTTGCTCCGCAAAGACGCCTTCGTCTGGACCCCGACAGCAACGAAGGCCTTTCAATCCTTAAAGGATGCCCTGTCACACACCCCTGTTCTACAACTCCCAGATTTCAGCAGGCCTTTCATTGTCCAGACGGATGCCTCCGGCACGGGCATCGACGCCATTCTCTAGCAAGGCTCTCGCCCAATTGCCTTCTTTAGCAAGCAGCTCACCCCACGTCTCCGAGCAGCGTCCACTTATGTGAGGGAAATGTATGCTATTACAGAGGCAGTGCGCAAGTGGCAGCACTACCTCTTGGGCCGGCGATTCACCGTCCAAACGGACCACCAAAGTCTCAGGGCCTTGCTTCACCAAACCGTCCAGACCCTGGGGCAGCATAAGTGGCTCACATAACTCCTCGGCTTCGACTTTGACATCGTCTACAAGCTTGGCCCTTTGAATGGACCTGTAGACGCCCTCTCCCACCTGCCGGAGATCGCCATGCATGCCTTACATTATGTTGCTCGGCCACTAGCTCCATTCTAGGATGCTCTGCCCCAGGTTCACCTGAATCACTCCCCAACCAAATCCTTGATGGATGAAGTTCGTGCGAACCCGACCGCCCATCCACAATACTTTGTTCGCACTGACCTGTTATTCTACAAGGGACGAGCTGTGGTACCACCAGATTCCTCCTTACAGTCCCTTCTTCTTGCGGAGTTCCATTCTTCTCTGACTGGAGGACACCCCGGCGTCACGTGCACCTTAGCCCCTGTTTCACTGCTCCTCAGGTTGTCGACTTCTTCACGGGAGAAATCATCCGTCTCCACGACATTCCGGCGAGCATTGTCTCCGATCACGACCCACTCTTTATGAGTGCCTTCTGGCGAGAATTATTCAAGCTTCAGGGCACCACCCTCGCCATGAGCAGTGCATACCACCCCCAATATGACGGCCAAATTGAAATTCTCAACCGGTACCTTGAGGATTACCTTCGCTGCTTCGCCGACGATTACCCATGCCAATGGCTTACTTACCTTCACTGGGCGGAGTGGCACTACAACACCTCCTGGCGTTCAGCTATTAAAATGACACCTTTTGAAGCTGTCTTCGGTCGGTCACCGCCATCCTTGCTCGACTATGTTGCTGATTCCTCCACAGTGGCCTCCCTTGATGAGTTGCTGGCAGCTCGCACTACTGTCCTCACCATACTCCGCGCCAATTTGGTTCGCGCTCAGACGCGTATGCGGACTCAAACACCGTCAGTCCTCACTCACACACCGCAAGCATTCCAAACTCACCAGACATTTCTACGGACCCTTCCGCATCCTTGAGCAAATCAGGCCTGTCGCTTACCGGCTGGAACTTCCCCCCTCGGCCAAGCTCTATGATGTTTTCCATATTTCCAAACTGAAGAAGTTCCCCACTTCGCAATGTAATCCCCTCCCAGACGACTTCGTTGACCAACACCCAGTGCTCCAGCCCTTCAAAATTCTAGACAAACGCAATATCCTACTATATGGCTCGCCCATTTACTGAAATCTTGGTCCGGCGAGGCCAACCGGTGACAAAGCGCCACACAGGAATCGTTGCGGACTTTATTTGGGATTTTCCAGAGGTTGACCTTGAGGACAAGGTCAGTGTCCAAGGGGGGGATAATGTTGCGAGCCCAATCACAAGCAAGGATAGGCTGGTGCATCGTAGTGAGCGCAAGGGCAAAAGCGTGGCGAAGAATCCCAAGTCTGATGATTTCGTGTGGTATTAATGTTGATGGTGTGTTTGTTAGTAATTACAATGGGATTAGAATAGAATCTTTTGTAATTAAACAGCTGTCAGTATGCGACAGCACCGCAGAGGTTGTTAGCGCAAAGAAGCGAGCGTCTTGTTTGTTAGAATGCCTCAGAGAGGCTGGGCTAGAGATGTTACAAATCCTGCCTATAAGAGTAGCAGTAATCAATGAGAAAGTAACGAATATTTTCAAATCACTCTCCTCTTCTCCTCTTCTTTCTCTCTTCTCTTCTTCTTCTTCCTCTCTTCCTCTCTTCCTCCACTGTAAACACGCTACAACCGCACCCTTTTCTTCTTGTCTATTTTTATTTGTATTTGTGTTTTTTTTAATAAAGCGATAAGCACGAGGAGGGACTTCAAAGGATGTGCACAGTTGCAACATGGAACACTAGAAGGCTCACATGCTGCACGGAGCACATGAAGGCTCACACATATTGTACACCTTGCAAGAGTGGGGGTTTGATCCCGGGTGATCCGCAGGAGAGCCCCCTCTTAACAAGGGATCTGGATAACAATAGGCTTGTGTGGTTGTTGATTATTTGTATTTGTGTTTGTTCCTAATAGATTTGTGCTCGATTTGTGTCTCTAATATACTACAACATATAATAGCAACTTAAAGGTGTTGAATGAGAATGAAAAACATTGAACCAATCTAACCGACGACCTCTTGGCCTCTTGGTACCAAGGTCCCTTGTTAAAGCGTTTGGTTCTTCAGTGGACGATCTCGGGATTGAATCCCCACTCTTGCAAGGTGAGGGTAAGGCTCGTAATGTTCTCCTGTGGCTATCACAGGATCAAGCTACCACACGGGTGATGTTTTCATGTGTGCTAAACAGATGATTGAGTTGTCCTGCTTGAACATATCCCTGACTTCCCTTGTGAGGGGCGCTTGTTGCCCGTGTAAAAAAACAATAATAATAATAAAATAAAAAACACAACCATATCTACATGCACCATGGAATGGATTGCACTTTTGGTCCCTGCATTATAGTATATTGTTCATTTTGGTCCCTGTATTATTAAAATATTCATTACGGTCCCTGTAGTTTCAGAGATCTGGCAATTATGGTCCCTGGGGCTGACGTGACATCCACCTGGTATACGCTCTAAATACGGATATATTTTATGATGACATGGCGTGCCACGTGGCAGAAAACAAATGAAAAATTGAAAAAATCAAAAAAATATGAATAAAATCAGAAAAAAAATCTAAAAAATATGGGAAAAAAAATCTCAAAAGTATGAAAAAATCTTAAAAATATGAAAAAAAATCTAAAAAATATGAATAAAATCAGAAAAAATCTAAAAAATATGAAGAAAAAAAATCAGGAGAAATCTAAAAATTATGAAATAAAAAATCAGGAAAAATTTTCAAAAATATGAAAAAAATAAAAAAAAGAGGAAAAACCTAATCTTTTTGGTTGTATATTGAATGATGTCTACAAATGTACAAATGTTTACATTTATTTATTTATTTCATATTTTTGAAAATGTTTCCTGATTTTTTTTCCTCTTAATTTTTAGATTTTTTCTGTTCTTCATATTTTTTAGATTTTTATGATTTTATTCATATTTTTTAGATTTTTCTAATTTATTTCATATTTTTTTAGATTTTTTTTCATATTTTTCGACCACGTGGCATGCCACGTCAACATTGATTTTTCATATTTTAAAATTTTATTTATGTGCCATGTCAGCACGCCACGTTAGCTGCGACGTCATCTTAAAATAAAGGGTTAAAGCCATTTTTGGTCCCTGAAAACGGGACCAATGTTCATTTCCATCCCAAAATTTAAAATTTGTTCAATATGGTCCCTATGTATTGTATATTTTGACATTTTGGGTCCCTGTATATTCCTTATTTTGGCATTTTTGGTCCCCATTAATGGCGGTCATGTGGAATACCAATAAAATGTATATAATCTTTTTATTATTATGTTTAGGTCGTTATTTTGCTGATGTGGAGTGATAAGTGTTAGTAAATGCTGATGTGGACCGTATAGAATAAATTTTAAATTTTTGGGATGGAAATGAACATTGGCCTTATTTTCAGGGACCAAAAATGGCTTTAACCCTAAAATAAATTTATATTTAGAGTGTATACCAGGTGGCTGCCACGTCAGCCCGAGGGACCGTAATTGTCAGATCTCTGAAATACAGGGACTGTAATGAACATTTTAATAATACAGGAACCAAAATGAACAATATAATATAATTTGTGGACCAAAAATGCAATTTTGCCTTATAAGAAGCCTCAAACATGCTCTGCCAAACTGTGTTTTTGGAGGATGTTTCTTTCCTTTTTTTTTTCTTTTCTTTTCTTTGATGAAGCATATTGGGGGAATAGATCCAATACAACTATATCCACATATAGGAAAATTGGTTAACATATTCTCTCTTATAAGAAAAGGTTGAGGGTTTAAACCACGGCTGTGGCATGCTTTGGTGCCTTGTCCAGATTTATATATATATATATATATAAAACTATATCCACATGCAGGAGGAATGGATTGCGTGTTTGTTTTCTATTCCATTTTAAAGACTTTTTTGGTCCTGTAGTGGCTCTTTGTGTTAAGAGTAATTAATTGAAGCTATCACACAACTAAAGTAAGGATGAAAAAATAACTGGATACAGATATTTTACATGAAAACCCCCAAGACAAATTAGAGAAAAACCACTGGCAAAAATAGGAGGATTTCACTATTTCAAAAAAAGGATTACAATACTTCTCTCTAATTGCAAGGAGATATGAATCACACCCTCTCTTGACTATATGAGAAAACTAACTCTCTCAGGAAGGAGAAAACTTGATTTCTCTCAAGAAGGAGAAAACTTGATTGATTGTTGATTGCTTCTTTATCAGCCATAAATCAAGGTATTTATATACATCACATGGCATATTTGAATCCTTCTAGGAATCATATTTTATTATTGTAGAACTTTATCTTATCTTGTTAGGTTTCATGAATCATGTCTTATCTTATCCTATCCACTTATGATCAAAGTCAAAGCCACAAGGACAAACAAGTCTTTACACCCCACATTTCTCCCACTTAAAGTCATTTTTGGTAATCCCATTATCCTTCCTCACTTGCCAAGTTCCATGCTTTCTTGCATCTCCACTATACCACACGAGGATCTGCACCATACAAACTTCTTAATATTAATCGGTTTAATTATAATATATGCTAGGTTCTCATCGATGTGAATCTTCTACATATCCACACTTCCATTTTCCACTACTTCTCGAACGAAATGGTACTGATCCCTTACGTGCTTTGTCAGTGAATGAAAGGTTGGATTCCTTGTAATGTGCAAGGCATTCTGAGTATTACAAAATAAAACCATCTTCTCCTGCTTATGCCTGAGCTGCTCCAATAACCTTTGAATCCAAATTGCTTCCTTGCATGCTTGTGTAGCAGTCATGTATTTTGCTTCTGTTGTAGATAGAGCCATAAAAGTCAGCAGTTTTGAAACCCAGCTCATCGTTCCTCCTACAAGTGTAAACACATAACCCGTAGTGGATTTACTTTTGTTGAGATCCCCCTGCAAAATCGGAATCCACATAGCCCCTGACAGTAAATTTTAATCCTTCGTAATATAATGTAGCATTTGAGGTTCCTCTCATATATCTCATAATCCTCTTCACCGTATTCCAATGCTCTCCACTAAGATTCAACATGAATCGACTAACCACTCCCACTATTTATGCAATGTCTGGTCTTGTACATATCATAGTGAACATTAAACTTCCCACTGCTGATGCATACAATACTTGAGATATCACCCTTTTCTCTACTTCACTGCTAGGACACATACTTGAGGATAACTTGAAATCACTATAAAAGTTGTGGTTTTTGGGACAAATATTAGTGGAGGATTATTTTATCCCTGCTATTTGAAAAATATAGTGGTGGATTCTACCATCAGCCTCTAAAGAATCTTTAAGTACTGGTAACTATAATATTTAGCCGCGAATTTACATGTGTGCCGCTAAAAACTCTGGAATAGTGGCGGATATAGATATCCGTCGCTATAAAACATTACTTTGCCCTCTCTCCCGTACGCACTCTCCTTTGTCCTCTCTCCCACACTCTCCTTTGTCCTCTCTCCCACACTCTCTTCCTCTTGCTTGCCCTAACCAACCCTCTCTCTCGTTCAATTCAACAAAGCTGGTTCTTGTTTGACCGGGATTAAGTTTTAAATTGCATCCTTGTGAAAGAATACTCCCCGGAGGCAGCCGACATCGAAACCAGTTCTATTGTATTCTGCCTAGGGAGAATTTTTTGCCATTTTAATGTCTACATTGTGTGATCGTATAATCGAACAGCTGGTGCTGCAGCGGCCTTTCGGCGGGGCGGTGAGCTTGACCACAAGAGAGAAAGGCTTAATTCAACTAAAGTTCCCTTGATTAACAAGTTAGATGCATTGGATTTGCATAGAAAAATTGATTATTAATACTGATACAATGATGGTTTTGATCAATCTAATGTATGTTTGTGTGCTGAAAAGTGGCCTGGAAGTGCCCTTATGTTGCCTTTGTTTTTTGTGGTTTTCCACCATTCCAACTTTTTCAGAAAAAAACTGGGGATTGGAATGATTAACATCACTTTACATCTGTCCTTGGGCATGCCTCTTTACAGTTATTTAACCAGAACATTTGAGATCCTTTGTGAATCATTGCAAGTAAAACTTTGTGTTATTTCATGCATCATTTATCTATAACTGAGGTTGCATAAATTTTCAGCCGCGGAATTGTGAAATAGAGCAGAACACATTTCTGCAGAAGAAGGGTATATCACTCAGAAATCCTGACCATCGCATATCGGTGATGGAATTTGGTTGCTTGTTTACTGAAGATTTAGAGCAAGACTGCATTCACGATTAAAACACACCACCCTTGAGCATATTGCATTACACACAATGAATTACACTCTAAACTTTCTTGGCATACAGAAGTGCATCGGCTAATAGGCTTGATCAGTGACTCATTTTCCTATAAAAAAAAAAAAAGATTCAATAGTGTCTGAACAGGAAGATCCTGGATGACTTGCACCAAAATAAGAGATGTGGAAGCAGTGATTCAGTAATTTGGTATTGGATTATACATGGAACAAATTACATTTATTCAGATTGAATCTGAATATAAAGAAAGAGATTTGAGTACATTCTAAGTTTTTTGATGCTGGAATTGCTAAGTTGTCAAATCCTATAACTGCTAAATAAGAGGGTTATTGGGATTGAATCAGAGAACACACAGCAGATATGATCATAACTAGTTTATGCAGTAATTTATCCAGGAAGACATGAGTTTCTGAATTCATTAATACATGGAATGAAGTGTTTGAAACCACACTGATGTTTTGCATTCAGTGATAAATTAAAAGCAACCATTCTTTCTGTTTTATAGAACGACAGTTAAACCAACCATACTATCTGGGAGAGAGTGTTGGGCAACTAAAATTCAACATATTCATAAGATGAGTGTGGCAGAAATGAAGATGTTAAGGTGGATGAATGGTCATACAAGATTGGATAAGATTAAAAATGAACGCATCTAACAGATTGAAGATAAAATAAAAGAAGGGCGTTTAAGATGGTTTGGGCACATGCGTCATAGACTCTCAGGTCCCTGGTTCGAAAATATGATAGTAATAGAAAGTAAGAAAAAGGGTAGAGGTAAGCCTATGATTACATGAAGAGAAATAGTGTCTAAAGCTCTACGTATATCAGATATTAAGCCGGATCTTGCTTTTGACATATGGAGATAAAGAATTCATATATCCAACCTCATCTAGTATGGGATTGAGGCTTAATTGTTGTCTAATCATATTGGCTCTTAGATATGAATCAACAACTTACAAGCTTAAATTCATCAATATATATTAAATAAATTCATGTAGGACCAGGATGATCTCTGATAAAGATAAACAATCTTTAACTTGTTTGGCTTAATATTTGAAGATAACTCAAAAATGTGAAGAAAGAGAGGTTATTAGGTTGCATACAATTTAAGATCAATTAAAACAAGTGAAGCTCTTGAATAACACCAAAATTTTGAGCAGGATCTTAGTGGACAAATGTATGAAGATCTTCAACTTATGCTTATCTTCTGTCTTTGAAAAAGTCTAGCATTAAGTGAGAGGAAAAAAAAAATTTAAGAGTCCCATTCAAATCCCACTTCTCCACTTCAAATTAGCCATGTGGTTTTCTGCATTAGAGGAAGTTTCCTGCCTTGCACAGATTAAATTTTCTGTGATGTGATGTGATGTTCACTATTAAGTTTGCTCATTTTATACTTCTGATGTTGTTAATAAAACCAACGGACTCTTGGCCTATTGATATTGGATCTCTTATATAGGACGTAGATGGTTGGGACTAACCCAGGATCGAACCCTCATGACTACAAAATGCGGATAGGCATGCAAGGAGCCGCGTTGCCCGCCCCTGACTTACCTCACAGGGAGGGGGCGTTTGTCGCATTTGTCAAAGAAAAAAGGTATTGTTAATAAGTGAAATTTTTATATATATTATTTCAATTAAAATCATGAAATTTGGTTACTGTACCTTATGTTTGAGATACTGATTACAATTTTTTCTAAATTTATTACTGTCATTGAAAATGGAAGTGAGACACATTTTATTAAAAAAGAAACAATTAGCTGATTTTAACTTTATATGTATACAAAATTGTAACAAATACATACATATCTCTGCAATGATGAAAATGACGAAACAACATCACACCTCTCCTGCAGTGCCCTTACTCACCATTTTTTGTGGCATTTTTGTGACCAAACACCTCTTTGCTCAGATACAAAATCTATGAAGAAAGTGACACAATAGCCAAATTATAAAAATGGTGGAATTTGACTGAAACGAAACAAGAGATGTTTTTAAATTAAAGATGTTTACATGAAACTGATTTATATCGAGTTTCTTATATTCTATGATTTAATGCACCTCATACAACAACAAAAAAACAAAAATTACTATCATAGAATCCACCGCTGAAAGGAGCTTGGAGTTCGATCAAAATTGAGGAGTCACCATCAACTACCATTGAAGGTATCCAAATAAAAAATAATAACTAAGGAAACAATCGAGGAAATTGTCACAAAAAGATTAGTCAAAATGGATAGACTTAAGTCTCCAACATGATATTATTATTAAACAATTAACTATAGTTATCACTATGACATCCTCAATGAGGCAGCATTTAGACCAACTTTGAATTCAAACTCTCTCTATTGTTGTATGTATAGTAATTCGATAAGCACTAACAAAAGCTTGTCCAGATTCATCGTCTCTATAACATCATGTCCAGATACATCCCCCCGCCGTCCTGATTCCTTCCCGCCATCACACACGAATCTCGAGTGGGGCTATTCCCGGAATCATTTTCCATTTCCCGAAATTCCCATAAAACCCGCTCGACTCTCCAAAGGACCAAAAGCTCGCTGCTTTACCTTCCGTTCTTCAATGGCGTCCATGGCTGCTCGTCTCCCCCAAACCCCCAATCGATTCCAGACACTGCAGGTGTCCCGGAAGACCTCGATTTATCGAATCTCCAGTGCTCCGGCGAGGAGGAGATCCCCCGGTGGCCGGATTTCTTGTAGCTTGATTGAGCCGGATGGGGGGAAGCTGGTGGAACTTGTGGTTTCTGATGGGCCGGCGAGGGATGCGAGGAGGAGGGAGGCGATGGGGTGCCCGAGAGTTCGGTTGTCGAGGACTGACGTTGAGTGGTTGCAGGTGCTGAGCGAGGGGTGGGCGAGTCCTCTCCGAGGATTCATGAGAGAAGCTGAGTTCCTCCAAACCCTTCATTTCAACTCGCTCCGGCTCGAAGATGGCTCTCGCGTTAATATGTCGGTGCCGATCGTGCTCGCCATTGATGATGCGCAGAAGCGCGCCATTGGGGACCATCACAGGGTCGCCCTCGTCGACTCGAATGATAGGCCGCTCGCCATTCTAAACGAGTAAGAATTTTTTTTTTTTTTTTTTACTTTCTTTGCTGAATGTTGTTCATGGAGGTGCTGAATTCTGTTTAATTAGTGGGAAATTAGCTTCTAATTTTCCTGATTATTCTTATAATTGGCCCTGGTTGTAATTGCAATTTGGAAAAACTACCTTTTTCCCCTCTTATTGTCTCTGATATTTGCCGAAAATTCGATTTTTGGTTAGATAATTCTGGTTTGATTTACCTTTTATGGGAACAGGAATGATGCTTGTAATTTGTAGAATTCTAGGATTGACTATTAGAATTTAGGGAATTTAGGGTTCACTGATGAAGGGCTCGCTGGGCCATTAATCTTAGAACATCACTTAATTTCTCTGTGTCAACTGAATGAGAATCCTCGGTCCTTTTGTTAGTTCTTTTCAAATTTCCTCAAACCAAAATTACTGTGCAATTATGCCATATAAAAACTGTTGCAGATTTTTATTTGATCTTTTTACCAATATACATTCTTCAATTTCTCTAACTATAATGGTTCTTGAATAGATTTGCTTCATATATCAATTGCCATCATGTTGTCATTCTTGCTCTTGCATTTTCCAATTGTATTTCATTTGTGTTAGTTTTGAAATGTCAAAACAAATGATATTCTCAGGGGTTATGGATTTATTTAAATTTATACTAAATTTTATTTGGTCTTATTTATGACATTATTTTGGATCATTCTTGCTTCTGTTTCAGCATCGAGATCTATAAACACAATAAAGAAGAGCGAATTGCAAGAACTTGGGGAACAACTGCCCCTGGACTGCCATATGTTGATGAAGCAATAGCCAATGCTGGAAACTGGCTGATTGGAGGAGATCTGGAGGTTATTGAGCCAATTAAGTACCATGATGGTCTTGATCAGTATCGGCTATCCCCTGCAGAACTCCGCGAAGAGTTCTCCAGGCGCAATGCAGATGCAGTATTTGCTTTCCAGCTTAGAAATCCTGTCCACAATGGGCATGCTTTACTCATGACTGACACAAGAAGACGGCTTCTAGAAATGGGCTACAAAAACCCAATTCTTCTGCTTCATCCTTTGGGAGGCTATACAAAGGCAGATGATGTACCTCTTAGTTGGAGAATGAAACAACATGAGAAGGTTCTTATACTTTCCATTATTTAACACACCTTAAGATAGTAGCATTGTTTTACCTGCTAAATTAGACATGTTGTGGTTATTGTTTAGTTTTTAATAGTTCTTTTTGGAATGTTTTGTAGGTGCTTGAGGATGGTGTTCTTAACCCAGAGACAACAGTTGTTGCAATTTTCCCATCTCCCATGCACTATGCTGGACCAACTGAAGTGCAATGGCATGCCAAGGCAAGGATAAATGCTGGTGCCAACTTCTACATTGTGGGGAGAGATCCAGCTGGCATGAGTCATCCAACTGAGAAAAGGGACCTCTATGATGCAGATCATGGTAAGAAGGTGCTTAGTATGGCTCCTGGACTCGAGAGGCTTAACATCCTGCCATTCAGGGTAAGTCTTCCTTGAAAGCATAGATAACCACTGACTTTATGCACTCTTAACTTAAGGACCTAGTTCCCAATTGCTCATTTGTGAAAACATTTACAAACGTTGCGCTGACTTCCTCCATGATGTGTTCATCTAGCTCTTTATTAGTTGTCATTCAATGATATTACATGTTCCATCTATTGCATTGAAGATGTACAACCATATCTGTGAAGTAGCACATATTTCTCAATTGGTGTATAGAACAATGCTTATACAAGCAATTAGATTGGTATCCACACATATATATATTTCGTTTAATGTATTATTCTAAACCCAAAGACAACTACAGGGCCATGAGACAGGGCTGGTTCAGTGACTATGTTTAGAGATGAGATTCCAACCAACATATGTGACATTCATTATTGAAACATTTAGTTTGGAACTTGAATTGTTAATCTGTCTCTAAATCTGTTTGGAAAAAATGCAGGTGGCTGCTTATGATAAAAAGCAGAAGAAAATGGCTTTCTTTGACCCTTCTAGGCCTCAAGATTTTGAATTCATCTCTGGCACAAAGGTAATTCTCCCCTGAAGTTAGATGCTTACATGCCTTGAAAATATTCTCTTGTTCTAATGGAGCCTAAATGTTGAAATGCTTCTGAAACATATTTCACTTTGTTCCCCAGATGAGAACTCTAGCTAGAAATCGGGAATCTCCACCCGATGGATTCATGTGTCCTGGTGGATGGGAAGTACTGGTGGAATACTACGATAGTTTAGTTCCTGCAGAAGATAAAAAACCCAGAGAACCAGTACCAGTCTAGTGTTGGACAATACTTCTTACTCGTCGAATTGAAGCTTGAGTGAGATTCTCATGTGAAAAATTTGCACACTTGTATGGAAAACATGAATGTAGAATCACAGGCTTTGCCTGCTATTTCGTTGTAGTAAACTTAAATATATATTGATCATGACTGTCAAGTGATCAATCAAGATTATCATTATTTGTGATATGTGTGAGAATGTTCAGATTATTATCAAAATGAAGTGAATTTTGAGCAAAATGCAGTAAGTTTACATTGTATTTCTATATGAATCTGTTTATGTGGAGGCTTCCTTGAAGTTTCTTTGAGGGTTCGTTACTTTTTGACTCTTTTGTATACTGATCCTGAAATTACACTTGACATGAAGCAAATGGAAAAACAAGAAATAGAGAAACAATAACCACTCATGAATTAACAGCCAAACATTTCATAACTAACTGTTTCTAGTTCATATTCCTGGGAATAAAGAACAAAGAACAAAGAACAAAATTAGGTTCAACTATTACCATCTTTATTTTTTTTAATCTAAACACAACACACTCTTGAACCTGTCTTCCATATTGAGCCAACTAAAGATGCATGCACCATTGAAATTTGTAGAAACTATGGACCAATATCAGATCTGACATGTAAGGCTAGAATTTAAGACATGATTTCACCAATGTTTTTTCCTTCAATATGCAGGCTTCTCTTCATAATAAAAGCACCCACCAATCATTTTGACCCCTTGACCTACACTGCCAAATTTAATTAACCTTAAACTTTATGTGAGAATAATATCAGTAACATCAGAATTATGGATCCTTTTGAAGTTCCCAGCTCTAAACTCCTTTTGAAGTAACATTGTCAATTAACTAAAATTCCCAGTTCTTAGTTCTACCAACAGAACATCCCTCAATAACCAAATCTCATGCCACTATACATTATGGATCTATCCAAGTTACACTATTAAATCCAACTTTCACAAGGAGAAGTTGAGAATTCGAACCACGTCTGTGATGTGCACACTATTAACTAAATTGATCAGCTCTTAATATAAGAAAAACACAACTTCATATTCATTAGCTTTTCTGAATAAGACTAAAATTGTTCAGCAGTCAAACGGACAATTGATCAATAGATCAGAGAAGATGTTCTTAATTAGAACAAACAAAGACATGAGAGAGAGAGATAATATTCATCATCTGGAAATGCAAGCTGTAAAATACATAGATAGCAGTTTGATTATGAATTTTTTTCCTAATGTTGCTGAATGGATCTCATATTTGTCATTGCTTGTCTATGAACTCATCTTATGATACATGAGATGCAAGCAAGTTTTCAGTTGAAAACCTCACATTAATTCATTCTGATCTGATGAATTGCACTGTTAATCTTGCATTGTGTTGTGTGTTGCTGAACGTAAACTCAAGATGTTTGACAAAAAAACAAATCAAACAAACGATACAGAAGTATGTTGGATGGCAATGAAGAAAATATGCAATATTAATTTCTCTTATATTCTTCTGAAAAGAAAAGGATTATGATGCACAAAAGGGGGCAAAGAAAGGTGCAAGAAATTGAAAGTTTGGCAGAATATGAAGCATTTGGTCAAGTCTTAAAAGAGTTTAGAAAGTAGAGAATAAGCTCAGCAGTTACACCTAACCTCACAAACTTTGACTTTGCATGCAGAGAAGTGAAGTTTTTTAGAGAAATTTACATACTTTTCCATAGATTTCCAAACTTGCTAGTGTGGGAATAAATCTATGTAAAATTTTACTATATTAAGAACTCCATTTACTTGTACTATATTAAACTAAGGCGGTGTAAACTTTCTCTATAGAACAAGTTCAGATCTGAGTTCTAGTGAATGCATGAGAGGGATCAAACAGGAGAACATTGAAAACCTTCAGAAAAAGATATGGCAGAGGGAAAAATTATATATATAAGAACATTTCAAGAAGAGAAAGAAGCTAAAAACTCACAATGATATTGACCAGTTTTCAGTAATCTCCACAGCAACTAGCTAGCTAGCAACTCTTAGATCTTCCTGTCAAGAAATAAACATAAGGTAGAGTGAATCAAGAATCACAAGATAAGAAAATCATCATGAGATGTCTGTGAAAGAAGAGGTGTTATTAGGGTTTTGATATGGTCCCATCAGCAGATGAAGCTGCAACATGATCTGATGTGTTTTCATCTTGATTACTAGATGAGAAGAACATGGAAATCAGATCAGGCTGGCAGCTTTAGCTGCAGGTGGTGCACCAGAGCAAGAAGCCATGCATGCACCATAGAGAATATGAATGGAGTACAAACAAGAGATGAAGTTAGAGAAGAAGAGAGAAGAAGAGGAGACAAGGGTTCTTCTTCTTCTTCTTCTTTTGTTCTTTGAGAGGAGGAAGAGGGGGAAGAGAGATGAAGTTAAACAAGTCTTAGTGGTAGTTAAAAGGCTTTGTGGTCCCTTATAGCTTGATTTAAATAGAAAAAAAAAGTGAATACCATGTCCATGTCCAGACCACCAACATGCAGTTAGGGTTTCTTAAATTTACTGTTTTTTTTTGTTAGCTTCTGGAGGACCACTTCTTCCTTGCATCTACAATTCTCATTTGAGCCATGCCTGTTTCTAGAGGTGACATATCTATATATATATCTATTTAATTATCATGTATTTCATTAGAGGTGACAATTATCAGATATATTAAACTTATGTCTCTGTATTCTCATCTGCAACTTCTATTGATTTAGGGGTTTACAGTGTTGTAAGATTAAATTCATCCATATTCTCATCTGTTTTATGGAGTAGACAAATGGATATATATAGTTATTCAAATAATTCAGCAAAACTTATTTATTTATTTTTTATATCACAAAGCATCAAATACCAAGACTACTTTGATTTTTCAGAACTATCACCTCCGTAAAAGGTTAATTTTTCATGTGGGTACTGGTGGAATTTCACTTTTAGGATCAAACTTCAATTTGTATCTTTTCGAGTACTCTTGATCCATTTGCTTTCACCATGCGGGTACTTGAGGGTTTCCGACAATTAGATGTTGATGTTTACACCAGATTGCCGTGTAATCTCTAGCGTGGCATGTTAGTCCCTGTGGATTACGCCGGAATATATATGATATGCACGTAATCGATGGCGTGGCATGTTAGTCCTCGTGGATTATGTGCTGGCGTGGCACGTTTACGCCGGAATATGTCTTATATACAACACAATAAAAAGGTGAAATTAGGTTTCCCAGTGGATTACGTGGAAATTCCGGGGTAAATGTCAACATCTAATTGTCGGAAACCCTCGGGTACCCGCTCGGTGAAACCAAATTGATTCAAGGTACTCGAAAAATATACAAATTGAAGTTTGATGCTCAAAGTGAAATTTGCCTGTAGTACGGTATTCACCTGAAAAATTTACCTCCTGATCCATAAACAAATACAATATATCTTTTTTTTTAAATGAATAAATCACATTTATTTATGATCATTAAAGGATTACATACCGTCTCATATTACATTACTAAGGCTCTGTTTGGATAGCCCAAAATTATGATATAATCTGTACATTATGCCATAATTTTATATTTTGTGGGGATTATGCCATATTGGGTGTTTGGGTTGGTTATTTGAGGATATGAAATTATGCCATAACATAGGCATTATAATATAAAAAAATATTCCACTCGGAATATTTTCTCATTATGAAAGTTGTGACCTCCTCCACTCTTTTTCTCTCCTCTTCTCTTCCCGATCTCTCTCTCTCTCTCTCTCTCTCATCCCCTTCCCGATCTCTCTATCTCATCTCCTTCTTCGGCATCACCTACGTCTGCCACCGCCACAACCATCGTTGCCCACCCGCGTAGGGCGCCCCAACCCCTCCCCAGACGCCCTGCCCCCTTCTGGTGGAGATCCTTGAATCCAAGATCCCATCATTCTGCCCTAATGACGAGGACGAGGAATCCGCCATTGATGCCATTGAAGCAACTTCCGCAAATTTTTACGAAGACAGAGAATGGGAGTGGCCAAAACCCTAGAAAAAATCATTTTTTTTAGAAACCACCTTAGAATCTTTCATATTTTCATAAAATTTCTTGAATTCTTTACAAGTAGATAGAAATAAAATAGGTAAGAATTTTTGTAATAATTTTTTATTATGCTAGCCAAACGCTCAGTCTGGATGAATAAAATATGTCAATATTTCTGCATAATCATCTTTACTTCCTACATAAAAATTATGTCATAATCTTTTATTTGTAACCAAACAGGCCCTAATTAGAGAGTTGGGTGTCGATACAACTTGACTACTTCTATGTGGATCTCCTCCCCTACAGCCTCAATCATGTCTAAAATGAAGGCTCCTTTTATCTTCTACATGGATAAAAAAAAGTCCTCTATGCATTTAAGTATTGGTAATTAATATGCTATCAAAATTACAATATTCAAAATCCTTAATTTTTCCAGTATAAAAATTCCATTACGATATACCATGGAAAGTTTTAGAGGTGATTGAACTATAGACTTCCTAATATTATTAAAAACAACTAAATGCAATCAAAGAAAGAGACAGATATAATTATCTATTACATGACTCTTATTTTCTTATTGTTATTAAATAAGATAAGATCAGTGGATATCTCTTAAATGTAAAATCCAAAGAAGTCTGTCCACAAAAATGAGAGCTTATAATCTGAAATGCTTTATAGAACTTAATTTAATAATCCATAAGAAATGAAGTAGATAAAAATTGATAGTTATAAGCAAACTAGAGATAGTTATTAATCTTTTGGGAAACACACAGCACCTGCAGTATTTTAAGCTTGTGAAGATTCAAATGTTTGAGAACTGTGATAAAATCATAAAGTCATTGTTTGTGGCTACTTCTAGATGAGAACTAAGTTTGAATACAAGAGAGAGTAAACAATATATCTATATATATATTTTATAAAGTGGCTATATATAGACCCTAGAAATTTAAAATAAAGAAGCAAAGTAGCTAGTAGGATGAAAAATTCAAGTTTGCATGTAATTTCTTTTTTGAGTAAACAGAAGAATATATATTATTGTTCTTCCAAGAGAGATGAGTTCTGTGATTCATCAGTGTTGTTACTTGTTACAACTCAGAACATAAGAACTCTTGCGTTTGCTTTTCTGCATATCAAATCATAGTTTTAACATTTCACTGTGATCCAAGAGATGAGTATTTAAGCAGAGAGATTCCACTGTGAGTCTGTGATTCATCAATCCTACAAAGATCAATGTCAACAAGAACAATAGTGTTGTTACTTCTTAGTTACAACTCAGAACATAAGAACTCTTGCATTTGCTTTTTCTGCATATCAAATCATAATTTTAATATTTCACTGTGATCCAAGACAGATGAGTTTAAGCAGAGAGAATCTTCCACAGTGATTCATCAATGTTAAGAGATAAGTGTGATCAATCAAGAACATCAGTGTTGTTACTTGTTAGTTACTCAAAACATCATAAAGAACTCTTGCATTTGCTTTTCTGCATATCAAATCATACCACAGATACAAGTCTGGCAAGGGACAAGCCTTTACTTTGACTTTAAAACAGCTCTGGTACTTTACAACTTACTTTATAATGACATTTAAGTACACGAATAATTGAATTATAACAAATCATACAAGTTTCAATGAGAATGAGATAAAATAAAACAGGAGAGATGTCACAGAGAGCTGTCCTGTAGGGTCACATCCATGACAAGCATGGAAACTGAATAATGTTGCTTCACCAGGAGCCTGAAAAGACATTGAAACTATGAGCACAAGTCATGTGAAGAAGAATAACAGGACGAATATAATCAATCAATCACATTGCTTCTTGTTCTTATCCTCTTTGTTTATGCCCAGTAATGGGAAGAAGTGAGGCTGTCAGAGCATGACCTAGCAAGGAATGACTGACTATGTGCATTTCCTGTAATAATGCAAACATATGCAACACTACTACATGTTTCTGTCACTCATTGCTAGATCATGCTGGCAGCTTCACTCATTCCCCTGAACAACAATCCCCCAAGACCTTCATTCAACTTCACCATTAAGATCAAGAGAAAGAGATTAGCATTCCAAGAAACTGAGATTATGAAGTCAATGAATGAAAAAACAAGTGTTAAGTCAACCATCTAGCAGCAAATAAAAATCATAGCACTCACATGTTAGCATGAAAGAGAACCTTCACTCATAAAACAACATAAAGAAAACTTAAAAAACCATTCTTGAAACCTCCATGAAACTTCATGGTGCAAGAACAACTCCAAAACACCAACAAAAACAACAACAACAACAAAATAAACAACAAACAAAATATATATTAAAAAAAAGAAAGACAAAAACAAAGGAAAGGACAAGTCATTAAGAAGCTAGAAAACAAAGGAGACAAAGCATGGTGAGTAGGTGAAACTCCAACACAAACACATAAATAAACAGGCACCTATAAAAAGCGAGAAAAAAGAGCAAGGAGGAGGAGGAGGAGAAGTTGATGGGAATCTCAAGCGAAGGGAAGAGAGATTTATAGAAGGGAAGGGATGAGGTATGAGGTGGGTGAGGAGCCATAAAGAAGGGTTAGGGTTTAGGGTTAGGGTTTAGGGTGCAGTGTAGGGGGAGGGATAGCAGCAGAAGCCAAGGATGGGAGCAAGACATAGGGGCCGTACTCCCATGCGGACGCAGATAGCGATAATTGGGTGTGTTAAAGCTCTCCGCCGCTTATATCGAGAACCTACTACTCACTCCTCCTCTGCATTACTATTATTTTTTTAATATTTATTTATATATTTTTTATATTATTTATATATATATATATATATTTTTTAATACTGTGGAGACACATGGATAAGGACCGTTGAGGAAGATGGACAACTTCTAACAAAGGACTTCACAACTTCACGCGCGCTTTACGGATAGGGAGAGGAGTGGTGTGGTGTGTCCTCGTGGGGGGGTTTAGTTATCGTGTATCTTGGTGGGAACTACGTACGTGGCACTTTTAAGAGGGAGCTTATTTTTGTCTTCTTTTTCTATGGTCCTGGTCAACGCATCTTTTTGGTCTAAACGGTTCTTGTTTGACTGGATGGTTCTTTTCTTTTCTTTTTTTTTTAACAATGATAATTATTATTATTATTTAAAAAGATTTCAAGTTTTGTAATTTTTTTTTTTGTTTTTATAGTAGATAGGTGGTCGGCCTGTAATGAATGACTGATTTTTAAAATTAATTTTGAATAAATAAATTTTTTATTAAAATATTTTTTGTTCCTCTTAAGTCGGAGAGATTATAGAATGACGATTGTGACCATGCCCGAACTCATACTTATGTTTTGATCCATATAATCTGATTCTCATTAGTCTTGATATATAACTGTAGAAGATTTCGTCAATAATTAAGTTTTGTTTCTTCTAGAAACTAATTAAGTAAAATATTAGGAATGTTATTTCTTACATGAACTTATCAATTTTAATGATTAGGACATATTGTTTCTGTTGACACAGAAATCGACCCTTCCTCGAGATGAGATCTGATCTCTAATCAACGGTTGAATTTGTTTTGATTGTCGGGACCACGTCATTCACCGGAGAAGACAACAACCTGCATAAAGGAAAGGGATGAGCGTCGGGATAGCTCTGACGCAGTCAGTGGTGGGGGATGATTATAGGAAAAGAAGATGGGTTTTTATTCTCAGAATGATGTACCTTTTTCTTTCTCTCCTCCTTTTATCATGGGTAGTGGAGCCATTTTCTGATCTCGAATCTCTCCATGAACGCCTAGCGGTTAGCCCGGGATCTCTCCGCCATTTTGCCCACATTGATTGAGCCCTCCAACTGCATTGCCAAGTAAGGACTCACGGCCCAGGGATCGACATCACACAGATATGTGCTTCGGATTCGTCCATGTGTACATCTAATCTGAGGCTATGTGGAGGCCGATTTTACCCGCATCAGTTTCTAATACATATTATGGAGTTACAAGAAGAGTTATTAAATCGTTACACTACATAAAAATATTCCTCCTATATTAGTTGTTAATAACAACCCTGTTGGAGTATGTAGCTCATATTTGTTGAGAGCATAGTGACAAACAAACAGATGCAGGAGCGAGCGAAGCGGAGCAAAGTGAGTGTAGCTTGTGACGGCATCTGCTATGTGGGGGGACTCCGAATAGGGTTGGAGGTGCGGGGGCAACACCCCCACAGTACGGTATGAAGGGCAATTTTATAATTTTTGTATATCTAGGGTTAGTATAAATAGTTATAATATAACCCTAAATTTGATATAGTGAAATTTCCGCTACTTGCTCTCGTGGATGTAGACATATCACTGAACCACGTAAATTTTTTGTGTATTATTATTATTTTTTGATTTCTTTGTTTGTTTGTTTCACTATTCACAACAAATCCGGATAAATATGATATGTACATATAATTTGTCTCGTCAACCCTTCAGGACCCAAACAACTCAACCAACACCCCTACCAACACCCCTGAGTAATTTTTGTCTTATTGAACAAAAAACAAGAAAATTTGTGTGGTTTTTTTTTATTTTTATATATAGCTAACTTAGCTAGAGGTTCATGTACAAAACTTTCTTAAAGAATCCAAAAGATCATCCAGCCACTGGGGGGCTTGAGTTGCATTTGTGAATTGCAGGTCATCTCCATCGAAAATTTGTGTGGTTGAAGTTAAAGCAGAAGTAACTATAATGGTCTTGAACAATAGTCTCATTGGAGTAGATACTCTACTCACTTCAAATACAAGAAGTATTCATTCATCTAATTTATAATACTGACTGTATTTTATTATTGCAATTCTCCAGAGTTGGCAATGATTTGAAAGAATGGATATATATGATTTGAAAGAATGGATTTATACATTTATTTCCATGGTCTAGGATTAGGGTGGGTGGTGGCTTATTTTATTTTATTTTAGTTTTGTTTATCTTTTAATAAAGATGAAGAGATATTGAACCGGATCCTATGTTTGATTGAACGACATAAAACAAAGATTCTATATAGCCGACCCATCTAATATGGATAATTAAGACTTAATTGTTGTTGTTTAATAAAGATAAAGAATAAAGAGAAATAAACCTAAAATTTTAAATGGAATAAACTAATTTTAATCCAACCCTGATTACTTTATTCTGGATTAAACACCTTTATTCTTCATTCTTAGGATGGGTGCTTGGGTTGTAATAAAGTCATTTTCAAGGAATAAGATGTTTAATCTATTGTTATTCCTTATCCAAACACTGTATTGTGATTTGTGAGTGGCAATTTGGTAATATATTTCTTTAAAAATAGTATTATACCTTCATAAATTTGAGATATTTTTTTATATGAAAAATATATTGGGATATATGAACAAATACCTTTTTAATTTCAGCCATTTTTGAATTTGAATGAGAGATTAAGATATATATATTTTTTTGATCTAGGCAACTCATGTACATGCGGGCCACCCCATTGGTCGGTGACCCGTGTTCTGCGCCCTCATTTTGTCACAAAGGAGATTCGAACTAGAGTTCTCATCTCGTGTGTAAAAGATTTTTACTGCTTGGCTATTACACTTTTGGCGAGAGATTAAAAATTTATTTATTCAACCTGATCAATTGCATTCATAGGAAAATTCATTAAAAAAAGGGTGCAATTTTTAACTTAAAAAAAAAAGTCCACTACGCGAATGATTCTAATTGCACTTTTTATACTTAATCATGTTATGGTACTTTCACCAACACTTTGCATGATTCAAGGTAGAATTGTTAATCCAAAGAAATCACTGAATCACAATTAAGCCCAAGTAAGCCGGATATATATTTTATTGAAATGAACTCATCCAAATTCAATGAACGTTGAGCTTTCAGCCAAAAAGGTTGCTTCTTGATTACAGTATGATTTTTGTTAATTTTCATTTTATTGTCCTATATTTTTTAATTTTACATTCTTGTTTGGGAAAAGAAATGTCATGTATATATATATATATACCCGACCACCTATCACCATCATACCCTCTCTACAACCTATACGAACCCACAAGACGCCGCCATATATAGCTTCCCAGGAGAAGACAAAGCTACCATAGAGGCAAGGAAGGCGTGCCTAGGATCTCGTCATGATCAGATAAAAGTGACACAAATCCCAAGAAGGAAAAAAGAGAGATAAGAAGAAGGCACCAAACAACCAAAGTGAGCAACTAAGGAACACAACGATACTCTTCTCCACCATCTTCTTCCTCCGTTCTGGCCACTAATTTGACCGTCAGAGTGAGCATGGGCAACAGAGCCCCACCCACTCTAACAGTATTTTCTTTACTTTGTCCTAATCACAGGTGAATCTTACAAGAGTACACCTGCAAAAAGGTCTTCTTTCTCAGGAGATCGACTTCATCAATTAACTGGAGATCTAAAGAGCCCACATGGCTAAATCAGATAATCAACTAACATATATATTTCTTTAATCTCGAATTAACTCACGCCTTACATATATTGAAATTATTTAGTGTTCATGGTTATACCTTGGTGAACAAACAATTAAATCGAGGATGAATCCTATTATTTTTGTTATCACATGGAGCCTTTAGCTTAAATAATATAAAAAAATTATAATAAATCATTTATTTATCTCAGTTTTTTTTTTATATTTATTATCTTCTACTTTAATGGTCTATATAAACTCAATCATCAATTGGCGATATAAAGGATGAAGATGAGCATTACCTTCACTCTTGGAGAAGGAAGTGTGATTTAAAAAGAGGAAATAGGAACACTAGAAAATCCACTTAAAAACAAAAATAAAAAAAAAATGGAAGAGCACTCATTGTATGTTTTTGTGTGAGGTCGGAAATGAGACGGTCCCACATCTCTTTATCTGTTATTCGTTGCAAAAAAACAAAAAACATTTGGGAGCACTACAATATGCTTTATATATGGGCTCCACACACCCCCTTAACTCACACTATCATATTTGGGGCATCAATACAATCACCATTAAGAGGTGCACAAGACACCGAAGTAAGAATGAGAACTTACAACAATGATCATCATATGGATTATATGGATAGAAAAAAAAAATATATGATGTGTTTAAGAAAAATGATATATTTTTTTATAAATCATCCGTGATAATAATTTCCTCTTATTATCTTATTATCTAGGTCAAAGTAGTCAAAATTGAAAGCGGTACAACCTGGTGAAAAAGAACCTCCAATTCACACTTGACCCCTCTGTGCACGCAACACGAGAACCTGAGGACGACAAGATCCCTACACACACCTAGGCGCTAAGGGAAGGGACACAACTGAGTATCGTCTGGGAGTTACAGATTTTATTGTCATATCTTTTCCTACACAAGATTTAATGTCTCGAACTTAGTAGTAAATAAAACATGATTTATTCATTTTTTTCCTTGAAGCAAAAAGAAAAGGCGAGAGATAGAAAGAGAACACCAAGAACTCCAACAAGAAAACATGAGAATAATCTCTTGCTTAGAATTTTTGATTTGTTGGCCATATTCTGTGACGCCTCTTTATGTATCTTTTATTATTTCTTTTAAAAAATTACTTGTTTACCCACTACTTATTACAAAAAACAATTAAAGAGTAATATACACACACATGTAGTAGTTTAAGGGGAAAATGTTTGATTTTATCAATTTATTAACTTATACATGGTTATTAACCATTATCTTTGTATTAAAGAGAGTCGATAAATGGTTTTTGGACTAATTAATAGTTTATTTAAAATATTAGAAGAATAGAAATCTGAACTTAAAAATGGGAGATTTCGGTTTTGTTTTGTTTTGTTTTGTTTTGTTTTGACTTGGGCAACAAATGCCCCCCAAAAGGATTAGTCAAATTAAATAGGGTGTGCACAGAGGCTCGATTCACCCTAGGTTTCACACAGTGCAGTTTATTTTATTGTCCAAAGGTTTTACACAATATGCACTTATTTTACCGTCGGGTCTATTACGAGTCAACATGAAGAAGACTCGCATGCTTGCATATATGGGCTACCCCGTTGGGTGACCCACGCCCTGTGCCCTCACCTTACTCTAGCGAGGATTCGACCCCGGAACTTCTGTGGGCCGAATCCCATATACAAGGGACTTATGCTGTTAGACCAAGAGGTCTTTGTCAAGATTTTGGTTTTGTTACTTCGACACACTTATCCTTCCATCTCTCTATTTTATTTTATTATTATTATTTTTTGATAAAAATGGACAAACCAAATAATCTCCCTAACTTTTTGAAGGAATGAATAGAAATAATTAGTTAGTTTTCAATCTCTACATCAATCATCTTCTTATTCAAATATGATGGTCTTTTTGCTCATTGATCTTAAGGAAATAAACCATATAGAAATCAAATGTTTCCTTTTAAAAACTATGAAAGAGATGGTTGCATGCAGTAATAAGATTGCATGCATGTATTTGGAAAAATTCATGTAATAATCTACATGAATGCAAAGGTTGCAGAAAAGGAAGTGTTAGCTAGCATCCTGCCATCCTTAGGAAACCCTAGAAAAACCCTAGAATCAGAAACCATTGGTGCATGGGTGGTCCAAGACTTCACCTCATTTGATAGCAGTGATAGTACTTTTAAGAGTGTGGTCCTAGTCTTCTTCCAATCTCAACATAAAAACAGGCTCTGCAGATGCAGCAGAACATTAAATATAAATATCAAATGCATGTTCAACTTTGTGTGATGAAGAAACAAACTCCATTAATCAACAATGCATGCTCATCAAAAGGAATCAAAAGGGACCATTGGCGCATGATCTTCTTCTATTATGGCGGCGACTTTTTTCGTGTTGCATTGCATGCTGCCATGAAATCTAACAGTTTTGATTGAGAATTCCCAAAGTTTTGTCTGGTTAGAGGAAAGATGGATGAGCAAATGAAGTTATCAATATCATTTTTCTAATCTTTTCTTTCCTCCATTTTTCTTTTTTTTTGACAATGGCCATAAAGACCGTCATGAGGAGCCATGACGACGCAGCGTCTTCCCATCACTCAGAGAGAAGGCTCGAACTCGCCGCCGTGAGCAAAGTCGCGCCAACGCCTAATAAGAGAACCCTTGGCACCATGTAATGTCAGTTTACTACTAAGTATAATAACAATTGAAGAATACAAGAAAGAGAAGGAACAAAAGAGAAGAGAAATTAGATTTTATTAAAATAGTACAGTATAATCTGAAACAAAATATTACATAAACTCTAAACATAAAGTAATTATATATAGGTTAAATAAAGAAAACTGAAAAGATTATTGTACTTTAATAAATAGTAAAATAAAATAATCAAATTCTAACAAATGTCTAAATATCTCAACACAGTCTCAAGAATTACAAAGAAGGCCCAGTGCAATCCAAGAAAGAGTCCATTGGAACAACCGAACAAGTAACTATTGGCTGAGCTCAGCACTGGCGCAATCTGAAATACCAAATATACACTGGTCCCTACACATGTGCACAATTGCGAAAGCACTGATATCACAAGAAGCATACAACAAATTGAAAGAGTTTTTTTATTGTTGTATGATCCTCTCAACATCAATAATAGATGGCTGTCAATCCAGCAAAGGTCATTTCATTTTCTCTCTATTTGTGAGATCTATAAATTAAGCTTGTTGATCTTCAAGTTCATAGTGTGGGAATTAAGCAATGGATAAGAAGAATCAACTCCAGATGCCCAGAGTGAAGCTGGGAACACAGGGACTAGAGGTATTTCTAAAGTTCTCTCTTTGCTAATCATGATATCATGGTCTAAGTTTGTGAAATTTTTCAGGTATCAAAGTTGGGTTTTGGGTGCATGACACTGAGTGGAGGATACAACTCCCCTCTGCCAGAAGAGGAAGGGATAGCCATCCTGAAGTATGTATTCAACCATCATGAGATCACCTTCTTTGATACCGCTGATGTGTATGGACCTCACACTAATGAGATTCTGATTGGCAAGGTGCTCTAATTAAGTTATTCCACTTCTTGAATCCTATCTGCAAACACACAAGCACTCACAATTTGGTTTATTTTGCAGGCGTTGAAGGAGTTGCCTAGAGAGAAAATTCAATTGGCAACAAAGTTTGGTTGTGTGTTTGGGAGTGAGGGAGGTATGGAGGTGAATGGGAAGCCAGAGTATGTGAGGGAGTGTTGTGAGGCCAGCCTCAAGAGACTCCAAGTGGATTACATTGATTTGTATTATCAGCACAGGATTGATCAGACAGTGCCCATTGAGGAAACTGTGAGTCATGAGTTTGATTTTTTATATATCAAGAAAAACAACTCATCATGAATCATATAATCCATATTCTTCACAACAATATTGTCTTCTTGTAGATGGGAGAGCTGAAGAAGTTGGTGCAAGAGGGGAAGGTTAAGTACATTGGTTTATCAGAGGCCAGTCCAGACACCATCAGGCGTGCTCATGCAGTTCATCCCATTTCTGCCGTTCAAATGGAATGGTCTCTGTGGACTCGTGATCTTGAAGAAGAGATTGTCCCACTTTGCAGGTCAAAATCAAGCTCAGAGATTTATTTTTTCTCTTATTAATGTTTGAGCTTTGTAACATGAATATTGTCTCTTTATTATGCAGAGAGCTTGGAATTGGTATAGTACCATACAGCCCACTCGGCCGGGGATTTTTCGGTGGCAAAGGAGTTGTAGAAAGTCTGTCTGAAAATACACACTTGGTATGTTTGTATGTGTGTGTATATATGTATATATTAATTAATATTGGATTCATGGACCGAATGCATGTTTTGGAATAAATGTTATTAGGTTTCACATCCAAGGTTTATGGGTGAGAACTTAGAGAAGAACAAAGCACTGTATGTGATAGTTGAGAACCTGGCCAAGAAGCATAAATGTAGCCCTGCTCAGCTAGCTCTGGCTTGGGTTCTTCATCAAGGGGATGATGTTGTTCCTATTCCTGGTAATCATTTGCTGAGTTTCTAGCTAGTGTGAATATTTCTGATTCATATATAACTTGTTTTCATGTTTGGTTGTTTCAGGGACGACGAAGATCAAGAACCTGGATAGTAATGTTGGTGCTTTGGAAGTGAAACTGACAGAGGAGGAGTTGAGAGAAATCTCAGATATGGTTTCTGCCGAAGAGGTGGCAGGATCCAGAGTTTATGGGTCTTTTGAATCATTAAGCTGGAAGTATGCAAATACACCACTTCCAGCTTCAGCTTGAGATTCAAGATCATATATATCTTTTTTGCAGAAATAAATACATGGGAAACAGAGCCTTTCTTATAAACTCTAAACTCTAATGGGTGAACTTATGCAGCAAGCATTGAGCAATTCTATGTTTAGAGATTGTGAAATGTGGATGTTATTGAATCTGAATGTTAATGTAATCTTACACACACACACACACACACTGTGTGGGTGAGTTCTGCTCTCTGCAGGTTCTTGATTTTATCTCATTTATTTTGTTAATCACTTAATTTGTTTCTCTCTAGCAAGGTAGTGGTAAGACATCACATGTTTCAAGAAAAAAAATATACTAACCAACGACCAAATGGTCTATTCTGGCGCAAGTTCAATCCGCAGATAAGGACACTTTTCTGAGAAGTGTGAGCAATGATCAATGACCAGGAGTTCTTAACGTCACGTTTACACGTAGTAGCTGGCCACTTGGCGTCAAAAAAAAGAAAAAATATACTATAAAATATAAGTATAATATGGTTATAATGAAGTTAATCCTGAGGCAGATAATAATAATAATGCTAATGCTGATGTTGATTCATCTGAGTACCATTCATCAAGTGTTTAAGTACTGTAACGAACTTCTATTTACCTATAAATAAATGTGGTTTATCCACTTACTCAAAAAAAAAATCAAGTGTTGCCTGACTCTGAAACAGATCAAATGATGTTAATCATGAAGTAAATCAAGAAGATTTTGATCTCAAAGTATATCAAGATTGTTATTGATCTCTCAACCTCTCTGCAACAAAAGGGATTGAAATATGTTTGTAATATATTTTTAATGACTTATCCATATTTTTAAAATAATAATAATAATAATAGTTCTATTATATTTATAAAAATCTCTCAACATCAATAAGAAAACCAACATAGAATATGCGATAGGAAGCATTCTCTCTGCTTTTGGCATCTATAAATTCAGCTGGTTTATCATCAAGTTCATGTGGGAATTAAGCAATGGATGAGAAGACTCACTCCAATTGCCCAGAGTGAAGCTGGGTACACAGGGACTAAAGGCACTTCTAAAGTTTTTTGTTGATGTAGTCTTTCAAAAATCATCCATGACGCTTTATTTTTTTTATTGTCTTAGTTTGATGCAATACATATTTTGAAGAAGCTAATGTTAGAAGCGGCACAAAACCTAGTCGAAAAAACCTTTGAGTTCACTCGGGACATCTATCCATAAGGAATTGGGGGTAATGAGTCCGCAAAAAATACCTGGGCGAAAGGAATACACACATGCCCTGAAGTAGTTGTTTTTAATTGTTATATCTAACTCAGGAATGAATGTATGGAACTATCTAAATTGCTATAAATAAGATATGATTTATTTATTTATTTATTCAAAAATGGAAACCGGTGTATGTGAGGGAGTGTTGTGTCTTCAAGTGGAGTACATTGATTTGTATAATCAGCACATGATTGCTCAGACTGTTCCTACTGAGGAATTGTGATTTTGATTTGTGTATATCAAGAATCAAAGGGCACTCAGCATGGCCCTAGCGATACTCAAGTCCAGTGCGTTGGAAAATTTTTTCGGGTGATCCCAGGATGGAGTGCCCGACCCCATAAATGGGGTGAGCAGCTCCAGTGGAGTTTGCTCCTCGAGTTCTATACGCGCATGGTGAAGGGTCAGGGGTGCTCGGGTGAGTTTACTCCTTGGGTCCCATGGCCACGTTCTTGATGGCCTAAAAAAAAAAAGTGTATATCAAGAACAACTCATGAATCATATAATCCATATTCACAAAAATGTCTAGTATATGGTGTTGGAACCGAAGTGGTTGGGCTTTGGCCCAACCCACTTCATTTCAATAACCCCAAACAATATAGCCTTTCTTCTCATTACATCCCTTGTTTTCATTACATCCAAATCTGACTGTTGGATCAAAATGTCTATTAATCCATCTCATCACTAGTGAAACCCTAGCTAGCAGAGAAGCTTATGGATGACCTTCTTCTCCTTCCTCTCGATAGCAAAGCTCTGAACCTTCTTTGATCTGAACCTTTCTCATATCCATTGTGTTCATTTTTATCTTCTCTTTCGGCTATACTGAAGCATCTCCTCCTCTATGAGACGTGTTAGGAAAGGAGAATGCTAACCTGAGGATTAACTATACCCTACTAACCGGGGAGATCACCGGACCTTGCACGGAGGGGCAAAAACTGGTCTTTAGGGCAGTGCTTGTGCACGCCCCTTTTCCAGACTTGGCGTTCCTAATTTTTTCTAATTGCATTGATTTATTACTAATTGGATGATTTTCTTGATTGATTAGTGGTTATAGTATGCTCTGTTGAATCAGTTATTCTAACATTCATTCAGTTTTTCTAACAGATGGGAAAGCTGAAGAAGTTGGTGGATGAGGAGAAGGTTATATTGGAAATAGAGGGGCAAGGCTCATCCTATTGTTTTTTTAATAATTTAATACAAATATTGTATAGGATTAAGAATTATATTTAACATGTTTAATTTTTTTAATGATAAATGTGAATAAGTCATTATCAACGGCCTCTTGGCCTATTAGCATCGGGTCTCTTGTGTAGGGGTAACTGCTTTGGACGAATCCAAGATCAAATCCCACGACCACAAGGTGAGGGCACATGTGCAGAGGGCGGTACTGCACGCCCCTGACTTACCTCACAGAGAGAGAGTGTTTGTCACCTTTATAAAAAAAAAATGAATAAATCATTGGGAGCATAGGTGTGATTTGAATGCTCAACCTCTTCTCTTTCGAGGTTGATATTTAACAGATTCAATTGATCTTGCACATTAATAAATAGATGTGATTGTGGATTGATTCAGGGCTTGACAATAAACTTGAATGGATGATATCAGTAGCTACACAATCAATCCACAATCCCATCAACTTTTCAAGTTTCGACAAGCACTGAGCCCACATGGGAACCTATTTTACCAAAAAAAAAGTAGATTAATTCATTCCTTTTCATGAAAAGAAGTTGTGGGTTAATTTCGACCACACCTGTGGCTGTGGCTTTGGGAATCCACACTCATCCTAAAAAAAAAACAGCAGCTCACATTCCCCCACGACCACGCAAAGCTTCTATAAATTCAAGACCCACCAGAACACTGCCATGCTCACAGAGTGAAGCTGAAGAAATGGAGAAGAATACCAAAAGCCAGATCCCCAGAGTGAAGCTGGGAACACAGGGATTAGAGGTACTTACGTAGTTGCCATGCCATGCATTTCCTCCAAAACTCTTATTTCTTTCTTTTCTTTTTGTGATTAATTAAGATTAGTTATACCAATGACCTTTGGGTTATATTGGTACTCAGGTCCCATTAAAGGCTTCACCTTCTTGAGGTCGCGAGTTTAAATGGTGGGTGAGGGCACTTATTTGAGTGTATAAACAATGGTAGTGAGTGGGACTTTTTTACCCTTTGTGCACGTATTCTACCATCTATTGTTTTATAACAAAAGAGTGTGCACATCCTTGACTTTGATAGCTAGCCGCTCTTTCTGTCAAAAAAATAAATATATAAATAAATAAAGATTACTTATTGTTGTCATCCAAGCAGGTATCCAAGTTGGGGTTTGGATGCTCGGGTCTCACTGGGGGTTACAGCTTCCCACTGCCAGAAGAGGATGGGATTGCTATCCTCAAGCATGCATTCAAGCAAGGGGTCACCTTCTTTGACACCTCTGATGTTTATGGACATCAAACTAATGAGATCTTGATTGGCAAGGCATGTCTTTTTTTTTGTTTTCCTTTCTAAATGGTTTATTTAGAAGAGATTGAAGATGATAGCGAGAATAGCTGGTACTTGTATAGGCCTTGAAGGAGTTGCCAAGGGAGGAGATCCAATTGGCAACAAAGTTTGGGATTATGCCTGGAGATATTGGTATGGAGATGGAGGTGAATGGGAAGCCAGAGTATGTGAGGCAGTGTTGTGAGGCCAGCCTCAAGAGACTTCAAGTGGACTACATTGATTTGTATTATCAGCACAGGATTGATCAGACCGTGCCCATTGAGGAAACTGTGAGTGAGTTTGATTTCTATATATCAAGAACAACAACTCATGAATCATTTATATAATCCATATTCTTCACAACAATATTGTCTTCTTGTAGATGGGAGAGCTGAAGAAGTTGGTGGAAGAGGGGAAAGTGAAGTATATTGGTTTATCAGAGGCCAGTCCAGACACCATCAAACGTGCTCATGCAGTGCATCCCATTTCTGCTGTTCAAATGGAATGGTCTCTGTGGACTCGTGATCTTGAAGAAGAGATTGTCCCACTTTGCAGGTCAAAATTAAGCTCTGATATATATATATATATATATATATTTTCTCTAATTAATGTTTGAGCTTTGTAACATGAATATTGTCTCTTTATTATGCAGAGAGCTTGGAATTGGTATAGTACCATACAGCCCGCTTGGCCGGGGATTTTTCGGAGGCAAAGGAGTTGTTGAAAGTCTATCTGAAAACACAAGCTTGGTCTGTATTTATGTATATCTAAGTAAAATCTTGGATTCATGGAAGAGAAGTTGGTTGATGAACTAAATGCATGTTTGTGAATGAATGCTATAGGTTTCACACCCAAGGTTCATTGGTGAGAACTTGGAGAAGAACAAAGCACTATATGCGAGAGTTGAGAACCTTGCTAAAAAGCATCAATGCAGCCCAGCCCAGCTAGCTCTGGCTTGGGTTCTTCATCAAGGGGATGATGTTGTTCCTATCCCTGGTAAGCATTTGCTTATTCCTAATTAATTATATGAGTATTTCTGATTCATAACTTGTTTTCATGTTTCATATTTCAGGGACAACCAAGATCAAGAACCTGGATAGTAACATTGGAGCATTACAAGTGAAGTTGACAGAAGAGGACATGAAACAAATTTCTGATTTAGTGTCCGAAGAAGAGGTGGCAGGCTCCAGAAGCTTTGTAACTGCTGACAAGTTTGACTGGAAATATGCAAATACACCACTTCCCAAGTCAGCTTGAGATTCCAAAACCATCCATGTCTGGATTTCATGCATCTAATTAGAGATAAAACGTAGTTTATCCACCTTTCATATTAATAAAATAAAATAAAATGTGGTTTATCCACTTATTAATAAAAAGTGTTTTGTATTGTGGTTTTATGGTTAGAGATTGAAGAGGCATATGATTAAATGTGTTAAATGATTGCTTTGTATCAGCTTCCTTGTATTGAGATGTTATTTGCAGTAATTTGATTTTAGTTGCAGCTCTTTATGATCAAGGATGGATGGATTCTGTGAAGGTCTATGTTAAATTCTCATATTCTGAGTAGTGTTTGGCATTTTAGATATATTATTACTATTACCTGCTTTTTAACTTAATCCTGAGATTAACTCTAGCAAGGTATTGGATCACTTGTGTAGGGCATAGATAGTTGGGATGAACCTATGATCGAACCCCCACAATCACAAGGTGAGGGTACGTGTACAAGGAGCCGCGTTGCCCGCCACTGACTTACTTAACTCAAGGGGAGGAGGCGCTTGTCGCCTTTGTCAAAAAAAAATCTAACTAAAACAACAATAGTGTTCCACATTACATAAAACATTGAATGGGATATATATTTAAGTTCAGATTGGTTCAGGTTTTTCTTGTAACATTTCAGTTCAGCTAAATTTAGTAAACTTTAGAATCAGTTTGAAATTATTCAAAGGCATCGTGACCCACATTAGCGATATAATAATCAAATGGAGTGGGGCTGTGATACACCTCTACCCATCAAACTAGCGAGGCGAATCCGCAGATTGGGGTGAGAGCGGCTAGGAAGGAAGGGCGAGCCGAGGGAGGAGGGTGGGAAGTTGACAAAAGTCAAAAGATCGAGCGGACAAAGGAAATGGAGACCAATCGGCCAAGAAGCCGCGTAGGGGCGTAAGCGCCTGCGTGGATGGACGGAATCACTGAAATGGGTGGCTTGGCGGCGGAGGTTAGTCAGCCGTTGAGAAGCCTTGAGAGTGCGTGCGGGGACGGTGGCGGGATTTGATTGGTCATGCCGTTAGCGTTGGCAGAGGAGGAGAACGCAGCGTGTTTAGCCTTTTAGCGGCAATCATTAGTAAATAATTAGCAGCTGGGTTTGTATACCAGATGACTAATGGTAGTTAACTCTATGCCTATATAAGGCAATGAGGTTTTCATTTTGTGAGGCATGTATGCACTTGTTCAAGCTTCTTCTTCTTACTGAAATCAACCTTTCCTTTTCCCTAATTCTTCTTCTTCTTCTACCTCTGTTTTCCATGTTCTTCTTATCTTGGAGTAAGTCCCTGCTCAAAAGGGGTCTGTAGATACCTCACTGTTCAACGGTGTTGTATCAAAGGTGCTTTCGTTGAGAGCTATGGCGAACTCTGATTTGCTAGAGGCTATGAAAGAGATGGCGACTCAGTTTCAAAATCAGATGGAGGATCAAGCGGTGAACTACCATCAAGCCTTGCAGAAAGGGTTGGCAAACATGGATGCGAGATTAGAGGAACTCCGTTTAGAGTTCTCGACCTCGAGGTTCATCTGCCAGTATTTGGAAGAGTTCCCTACGCCCCTCATCATCTGCATCATTAAACACGAGATCTCAACCCGGTGGGCGAGAGATCAATCTTCTACCACGAGAGATGAAGATGGAGATTCCCAAGTTGATGAGTGCAGATCAGAACGGTGGGCCTTCCGGTAGAAGAGTTCTTTGATTTCCATGAAACTCCTCGCGTCTTGACGCATAGTTTCTTTTTCACATGGAGGAGAGCATCAGCTTGGTACCCGGTGGATGAAGGTAATAACCTTCTTACCACTTGGCTGAATTCTTAATCAAGGTTAAGCAGAGATTTGGTTCCTATTTGTATGAAGATCATAAGGGATCCTTGCTCGAAGTTGAAGCAAATCCAGCCTGATGGTGATTTTTTGAGGCTTCCTTTGAGGAATTAATGAATAAGGTGACATGTGTATCGAGGAAAGAGTTGTTGATTTCTTTCTTTATATCAGGGACCTTAAGCCCCCTATATTAAATGCGTGAATTAATGTTAACACGACCAGTGTCCCTGATGGAGGCATTCGCTCTAGCTAGAGTCTATGAGGCTAAACATGATGAATCAAGCCAGGAACAGAGGGCATGGAACAAAGGAGGGATGAAGTACAATTCACAATCAACACCACCTCACATTACGAGAACCTTTGCAGTAACAACAACTCAACCATCGACTGCAGTGCGGACATAGTAATCAAACTCCATCCATTTTGGGACCCGGCCTAAAACCCGGTGGTCCAAACCCCCTATTGTTACCACCACCTCTACCAATTAAAGCGTTTGCCAGTCTGACGGCTGGAGAGAAAGGACAAAAGGGCTATGTTATAGCTGTGATCGAGAAATGGAATTTGGGGGCATAAGGTGCGCGGTCAATATCTTTATTCTTGGGCAGCGATGATGAGGATCTTTGAGCGGCCACTTTCGAGGAAGAATCTTGATCACCTTTCGAGGCTGAGTAGCTCTTGGGGATATTTCAAGTTTGTGCACCTTGGCAGGGCAAGGGAACCCAAGATCTCTACATTTACTGGGTGAAATTTCTGGTCAATCCTTTAGAGTTCTGATTGATAATGGTAGTACACATAATTTCATCTTGCCTAGCATTACTGAGAAGTTGGGATTGATAATTAAACCCACAACACCCTTTCGGGTATACATTGGTAGTGGTGACTATCTAACGTGCTCATTCATTTGTCCAGAAGTTAAATTGAATCTTCAAAGGTACCACATTCTCAATTGATTTCTATATCTTTGCCTATTGGAGGGCACTGGCGGTGCTTGGGGTTGATGGCGGAGGAATTAAACAAGGTAACCCATGATTATAAAATTTGTATCTATGGAGTTGAGTTGGAAGGGTGAGGCGATTAGTAATTCAAAGGAGATAAGACACCTTTGTCTAAAGCCATCACATATAACCAATTTAGAGGCTCTATTGAGTCGAGGAGAGTCTTTGAATTCTATGAATTGTATCAAGCTACGGGAGGTTTGCAATTACGCAAAGCATATCTGAATTCCATATACCCGAGATGATTTCTGGTGAGAATTGATACCATTGTTAAAGCATACAAGGAACTTTTCTTACCTCCACAACAACTCCCTCCCGGAAGAGTGATTGATCATCGTATACATTTATTACCAAATACAAAGCCCATCAATGTAAGACCTTACAGTAAATTACCCACATTACCAAAAAGTGAGATGGAAAAGCTGGTGAAGGAGATCTTTGAATCGGGGTGTGTTAGACCAAGTCAAAGTCCATTTTCATCACTTAGGTTGTACTAGTGCTAAGAAGGATGGGAGTTTTCATTTACGTGTTGATTATAGAGCATTGAGCAGCAGCTACTATTAAAGATAAATTTCCAATTCCAACTATTGATGAACTCCTAGATGAGTTGGGAGGTGCCAAAATATTAAACCAGAAAGCTTGACTTAAGAGGCGGAGTTACCATCAAATTAGAATGTATGATCGAGACATCTACAAGGCGGCTTCGGGACACATGATGGGCATTTTGAATTTCTTGTGATGCCATTTGGGCTCTCTAATGCCCCCTCCACCTTCCAAGCAACAATGAATAGAGTATTGGAGCCCTTCTTGCGGAGGTTTGTCATTGTTTTTTTTTTATGATATATTAATCTATAGTTCTTCTTTTGCTGCACATATACAGCATCTTGAGCAAGTGCTGAATTGCTTGAAGACTCACTGTTTTTACATCAAGTTATCCAAATGTTCATTTGGCAAGACAACCATAGATTACTTGGGGCACATTGTTACACCTGAAGGGGTCTGTGCTGACCCAGGGAAGATAGAAGCCATGGTGAAATGGCCAATTGCTACAAATCAAAGACAATTAAGAGGTTTCCTTGGCTTGACTGGTTATTACCCAAGATTCATAAAGGGGTACTCTACAATAGCAGCTCCACTGACAGATCTACTGTGCAAAGATGCCTTTGTATGGGGTGATGCAGCAACTGAAGCTTTTGAACATTTGAAGAAATCTATGGTGGAGGCTCACATGTCTTTGCGCACTTGCGATTTTGACAAGGAGTTTATAGTAGAAGCAGTCTTTTAAAGGTGGGATTAGATGTTGTTTTGATGCAAGATGGTCATCCAATATCCTATTTGATAAGAAATTGGGTCCCGAGGTTACAAACCTGCCTCCACATATTTGGAAGGAGTTACATGCGATTGTCGAGGCTATTCATAAATGAAGCGCCAATACCTCTTGGGAAGATTCTTCATTGTCGAGCGGATCATCAAAGTATAAGACAATTGTTACAACAAGTGATCTGAAACACACGATCAACTTGAGGTTATTTAGCAAATTCTTTGGGCTATCATTTTACTATTGAGTACAAACACGGAATTGTTAACAAAGGCGTGAGATGCTCTTTCAAGGGTGCATGAAGATATTTCGGAACCTTGTTGAAGCCAATTTTCTTGACACTCTACATTGCAAGTCAACCAATTTCAGAATTGTTGAACATTCTTAAGCAAGAAAACAATACACTGTCTGATTTGATAGATAAGCATTTGAAGTTCAACTGTGAGCTACCACCGATTCACGGTGTTCATGATGGTCTTTTTGTTCTCGCAACAAATACTTCATCAGTGCTTTCAATCTCAACTTAAGATTTTATTACTTCATGAGGTTCCATGACACTCCAATGGCGAGGGACATGCGAGGTGTGAAGAAGACTTTAGTGCGATTATGCGCTCAATTCTTTTGGCCCCATATGCCAAAGATGTGGAGGTTTATATAGGCTGCGTGTTTGGTTTTGTCGACAAACCAAATACTCTAAGTACCTTTTCTTGGGCTTTTACATCCCCTTACCTATACTGCTTTCTAGTTTGGGAAGAAATCACAATGGATTTCATAGCTTGATACTTGATGTCTCAAGGATTTTCGTGATTATGGTTGTTGTAGATCGTTTAACAAAATCACAGCATTTGCTCCCTTACACCTTTCCGGTTTTCTGTTTGTCGTGGTGAGATATTTCTTGAATCTGATGGTTAAATTACATGGGTTTCCTCGCATTGGTATCCGACCGTGATCAATCTTCATGTAATTTTGGCGAGAGGTTGTTTGAGTTGAGTGTACGACCTTGCGCCGACCATGACTTACCATCCTCAAACAGATGGCCAAACCGAGGTGGTAAATCGAGGTCTTGAACAATACCTCCGGGCATTTACTAGTGAGCAAAATGCTAAATGGGTGAAATTTTTAACACGAGAATCTTTGTTATATCTGGGTATCGTAGTGGGTTGAAAGTGTCACCATTTCAAGCTATGCGAGTAGCTTACCGCCTCTTTACCGGCGCATACACACACGGCTCTACATGCTGGCCTGGCGGTTGATGAATTGCTCTCGAGAGAGATGAATTGATGCGCGCAAGAAGAAGAATCTATCTCAAGCCCAACCACGGAATGGAGCAAAGGCCAATTCATAGAAGGGAGGCTGGAATTGTCGGTTAAGGGACACAGTAATGGTTCGATTACAACCTTAAAGCGTGATGGTAGCTTCTACGCTCCTCACTGTTAAACTAAGCCCAGCGCTATTATGGCCCATTCAAAATATTGGGCGCTTAGGAAGCGGTGGCGTACATGTGATCTTCCGCATGAGAAGCAAGGTCATCCGGTATTTCACATATCACTCTTGAAGCCTTTCAAAGGAATCTAAATCTTGGCTCGAGGTTCATCCCAATTGCTTTGACTTCCAAAGGGTTCTTGGTTGTTCAGTATTTGCGGTAGTATGCGCATTTCGCTAGATATACCTCAAAGGCCCGGCACATTTTGGCAAGTTCTTATCGGTGATGCAAGTGTTCCTCACGAAGGGGCCACATGGGAATCTCTTCGAATTACGCAGCCTATCACGAATATCACCTTGAGGACAAGGTGAAAGTCCGAGTTGGGGAGTTGATACACCTCTACCCATCAAACTAGCAGGGCAGAATCATAGTGGGGTGAGGCGGCTAGGAAGGAGGGCGAGCTTGAGGGAGGAGGGTGAAGTTGACAAAGTCAAAGATCGAGCCGGACAAAGAAATGGAGGAGACCAATCAGCCAAAAGCCCGCGTAGGGAGGCGTAAGCGCCTAGCGTGGATGGGCCAATCTGAGAAATGGGTGGCTTGGCGAGTGGAGGTTAAATCAAGCCGTTGAAGCAGCGAGGGTCGTCTTGGGGACGGTGGCGGGATTTGATTGGTCATGCCGTTAAGCGTTGGCGAGGAGGAGCAGCGTTAGCTAGCGGCAATCATTAGTAAATAATTAGCGGTAGGTTAGTATACCATATGACTAATGGTAGTTAACTCTATGCCTATATAAGGCAATGAGGTTTTCATTTTGTGAGGCATGTATGCACTTGTTCAAGCTTCTTCTTCTTACTGAAATCAACCTTTCCTTTTCCCTAATTCTTCTTCTTCTTCTACCTCTGTTTTCCCTGTTCTTCTTATCTTGGAGTAAGTCCCTGCTCAAAAGGGGTCTGTAGATACCTCACTGTTCAACGGTGTTGTATCAGGCTGATTTTCACTTATGGTACAAATTAAATACATCTACAAGCAAATCACTTGGAAGAAACCTCATTCAAGCATTTCATCAAACACCATGAGAGCAACAAAAAAAATACCAAATTTACCTAAATACCTCTCCCGTGTGGAAAGGAAAAACACGGGGCAACTCTAAACAAATCTAGTTACGATATCAAGCATATGCCTAGTAAACAACAACGCTCAATCTCTATCTCACCCCCCAAAGACTTCAATTTGATGAAGCATGTGAGATTCTCATAAGCATACTATAAATTTCTTTAGCACTCAAACTTATCTTTTTTTTTCGACAAAGACAACAAGCACCCCAAAAATAAGTCAAGGATGTGTGCAGGCATGGCCGCTTAGTCCACAGGATAACAACATCATGCCTGACTGCAAGCGTGGCCGCTCGACACTAGGTTAGTCCACAGAGGAGGAACAACACCACACCTACACCTGACTCTCACTTGCAAGAGTGGGGATTCGATGGGGATTCGATCATGGATCATCTATAGGAGAATTCCTTAATTTTTAAAGAATGATCCCAACATGCTCTTTAGGTTAATCCCACTTGATTCTTGTGGGGCTCATGTGTGGACTGGACCTTCTCAACAAATGGTACATGGTTTATAAATTTCTGTCATGGGGGTGATAGGAAGTGAAAAGTCCAACAGATGAATCATACCTTTCATGGTTTTTTGTTAGAAATCAAAGTGGTCTCAAAATTTATCTTTTTATGTACTTTTATATTTGGGAGCTAGATCATGTAAATTAAATTTCACCGAACTCCCTTTTTAGTTTTTTCTTAAAAAGTCGAAACACTGAAGTGAGAGCTCATGAAAGTCTAACTTCTTACTTTTGATCTGCATTTATGTGAACCAAACATCAGAAATGGACCGAAGTAGCCCACTTCCGTCACTTTGACCTCTATTTTTGTGAATCAAACACACCTTTAGTCTAGGAATCAAGTAGATTTTACTACTAAATTTACCGATCGTTGAATCCAACAAACTAGATACACAAACAACATCACTACAAGTCCCCATATTGAACTGAAGAAATGGAGCAGAAGACTAAAAGCAAGATCCCCAGAAGTAAAGCTGGGAACAAAAGGATTATGTTGTAACCGAGCCATGAACAAACAACACAACACTATGCCTGATTTTGATCTCTTGATGATCTGAAACATGAGTTATATATGAGAGTATTTCATGTTCTTCATTTCAAGGACAATCAAAATCAAGAATCCAGAGAGTAAACAGATTGAGGGTGTGTATTTAAATATGGTAAGTCCCTTGTATGAAGGTTTTTCTTTTTTAAAAAAAAGAAATTGAATAAACAACATTTTATTAATGAGTTTAAAAGAGTGTCACATGGGATACTTTGTTACACGATCATTTCAAAAGAAATTAGTACAAAGGCATGTTGTTTTCTCTGCAATTGTTAGGCCTTTTCTTGTGTGTTGTCCACTCTTCTGCCATCCTCTGTGAATTAGAGGCTTCATTTAACTAACGATTGAGCTGCCTCCAACTTTGATTTCTTCGACAGATGTGCTGCATCAAATTAAAATAATAGGAGAAAGTTAGTGTTGTGAATGATTTGTAAAAAAATGCGTTGTAATGTCTCATATTCTCTGTGCAAATGGACAATTGAGGAAGAGGTGCGAGACGATCTCTTCTGCAATCGCACATAGGAAGCAATCTATTTGGGTCCCTTTCAATTTCGTTTGTGTAGATTGTATAGTGTGAGAATTTAGTCCTCCCGTGCTAACTAGGTGAATTGCTTGATTTTTAAGACGCATTGAGCTTTCCATAAACTTGTTTTCAAGTCGCTCATGAGCCCTCTGTCTATGAAAGTGATTGTGGTGGTTAATTTCGATTCCTTCCGATCTACTCTTGTATCCAATTGGTTCACATATTGATTGCTTGACCTACTCCTGGATAAAATATGATATTATGTAGGGAGGTGCCCTTTCATTACATATTACTTTTCGGAAATAGAAGTCCTAAAAATGAAGCCTCTAATGTAGGGAGGTGCCCTTTCATTACATAATTATGTGGGAACATTTTTATAAGAGCAAAAAAAAGTTCGAAGTTGGCTCTTTAATAATCTTGAGACAAACCCGGGTTTCCAGTGAGAAATCTCCACCATCATTTCCTAAGCAATGATTTATTGAATTTCCGGAGATTTATAATTTCTCATCCCCCATGTTCCTTTGAATGGCACAAATGTTGTCACTGTTCTTTTTGGAAAGGAAGTCTTTATATATCACATCAATTTAGGATATTACCAATTTTGATAGTGAATGAGAATAGTAAATAGTTTTGAGTTAATGAGATTCTTCCTCCCATGTATGAAGGTTTTTCATCTCCATCATTTGAGATGGAAGAAAGTTAAATATAAATGATAGTTTGTGTAAGTTCTGTCCAGTTGTCCGCCTGTTGCATCTTTGTTATAACTTCTGTTGTAACTTGCTGTCAGGCTGTAACTTGAGAAGTACCAGTTGCAACTTGCTCCTTGTGTATGTCTTGTTGGTCTCGCCGAGGCTGTTGTGTGGTTAATTGTAACTCTATTTTTCCTCTTCAAGGAATCATACAAGCTCTCACATGCACACTCACACAATCAAGACAAAACATACAAGAAGAGAGGAGACAAAGAAGTTTGGTAACCCAGTTTGGCTAACCAAGCCTACGTCTTGGGGGCTAAGCCCGGAGAAGACAATCCACTAAAAGTGTAGGGAAGACAGGAGTACAAGAGTCTCACTCACTCTCTCACTCTATTATAAGCACCTTGACTCCTTGATTGACAATGACCACTATCACCCTTCTCCGGAAGGACTACTCTAGTCGGCTCACCTCAATCCACCGAGTCCTCGGTCTTATATAGACACCTCCCTGTCTTCACGCCATCACAGCACCAGCCTCCACCTTCAGGATCTCCCAAATCTCCGCGGCTACTAAATTGGACTCCTTCCAATTCTGACTGTTGCAACTTAGTTGTAACAAGAGTTGCAACATGGCCCGGCTGACGAACTTGACCAAGGCTACAACATCCATTGCACCTCTTCGACTTCGACGCACCTCCAACCCTCCTGGTTGAGTCCCGAGTTTACTACGTCAGATCCTCTTGATCCCGACACGCAACTAGCCGATCCACCTCTCCGTCGTGCATTTCAAATTCTCGGCCGCACTCCATCATAGCGCGCACACATCAACCTTCATCTTCATGCAAGGTTGAGCTGTAAGATTGGCTCCTCCAATCTCTTTCCAAGTTTGGTCACAACTTGGCCTATCATGCTCCATTTGTCTCCACCATATTTGTTCTTTAATCATCCAAATATGGTCTTCTAGATTTGGCTAGCATCAATCACCTCATCACATATTAGTTGCCAAATCTTCCTTCCATTCTTGCCTTCAATCAGCTCTCATCAATCCTCTTCCTTCCTAATGTGGTTTCTTGCATGCGATCTTCAAATCAGCTCTCAATCATTTTGCATGCAATCATTTGCATGATAAATCAATCAAATGAAGGGATGATGTGTTCTTCCAAGAATGGAGTCTCCAAGCCATGTTGTAGTCAATTCACATCTTGGGTTGCACCGGAAGCTTGCTAGTTAATTCACTCCTCTTATGATGATGGTTGCACCCGGATTACGTATGACTTGGACTTGTGTCAAATACTTGCCAATACTAGTGCCTCTGCACTAACAGTTTGTATTCATCAGCTTCCGTAAGCATTATTATTATTATTATTTTTGAAAAAGTGGATAAACCACACTTTATTTATGATAAGTGATAATAAAAGTAGGTTACATGACACAATTCAATCAAAAGATACAAATATATCATTCATTTTAGCCTTTCTCTTGACCGAGATGGTGTCACTGCGCCCCGTTTCATGGCCTTCCTTGAACAAATGGATCATTAGATTCATTACCCTCGCCATCTTGCTCCGGGAAGTCGGCTGTAAACTCCAGAGTGCGCTTGACTAGACTTGCTGCCTCATCCAACTTCAGTTGCTTGGCAATTGAAGCTGCATCAAACCAAGAAAGTATGAGGAAGGAAATATCATGGATAATTCTGAAATAAACGCGTTGTTTATCCTGGAAGCATCGCATATTCCTTTCACACCAAATACTCCATATAATTGCCATAACGGCAAGGTCCCACCCCCCTCATAGGGTTGGGTCCGTAAGCATTAGTTATGTTCAAAATAATTTAGGTCAAAACCCCTAATTAATCCCTGTGGTTTACTTCATTTGTCCTTTTAGTCCCTCTATTATTTTTTGTCCGCAGAAGGTCCCTCTATTATATGTTTAGTGAAAAAGTGGGCCTCCGGATCTATGACAAAAGTGGGACCATCAAACATATAGTAGAGGGCCTGAGGACTAATAGAGATCGACAAAAAGCCACAAAGACTAAATAGGGGTTTTGACCAATAATTTACACCACATCACAAAAGATGATCTGATCACTTTTTCAATTTAGCAGAAAGCACGCCATAAACCAGAGCAAGATGATCTAAGCACTTCCGCAATCCAAGATACCATTGGTCCTATCTACTGTGCGGACAAAAAATAATAGAGAGACCAAAAGGATAAATGAAGCAAACCACAAAGACTAAATAGGGGTTTTGACCAATAATTTACACCACATCACAAAAGATGATCTGATCACTTTTTCAATTTAGCAGAATGCACGCGATAAACCAGAACAAGATGATCTAAGCACTTCCGCAATCCAAAGATACCATTGGCCCCATCTACTGTCGACACACTCATGTCATTGACCCCACACATTTAAGCACCTTGCCTTTCACTGATACTTTCCTTTTTCAAATGACCGGGACCCACAGTTGGAATACAATTCTACCATTTATATATATATATATAATATCTGAAAAATTAGCCCCACAATCCAGTAAAGCTCACTTCTATAAATTCCACACTCCAAGTCTCCAATGTTCTCAGATTGCACTGAAGCTATGGAGAAGAAGAATGGAAGCAAAATCCCTAGAGTGAAGCTGGGAATACAGGGATTAGAGGTAGTTGCCACACCATTTTCTCTGAAACTCTTCTGCTTTCTTCTCTTTTGTTGTGATTAAGATTAGTTATTGTTGTCATCCAAGCAGGTGTCAAAGTTAGGGTTTGGGTGCATGGGTCTCAGTGGGGCTTACAACTCCCCACTGCCAGAAGAGGAAGGGATTGCTGTCCTCAAGCATGCATTCAAGCAAGGGATCACCTTCTTTGACACCTCTGATGTTTATGGACCTCTAACTAATGAGATCTTGATTGGCAAGGCAAGTCCTTTCCACTTGTTTTTGTTTTCCTTTCTAAATGGTTTATTTTGAAGAGATTGGAGATGATAGCGAGAGTAGATGGTACTTGTATAGGCCTTGAAGGAGTTGCCAAGAGAGGAGATCCAATTGGCAACAAAGTTTGGGATTGTGAGGGGGAGGTCTGGAGGTGGTGGTGGTATGGAGGTGAATGGGAAACCAGAGTATGTGAGGGAGTGTTGTGAGGGTAGCCTCAAAAGACTTCAAGTGGACTACATTGATTTGTATTATCAGCACAGGATTGATCAGACTGTGCCCATTGAGGAAACTGTGAGTGTGTTTTATTTTATTTATCAAGAACAACTTATGAGCAGATTCATATTCATAAAAATGTCATCTTGTAGATGGGAGAGCTGAAGAGGTTGGTGGAAGAGGGGAAAGTGAAGTACATTGGTTTATCAGAGGCCAGCCCAGACACAATCAGGCGTGCTCATGCAGTGCATCCCATTTCTGCTGTTCAAATGGAATGGTCTCTGTGGACTCGTGATCTTGAAGAAGAGATTGTCCCACTTTGCAGGTCAAAATTAAGCTCGATCAGAGACTTAATTTTTTCTCTTATTAATGTTTGAGCTTTGTAACATGAATATTGTCTATTTATTATGCAGAGAGCTTGGAATTGGTATTGTACCATACAGCCCACTCGGCCGGGGGCTTTTCGGTGGCAAAGGAGTTGTAGAAAGTCTACCTGAAAACACAAACTTGGTATGTATTTATGCATATCTAAGTAATTTTGGATTCATGGAGGAGAAGTTAGTTAATGAACTAAATGCATGTTTGTGAATGAATGCTAGGTTACGCATCCAAGGTTCATTGCTGAGAACTTAGAGAAGAACAAAGCACTGTATGTGAGAGTTGAGAACCTAGCTAAGAAGCATCAATGCAGCCCAGCCCAGCTAGCTCTTGCTTGGGTTCTTCATCAAGGGGATGATGTTGTTCCTATCCCTGGTAAGCATTTGCTTATTTCTAATATGAGTATTTCTGATTCATAACTTGTTTTCATGTTTCACATTTCAGGGACAACCAAGATCAAGAACCTGGATAGTAACATCGGGGCATTACAGGTGAAGCTGACAGAAGAGGACATGAAAGAAATTTCTGATTTAGTACCTGAGGAAGAGGTGGGAGGCTCTAGAGCCTATGTTTTTTCTGAAAAATTTAGCTGGAAATATGCAAATACACCACTTCCCAAATCAGCTTGAGATTCCAAACCATGTTTAGGTTTCATGTATCTTGGCTTGGTTGATATAATAAAAGGTGTATTTTGATCATATTGATTGTGGTTTTATGATACCATCTCTCAACTTATATATGCTGCTTCTATTGCGGTTTTATGGATAGAGATTGAAGAGTTGCGCGATTAAATGTGTTAGATGATTGCATCTGTGTGTGGAGATGTTCTCCTCAGACTTAATTTGATTTCAATTGCAGCTCTTTATGATCTAGTATGGATGGACTCTGTGAAGGTTTTTGTTAAATTCTTATTTTCTGAATAGTATTTGTGGAAATATGTTTGGCATTTTAGATATACTATTAATATTGCCTGATTTTGATCTTAATCATGAGATATATATAAGAGTGCTTCATGTTTCTCTTCTCTGGGACAATGAAAATCAAGGACCCTTAGAGTATCAGAAATTTCTGATTTATTATCAGAAGAGATTGCAGGTTCCAGAGCTTTTCGTATTTCTGAGAAATTCAGCTTTAGATTCAAAACTGTTTTGGTATCGTATTCAAAATTTTGCTGATATATAATAAAACAGTGCAAACATTGTTGGAATTCAGTCAAACCTGCTTAAGAGAGGTTCTACTTAAGAGAAAGCAAAATTCAACTGAATTGATTAGGGTTTTTGAAGATTCGGTTTAGTTAATGTTCACTTTGAAGTTTGTAAAAGTCAATCAACTTGAACTGGAAGTTCAAGTTGATTAAGATAGGCTATTACTGTAATGCATCCAAGCAGGTGTCGAAGTTGGGGTTTGGGTGCATGGGTCTCAGTGGGGCTTACAACTTCCCAGTGCCAGAAGAGGAAGGGATTGCCATCCTCAAGCATGCATTCAACCAAGGGATCACATTCTTGACACCTCTGATGTTTATGAGATCTTGATTGGCAAGGCAAGTCCCACTCACTTGTTTTTAGCTTTTCTTGTATATATTATGCATGGTTTATTTATTTGTCAGGATAGAAGATCCTACGATTTAAGTGCTCTAAAATAGTTTTTCTTTAAGGGTTTGTTAGGAATTGAATGGATTGATTGATGAATCTTGTGGTTTGTTTTGATCAGTGATTTAAAAGTTAGAATCAAAAAAAAAATATTTTACTTTTTCAAATTAGGGACAAAGCAGAACAGATGATCTAAGCACTTCCGCAATCCACTATACCATTGGTCCCATCTACTTCGACAGCATTGATCTAATTTAAGCACCTTGCCTTTCATTTTCATGGATACTTTTTCAAATGACAGGCACCCACAATTGGAATACAGTACCATATATAGATAATATATCTGAAAACTTAGCCCCACAATCAAGTAAACTCACTTTTATAAATTCTAAAAAAAGGGCTGGTGTTACAAAGCTCCTGTTATGTCTGGAGTTTAGAGAAGAATCAAATTACTTGGGTCTATTGTATGCAGTTTTACACTATTTTATTTTATTTTATTTTGTAAAAATTTGTTTTCATGACTCTCGAAGCTGTACAACTTTTATAAATTCCACACCCAACAATTAATATCACTCCAAATCTCCACTGAAGCTATGGAGAAGAAGAATGAAAGAAAAATCCCCAGAGTGAATCTGGGAAACACAGGGATTAGAGGTAGTTGCCACACCATTTTTCTCTGAAACTCTTCTTCTGCTTTCTTTTCTTTTTTTGTGATTAAGATTAGTTATTGTTGTCATCCAAGCAGGTATCAAAGCTGGGTTTTGGGTGCATGGGTCTCAGTGGGGCTTACAACTCCCCACTGCCAGAAGAGGAAGGGATTGCCATCCTCAAGCATGCATTCAACCAAGGGATCACATTCTTTGACACCTCTAATGTTTATGGACCTCTTAACTAATGAGATCTTGATTGGCAAGGCAAGTCCGTTCCACTTGTTCTAGCTTCTTTTTGTTTTCCTTTCTAAATGGTTTATTTAGAAGAGTTAGAAGATGAAAGTGAGAAAAGTTGGTACTTGTATAGGCTTTGAAGGAGTTGCCAAGAGAGGAGATACAATTGGCAACAAAGTTTGGGATTGTGAGGGGGAGGCCTGGGGATACTGGTATGGAGGTGAATGGGAAACCAGAGTATGTGAGGGAGCTTTGTGAGGCCAGCCTCAAGAGACTTCAAGTGGACTACATTGATTTGTATTATCAGCACAAGATTGATCAGACTGTTCCCATTGAGGAAACTGTGAGTGTGTTTTATTTTATTTATCAAGAACAACTTATGAGCAGATTCTTATTCACAAAAATGTCTTGTAGATTGGAGAGCTGAAGAAGTTGGTGGAAGAGGGGAAAGTGAAGTACATTGGTTTATCAGAGGCCAGTCCAGACACAATCAGGTGTGCTCATGCAGTGCATCCCATTTCTGCCGTTCAAATGGAATGGTCTCTGTGGACTCGTGATCTTGAAGGGGAGATTGTTCCACTTTGCAGGTCAAAATTTTAGCTGAGACATTTATTTTTTCTCTTATTAATGTTTCAGATTTGTAACATGAATTCCTTTTTATTATGCAGAGAGCTTGGAATTGGTATAGTACCATACAACCCACTTGGCCGGGGATTTTTCGGAGGCAAAGGAGTTGTTGAAAGTCTATCTGAAAACACAAGCTTGGTCTGTATTTATGTATATCTAAGTAAAATCTTGGATTCATGGAAGAGAAGCTGGTTGATGAACTAACTGCATGTTTGTGAATGAATGCTAGGTTTCACATCCGAGGTTCATTGATGAGAACTTAGAGAAGAACAAAGCACTATATGTGAGAGTTGGGAACCTTGCTAAGAAGCATCAATGCAGCCCTGCCCAGCTAGCTCTGGCTTGGGTTCTTCATCAAGGGGATGATGTTGTTCCTATCCCTGGTAAGCATTTGCTTATTTCTAATATGCATATTTCTGATTCATAACTTGTTTTCATGTTTCATATTTCAGGGACAACCAAGATCAAGAACCTGGATAGTAACATTGGGGCATTACAAGTGAAGCTGACAAAGGAGGACATGAAAGAAATTTCTGATTTAGTACCCGAAGAAGAGGTGGGAGGCTCCAGAACCTATGTTTTTGCTGAAAAAAATTCTCTGGAAATATGCAAATACGCCACTTCCCAAATCAGCTTGAGATTCCAAACCATGTCATATCTAGGCTTGGTTGATATAATAAAAGGTGTATTTTGATCATATTGTTTTGTGGTTTTATGATACCATCTCTCAACTTATCAATGCTTCTTCTATTGCGGTTTTATGGTTAGAGATTGAAGAGATGCGTGATTAAATGTGTTAGATGATTGCATTTGTGTGTTGAGATGTTCTCCTCAGACTTGATTAGATTTCAATTGCAGCTCTTTATGTTCAAGTATGGATGGACTCTCTGAAGATCTTTGTTAAATTCTCATTTTCTGAATAGTATTTGTGGAAATATGTTTGGAATTTTAGATATATTATTACTATTGCCTGATTTTGATCTTAATCATGGGATATATATAAGAGTGTTTCATGTTTCTCTTTCCTGGGAGAATGAAAATCAAGGACCTCTAGTGTACCAGAAATTTCTGATTTATTATCAGAAGAGATTGCAGGTTCCAGAGCTTTTCATATTTCTGAAAAATTCAGCTTAAGATTCCAAACCGTCTTGGTTTCATATCAAAGTTTGGCTGATTTAATAAAACAGTGCAAACATTGTTGGAATACTGTCAAACCTGCTTAAGAGAGGTTGTACTTAAGAGAAAGCATGATTAAATTGAATCGATTAGGGTTTTTTTAATATTCAGTTGAGTTAAGGTTCACTTTGAAGTTTGTAAAAGTCAATTAACCTGAACTGAAAGGTGTCTTTTTTTTTTCAAAAGTATTGGTTTCAAATATTCAAAGACTTGGAAGTATTTAGTTCCACATTGCTTATTGTTAAGAAAGGTATTAGGGGTTAACGGATCCGGGTTAGCCGTAACGGATCCGGGTTACATGAATATTTGTATATAAAGGATTAGGGTTTTGTAAAGGTAGATTAGAAGATTAATGAAAAAACTGGAGAGCCGTCATTGAGGCCCCAAGGTTCTTCATCTTCCATCTATCTCCGTCCATCGCCGGCGTGTTTTCTTTCTATATGGTATCAGAACCTAGACGCTATTTGAATCGGATCTGGCGCACATGCACCGATTCAGGGGTGGCTACGCAGAGGAGGAAGAAGGGTACTTGCAGGAGGAGATTGGATCTGTCTTTGGTGGTTGTGAGGAGATCTCGAGATCTGTGATCCCATTTCTAGCTGACTGCTGTGGCGTGGCGAAGAGAGAGGATCCGCCTTGAGCCTGACTGTTGAGGGAGCAGCTGGCGACCGGTCTGTTGTGAGGAGAGTCTGGCGTACGCGTCTTGTCGTATGAGGAGAGGGAGTGATCCTTGTTTGACCGGATTCAGTGTCGCTTTGATCGCTGCGGGGAGGGTGTTTGACCCGGTGTGGTGTTGCTTTGATTGCTTTGGCCGTGCATCTTTCACCATTTGCAAAACCCGGGGAGAGTCTTTGCTTCATAAGGTGGTGTGCTACTTTGACCGAGGTCTCACGGACGATGGGTGTTGGCCGGGTGTCTTTGCTCGGTCAGCGTCTTGCGGACAAGTAGGCTGAAGCTTTGACCGGATCCTTTATCTTGTCTTTGTCTTTGTCTTGTGCTCTTCTACTTTGGCCGTGATTTTGACATGTTGACCAAGAGAAACTTTTGACCAAGAGAAGTTGTGTTTTTTGAATTGTGATGATGGGGACTCCAGTCACCGCTCGTGATATGAAGGATCTTCTTGAGGAATTTGTGAGGATATTCAGAGCCAAGAGTGAGGCGATGCTAAATGTACCGAGATGATGCGTAGACTAGAGCTAAAGCCAATTGATGATAGAGAGTGCTACAAGCTGGGAGAAAGGGGCATCTCAAATTTATAGTTGCCTACAACCGCGTAATCTTGATCAGCGGTCATACCGAGGTGGAGACAGAGGGGCCTATAGAGGTGCACGTAGAGGAAGTCGTGGTCGAGGTGGTCGAGGTCATGCTGGTACTAAAGCCAACTTAGCAGTTATTGATGAGAGTCAGACTGTTGAGATGTCCGCTGCTGATGCTGCTGAGTTGGAGGAGTTGCGACAGTGGAAGCTGAGGACTGAGAGCTCCAAGGGCAAGGGTCAGGCCACACAGGATCTTGTTTTGACTACTGCTTTCCCTAACTTTGCCAACTATGCCCATACGGGCACAGGTATTCCGACGCAGGCACTTGCATCTACAAACAAATCGCATGTAGAATGGATTATAGACTCAGGAGCTTCTAGGCATATTACTGGTGCATGTAGTGAGTTTGCATCATATTCACCATATAGGCATCCTCATAATGAGACCGTCCAAACTGCTGATGGGACTTCTCAACCCATTAGAGGGATTGGCTCGATCAAATGCACTTCATCAATCACACTCTCGTCTGTCTTGCATGTTCCCTCATTCCCCGTTAATCTTATTTCAGTCAGCTCTATTATTGACCAATTAGACTGCCAAGTTCTCTTTGACTGTGAATCATGTCTTTTCCAGGAGAAGCGAACCGAGAAGGCTTGGGACTGGCACCGCGCGTGATGGACTTTGGTACTTGGATCGTGGGAGTGTTGATCTTTGCTCTTCTTTGCTGGCTAGCGTGTGGGGGAGTAGAAGCTGCAGTGCTACTCCAACATTGTCGTCTAGGTCACCTATCTTTCGAAAGCTTACGTAGGTTGCAACCAGAATTAATGGACAAAGTAGACAGGAGTAAACTTGTGTGTGATGCTTGTGAGTTTGGCAAGCATACGCGTTCTACTTATTCTAGCATTGGTCTTCGAAGTGTTGAACCATTTGCTCTCATTCATTCGGATGTATGGGGACCTTGCCCAGTTGTTTCAGTTAGTGGATTCAGGTGGTTTGTGACCTTCATTGATTGTTATTCTCGCATGACATGGATTTATCTGATGAAACATAAGAATGAGGTGCTTCGGTGTTTTCAAGACTTCTATGCCTGTGTGAAGACTCAGTTCAATGCGAAGGTTCGGATTATACGGACTGACAATGGAACTGAGTATGTTAATAAGGATTTTGCATCGTTCTTGTCAGCTCAGGGGATCTTGCATCAGACATCTTGCCCAGATACGCCTGCCCAAAATGGGGTTCTTTGGCGCAAGAATAGACATTTCTTTGGAGGTGGCACGCTTCTATCATGCTCACGATGAATGTGCCAAAGATCCTATGGAGTGAGGCGGTGATGTACCGCCTATCTCATCAACCGCATGCCTTCACGAGTCTTTGGGAATGAAGACACCATGCAGAGATGCTCCCAGGTGAGAACAAGTTTATAAGTCCCTCCTAAGGTGTTTGGTTGTACCTGCTTTCTCAGAGATCATAGGCCTTCGGTGGGGAAGTTGGACCCTCAGGCTGTGAAGTGTGTATTTGTTGGGTACTCTTCTAGCCAGAAGGGTTATAAATGCTGGAGCCCGACAGAGCGTCGGCTATTTGTGAGTATGGATGTGACCTTCAGGGAGTCGGAGCCTTTCTATGGTGAACAGGGGGACTTGACATCTTTTTTTGAGAATTCCTCTCCTAGCACAGGTGGTGTTGGTCGAGAGGGGGAGAGTCGCAGAGATGTGGTTGTGGGGCTCATACCGTGTCCTGTGGATGATATGGATCATGAGGCATGTCAAGATGGACATGAGGCGTGTCAAGATGGAGATGAGGCGTGTCAAGATGGAGATGTTGAAAATGTTGGTAATCACCTGACACGAGGACAAGGAGAATTGCAGGTGTACCGAAGGAGACAGACAGATGTCCAGAGGGAGCATGGAGAACAGCAGATTGAAGGAGAATTGAAGGTGTATAAAAGGAGGCAGACAGGTGTCCAGAGGGAGCATGGAGAACAGCAACCGCAGCTTGAACAACACTCCGCACTCCCTACGATTGAGATTGATGACCAGTCCATGCATGCCACTGTCCCGGACCTCTCCTCAGTTCCTTCTTCCTCAGGGTCTTCCCCGCCTCCCTCTGAGTCGGGTGGTAATGTCTCTATCTCTCTTAATTTGCCTATTGCCCATCGTAGAGAACCTCGAGCCAATGCTGGAAAACCCCCATCTAGGTTTGGCTTTGAGAATGATATTGCTAACTTTGTCTCTTATTCTTCATTATCTCCTGCATACAAAACTTTCATTGCATCATTATTGTGCCGATTACCAATACCTGAAAGTGTGGCGGAGTGGCAAAGCAGGATCCTAAGTGGCAGGGTGCTATGCATGAGGAACTCCAAGCCTTGGAGAAGAATGAGACATGGGAACTTGTATCTCTCCCAACTGGGAAAAAGGCAGTCGGCTGTAAGTGGGTGTACACTGTGAAGCAAACTCCTGAAGGAAAGATTGACAGGTACAAGGCAAGGTTAGTTGCAAAGGGGTATAGCCAAACTTATGGGATCGACTATGATGAAACCTTTGCTCCAGTAGCAAAGATGAGCACGGTCAGGACTTTGATCTCATGTGCAGCGAACTTTGATTGGCCGTTACATCAGATGGACGTCAAAAATGCCTTTTTGCATGGAGATCTACAAGAAGAGGTGTATATGGAGATCCCTCCTGGCTTTACTACTCCACAGACAGTTGGGAAGGTGTGTAGGTTGAAGAAGTCCTTATATGGGTTGAAGCAATCACCAAGGGCATGGTTTGACAGGTTCAGACGTGCAATGTGTGGTATAGGCTATATGCGCATGTAGTGGGGATCATTAATCGTCTTTTACAAACACTCCAAATCCCATGTCACAATTCTGGCTGTCTATGTGGATGACATTGTTATTACAGGAGATGATGCTGAGGAGATCTCTCACCTAAAACAAAGGCTGGGTAAAGAGTTTGAAGTTAAGGATCTGGGTCAACTAAGATATTTCCTTGGTATTGAGATTGCACGGTCTCCTTCAGGAATAGTGCTTTCTCAAAGGAAGTATGTTCTGGACTTACTCACTGAAACAGGAATGCTAGGGTGCCGAGTAGCTTCTACTCCGATTGAGCAGAATCACAAGTTATGTGCCCAATCTGGTAACTCGGCGAACAAGGAGCGCTATCAGAGGCTTGTTGGTCGTCTTATCTACTTATGCCACGAGACCCGGAGCATTGCATATGCCGAAGCGCTGGTGAAAGCGTGTATATGCACGCATCCTGTGGCTGGAGCATATGGAGGCAAAGATAACCGGATTCTGAGATACTTGAAGGGAAGCCCAGGAAAAGGTCTTTGGTTCAGGAGCCATGGACACTTGGATGTGGAAGGTTATTGCGATGCTGATTGGGCGAACTGCTTGGATGACAGGAGGTCCACCTCAGGTTATTGTGTCTTTGTTGGGGGTAACCTTGTGTCGTGGCGTAGCAAGAAACAAGAGGTGGTTGCCAGGTCTACAGCTGAGGCCGAGTACAGGGCTATGGCTACTAGTTTATGTGAGATGCTTTGGATGCGGGTTTTGTTGTCAGAACTGCGACTATTTAGAGGTAATGCATTGAAGCTCTGGTGTGACAACAAATCGGCAATTAGCATTGCTAATAATCCTGTACAGCATGATCGCACAAAGCATGTTGAGATTGATCGCTTCTTCATTAAGGAGAGATTGGATGATGGAGTTTTGAAGCTGAATCATGTTCATTCTGGCGGACAACTAGCTGACTGCCTAACTAAAGGATTAGGTCCTCAAGAGTGTGTTAAAGCATGTAACAAGATGGGAATGATTGATATCTATCGCCCATCTTGAGGGGGAGTGTTAAGAAAGGTATTAGGGGTTAACGGATCCGGGTTAGCCGTAACGGATCCGGGTTACATGAATATTTGTATATAAAGGATTAGGGTTTTGTAGAGGTAGATTAGAAGATTAATGAAAAAACTGGAGAGCCGTCATTGAGGCCCCAAGGTTCTTCATCTTCCATCTATCTCCGTCCATCGCCGGCGTGTTTTCTTTCTATACTTATGGATAAAACTTTCACTCTCTTTAAATATGGTTTCATTCTACCAACCAATAGACCTTGTTGGTGAAAAGGATCTCTCACATGCGCACGCAGGGGTGCAAATGTCGGATTTGAGTTGTCTTGGACTTATGAAACTCATGTGCGGGCGCATGGTGCGCACACGAATGCCGCCTCAATTTGCGGCTCCCTGTGCTTCCAAGGTTTTTGTTTATTATTTTTTTCCACTTCTATAAAAACAATTAAAAAATTTTCACTCGGGCCCGGTTCACTCAGCCGGGCCGGCAGGGTTGGTGACGTGGCAGCCGGGTCTCAGACCCCCGGTTCTGGGTTCCTGCCCAGCCCGGTCCACCCCCCGGTTCCCGGATTTTCCGGTTCAACCGGCCGGGCCGGGCCGGGTCTGACAACAACAGTGTCAGTAACAATAATTTTCTGCTGAAAGTGAGCATTCTTCAAAAACTCAGGCATTTCCTGTAGGTCATTATATGTGAGCTCCTCTTCTATCTTTCCTGCCAATCTTGCAAAGGTATCAGCACAATTATTATCTTCCCTTGGGATATGTATCATCTTCCAGTGTTGAATCCGGTTCAGCATAGCATTACAGGCTTCAATTCCATCTCTGGCTTGCAAGTTGATATCTTGGTGTTCCTTGCTGAATTCTTCTGACTAGTCCTTGATTGTCAGTGTGGATCAATGCTCTGCTACTTTTGCATTTCAATCAGTCTTCTTATCCCCTCTTTCACGGCTAGCAACTCTCCTTCAAAGCTTTAGTTGGCCTCCAAATTCACAAAAATTCACCTTTTTAGTTATAACAATATAGCCTATTTCTGCTCTACATACCTCAACATTCCATGATGAGTCTGTGAACAGCAAGTGCTTGAAAGTTTCCCTGTTCCACTGTCTTTCTACTTTTAACACCAATTTCCTCAATTGGAAGCATCCTTAGATGAAATTCTTTAGTCAGGGATATAGCTTTGTTGGCTATAATGACAGGGCTGCAGACTATGTTCCTGAAGATTTTATTGCACCTGTCTTTCCATAACTGCCAAAGAGTGTTTGTTATGACCAATTTTTCCTCTGTAGAAGTTCTCTGACTTCCCAATTGGCTACATGTTAACCAGCTTCCCTCAGATAGCTCCCCTGACTGAGTATCTCAGGCCCGTTTGGTATGTGGGAAAGTAACGACTTTGCAGGAGTTCTTCAAGTTACCTACATGCATGGAAAATACGCTCAGAAGTTTCTGACTGACTGAGGGTAACACATGGAACATGGGTCATTTGGCCCTATATTCCTCAAATACATATGATTCCTTGTTGGCAAGCAGCCATGAAAACATTTCCACAAGAAAATTTTGATCCTTGGAGCAATGTCTAGTTTCCAAAGTAGCTTCCAACCCTGCCAATCATTCATAATAGTTTTATTTCTAAAAGCTTCATATAATGTAGCAGTTTTAGATCTCCCCTCAGTTCCTTCCTTCCATCTCCATTTCTTTACTTCAGCTCCCCATATGACCTGCAATGTATTAATGTATTGTACAATGGAACTAGGAAAAAACTCATTAAGCAATTCATTGTCCCAATGAAGACCTGTTGTGAGCTGTTCTACATGTGCATTAGTAAAGTCGAAATCCATGTTGAGGAAAGTAAGCTTAACCTTTATAGGAATATCGAATAGCCAAGGATCATCAATGACCAGGTCAGAAGATCTGATAGAATTCTGTCTAATGTGATTTCTGATCTTTGGAATCATTAGACTAAAATTATAATCATATTTTCAGACCATGTAAACATCAAATACAATTGAATATATATAATAAGTTTAGTTATGAATCTCAAAAGTAATCAATCTGGTTTATTAATACAATAAACTAGAATGGATGTCATCAGCAGTTACGCAATCAATCCACTATCCCAAATACTTTAATTTCCAGTTTGAAGGAGCACTGATCTCATTCATAAGCACACCACATTGAAAAACATTGGCCACCCCACCACCAAGCAAAACTTCTATAATTCAGAACACTGCAATGCTCTCAGAGTGCACTGAAGAAATGGAGAAGAATACCAAAACCCAGATCCCCAGAGTGAAGCTGGGAACACAGGGATTAGAGGTACGTATAGTTGCCATATCATTTCCTCTCAAACTCTTCTTTCTTTCTTTCTTTTCTTTTGGTGATTAAGATTAGTTATTGTTGTCATCCAAGCAGGTATCGAAGTTGGGGTTTGGGTGCTCGGGTCTCAGTGGGGCTTACAGCTCCCCACTGCCAGAAGAGGATGGGATTGCTATCCTCAAGCATGCATTCAAGCAAGGGGTCACCTTCTTTGACACCTCTGATGTTTATGGACATCAAACTAATGAGATCTTGATTGGCAAGGCAGGTCTTTTTTTGTTTTCCTTTCTAAATGGTTTATTTAGAAGAGATTGAATATGATAGCGAGAGTAGATGGTACTTGTATAGGCCTTGAAGGAGTTGCCAAGAGAGGAGATCCAATTGGCAACAAAGTTTGGGATTGTGAGGGTGAGGCCTGGAGGTGGTGGTGGCATGGAGGTGAATGGTAAACCAGAGTATGTGAGGGAGTGTTGTGAGGGTAGCCTCAAGAGACTTCAAGTGGACTACATTGATTTGTATTATCAGCACAGGATTGATCAGACTGTGCCCATTGAGGAAACTGTGAGTTTGATTAATTTGTATATCTATATCAAGAATAACAACTCATGAATCATATAATCCATATTCTTCACAACAATATTGTCTTCTTGTAGATGGGAGAGCTGAAGAAGTTGGTGGAAGAGGGGAAAGTGAAGTATATTGGTTTATCAGAAGCCAGTCCAGACACCATCAGGCGTGCTCATGCAGTGCATCCCATTTCTGCTGTTCAAATGGAATGGTCTCTGTGGACTCGTGATCTTGAAGAAGAGATTGTCCCACTTTGGCCTGATGTTATCAGGCCGGCCGGAAGTGTTGATTTGCGGTCGCGCTGATGTGGTGAGGTGATGTGGCGTTTTAATATTAAAAAAATCAAATTTTCTCTCTGTTCTCACATGCGCACATGTCCCCCTTTATTATAAAAAACGAATTAACTCTTTTTCTCACCTGTGCACCCGTCCCCTCTCCCTGTCCCCCTCTTTCCCTTTCCACCTCGTGTCGAGAGCTTCTTCAGAGATGACCGGATCGGAGAAGGAGAACGAGAACGAACTCCCTCGCCAGAATCGATTCTCACCTATCGAGTTCGGCGAAGAGCAGCACGTAAATCTTTGGTTCGTGGTAAATCACTTAAAGATGTTTTAATTTGTTCTATTCGTTTTTCTTTCGTGTTATTTCTTTTTAGATGGACATTCAAGAGAATTTCTTCAAGGAGCAAATGATGAAAATTCACAAGATGACAGAAGAGAAGGAGAAAAAGTTTGAGCAGCTATTTCAAGTAGAACGGGAAAAAGCTAAGCAGGCTGACATAGAGTCTGGAACTAATGAAGAGCGCATTCACAGGTAGCTTGAACCTTTACTGGGTGCTTATGTTTGGTTTTATTAAATCCTATTCTTATGCATTTTCCTCTTTGCAGGAAAGAAGAGATTGCGAGATTCATAGACAAGCAGATAAAGGGGGTCGAAGAGTTTGAGGATGAGAGAGAGGAGCTTATTCATGCACACAAGGTCAAGAAGCTTGAACTTAAGAAAAGGCAGATGATGGAGGAAGTCGAACTGGAGAAAGAGTTTGATGCTGCTCTCACCAGGCTGATGCAGAAGTTTACTCCAAGCAAATTTCAGGTTTCTGGCAGGTCTTGAGATTGGTTAATGTTTGTGGGAATGGAGAAAAAAAAAAAAACCGGTAGGGTTTTGGTGTAACCTGTTGGAGTTTTGCTATTCACCTTCTGGTAGGAAAGGACCTTATAAATTTGCTTACAAATATGAGGAACTGTAGATGTAAAACTTATATAGAGATATTGACAAGAGGAAATGGTGGTGAAAAAAAATGGATTGGTTAGTAAATTATGTTGTTTCAATTCTGGTAAATGGGACTGGTACTCCCTTTTGTTTATCTGAAGAATGTGTTACAGTCTTTTTGTTCGTCTTTTTGCAAACTCTGCTCTGCCCAGTCTTTTTCTATCAAGTATACTACAGGTGATCTTTTGGTATATTTCTCATTCATAGAAATGTTAAGGCATACACCTCACAGTCCCAACCACAATACACTTTTTGATGGAGCACAATTCTGGTAATGGGACTAACTGTGATTTAATTCACTGTTTGCCCACCAGAAAGAAACCATTGTAGTAGTAAAGCAGAATACAAGCTTGAAAAAGCCTTGTTCTGCGGTTCAGTGTAAAAGATAGGCAGGCATGCTTCTCTACCACCATCTCCATGGCCTTCGAGAACTATTCCCAGAACTTTTTGACTGTTTGCCTCCTCTCAATTGTAATCATCTGATTCATCTTTAGCAGTGTAATAAACACTTGCCTTGGCTATCAGTAGAAGTGCTTGGTATTTTCGTATTTTTGACATGAAGGAAACAGGGAAATAGAGTGCTTGACAAAGCAAAGAATGGAATGGCCACCAGATTGAGAGGATTCTCAACCCACTACTAATAGGGAATCCTCATGTTGTTGGGGTATCTATTCAATCTGACACAAAAGAAATAACTCGATAGTCTGGATCATGAAAGACAGAAGAATACTACAAGAGATGCACAAAAAATTCACATCAAAATACATAGATAGGCATCAGGAAGCAAAATTGCTTATTTGGCGGTCTTCTTAATTCCATGGAGATCTTCTTCATCACCACCGGAAACCTACCCGGCGAGAACCACCACCACGGCGTTTCAACTTTCTGGTTTGGAGTCTTTGGACCGGTCCAGAACTCCACCGGTAACTTCAACCCCCAATGGATCTTGCAATCGGCGTCACGGATCACCTGCAAGGAGCTGGTCGCTGAGACCTCGGAGGGGAGCATGCCTTGGAAGTCCGGCGCTTTGACGGTCTTTTTCACGGTGAGATCGTTGAAACTTACTTTGTAGCGGAGGGAGATCTCGGGGAAATAGTCGAACCGGAACTGGGGCTTGAACTCGACGGAGATCATCCGATCGGAGGAGCTGCCCTTGCCGAGGGTGGGGCCGGGGGTCTTGGTGTCGTTTGGGCCGGTAGGAGATGCCGAGGTTGGCGTGAGTCGAAGTTGGTGGCGGCGTCGGCCGACGCGGAGGTCGTGAGGGATCGCCGGACGTGGCCTTGGATGTTGGGGAACACGGGAAGGCTGAGCGGCGGCTTGAATCGCACTGCAGGGTCTTGCCGCTTCGCCGAACTCGATAGGTGAGAATCGATTCTGGCGAGGGAGTTCGTTCTCGTTCTCCTCCGATCCGGTCGTCTCTGAAGAAGCTCGCGACACGAGGTGGAAAGGGAAAGAGGGGGACAGGGAGAGGTGGACGGGTGCGCAGGTGAGAAAGAGAGTTAATTCGATTTTTATAATAAAGGGGTACATGTGCGCATGTGAGAACAGAGAGAAAATTTGATTTTTTTAATATTAAAACGCCACATCACCTCGCCACATCAGCGCGACCGTAAATCAACACTTCCGGCCGGCCTGATAACATCAGGCCTGTATATATATATATATATATATATATATTCTCTTATTAATGTTTGAGCTTTGTAACATGAATATTGTCTCTTTATTATGCAGAGAGCTTGGAATTGGTATAGTAGCATACAGCCCACTCGGCCGGGGATTTTTTGGTGGCAAAGGAGTCATAGAAAGTCTACCTGAAAATATACACTTGGTATGTATTTATGTATATATTAAGTAATATTGGATTCATGGAAGAGAAGTTGATTGATGAACTAAATGCATGCTTGAGAATGAATGCTATAGGCTAGGCATCCAAGGTTCATTGGTGAGAACTTAGAGAAGAACAAAACACTTTATGTGAGAGTTGAGAACCTTGCTAAGAAGCATCAATGCAGCCCTGCCCAGCTAGCTCTGACTTGGATTCTTCATAAAGGGAATGATGTTGTTCCGATCCCTGGTAAGCATTGGCTTATTCCTAATATGAGTGTGTATTTCTAATACGTTATTAACTTGTTTTCATGTTTCGCATTTCAGGGACAACCAAGATCAAGAACCTGGATGGTAACATTGGGGCATTACAAGTGAAGTTGACAGAGGAGGATATGAAAGAAATTTCAGATTTAGTGTCCGAAGTAGAGGTGGCAGGCTCCAGAAACTTTGTAACTACTGACAAATTTGACTGGAAATATGCAAATACACCGCTTCCCAAATCAGCTTGAGATTCCAAACTATGTTTGCTTTTGTATCAGCTTCGTTGTGTTGAGATGTTATTCTCAAGGATGGATGGACTCTGTGAAGCTCTATGTTAAGTTCTCAATTTCTAACGTGGAAATAACCAACGGTCCTTGGGTCGTGTGGTATCTGGGTTCCATGCCCTTCCCCCGGTCTCAGGTTCGAAGCTCCATGGGGGGCCTCGTGAGGCGAGTCATGAGCACTTTGCACTATGGTTGGTGAGCACTGTCTCCCACACTTTGCAGCCGAGACTCGATCCCGCGTGGCTCCGCCCCTTTGATTTGAACTTAGCGAGTGGTCACTTGACCACTGGCTCCTTCGGTCAAAAAAAAAAAGTAGTGTTTGTAGAAATATGTTTGGCATTTTAGATATATTATTACTATTGCCTGTTTGATCTTAATCCTGACGGGACTGATATTATAAAGCCGGCTGGATTACTGTGCAAGTAAGTTCACCTCTCATTTGGCCACTTGCACAGTATTTTAATTTTCATACAATTTAGGAACTTATAGGGTTTTTATCTTAACGGGTGAAAATTTATTAAAATCTTACTAGTTCAAAATTTCACCATTTAAGATGAAGACCCTACAAATTCCCAAATTGTATGAAAATTGACATGCTAGCTTAGTTTTTGATGTTCTTTCTATCCATACGGTTGGATTTCCTCAAAACACTGTACAAGTGGGTCAAAAGGAGGCGAACGCACTTGCACAGTGATAAGGTCGGCCGCATAGTATCAGCCCCAATACTATTAAAAAATTCATTTATAACAAAATTTTTATAAATTAAAAATTCAAAATCATACATTAACGCCACTAATGATTGCGAGGAGGGAGCTGAATCCTTCGATTTTGCATGTTTTGAAAACATTGTAATATTATTTCTTCATCAATTTTAGCAAATATTTCTCACTCAATATAGCATACCATCATGTTGTTCAACCATTCATCGCCTATTTTGTTTCGCAAATCTGTTTTAATGATATTCATTGTTGAGAACGCTCTTTCAACTGTTGTTGTTGCCACCGGTAAGATTAATGCCAATTCGATAAGACGATAAACCAATGGAAAAGTCAAATGTTTATCAGTTTGAACCATTTTCACTGCACATAAATAAATGGTGTTTATGCAAAAAAATGACATGAAGTTTTGTAATTTTGCATAATCACCCTAAAGTTAAACATTATTTATCAAAACTAATTGGGTTTCTTTACTAAAATGACACAAAGTTTGGCGACTTTTTAAACACCGCTCGAAAGGTTAAATATTATTTCCAAAAATTTTGGGTTTTCGTGCCAAAAACTCATAAACACCCCAGAGAAAAATATTATTCCCTAGACTTATTGGCTTTTCTGCTAAAAGGAGACAAAGTTTTGCGGGTTTTTGAAAACACCCCTCGAAAAGTTAAATATTATTTCCACAAACTAAAATTGGATTTTCTGTAGAAAAGGCATAAGGTTTGTCATTTGGCACAAAGACCCCTGGCACAGAGACTGACTGGGGTTTCGTTTGCATCTCTGTCGAGCCGTGACCTTCTCTTCTTCCACCCTTTGAAGTTTGAAGTAGCGCCGCCTCATCGCCGGGGCAGAAACACTATCCCCTCGAGAGGAATCTCGTCAAGAACACCAGCATCAGCGCTAATGAATAGAAGGATCCGGCCGGGCAGGGGCGGAGGGATAGGGGGGGCAGGGGGGCTGCCGCCGCGGAGGAAGGGGGCGGAGGGGAGACGGGGTCCACTGACCTCACCGGCGAAAGGGGGGGCGGCCGCGCCCCCTGCCCCCGTCCCTCCGCCCCTGTCTGTATGGTTATTGAATCTAGGTTGAGGTTCAAATCACAGCACTTGCGTGTTTCGATTGGCTTGTACACATTTATCAAACAAAGAATGTTAATGTAATCTTACACATATATCATCATTTATATATCAAGAGAACTGTTTTTGTTTTATATATATGTGTGTGGCCCGTGTGGGTGGGTTCGGTCTCTGGTTCTTATTTGATTTTATCTCATTTATTTTGTTAATCACTTACATAATTTGTTTCTCTCTAGCATGGAACTGGAATGAGAAACACCTCTCACATGTTCCAGGAAAAAGATACTGTAAAATATAAGCACAATCTAACTAAAACTACAATACATAAAACATTGAATGGGATATTTATTTAAGTTCAGATTGGTTAAGGTTTTTCTTATAATCTTTCAGTTCAACTAAAATTAGTAAAATGTAGAATCAGTTTGAAATTATTCAAAGGCATCGTGACCCACATTATAAATATAATAATCAAATGGTGTTGGGCTCATTTTCACTTCCGATACAAATTAAATACCTCTACAAGAAAATCACTTGGAAGAAGCCTCATTCAAGCATTTCATCAAACACCATGAGAACAACAAGAAAAATACCAAATTTACCTAAATACCTCTCCCGTGTGGAAAGGAAAAACACGGGGCAACTCTAAACAAATCTAGTTACAATATTCAAGTATATGCCTAAAACTTGAGTTCACAGCAAATTGGGAAAGAAACAACACCACTCAATCTCTATCTCACCCCCAAAGACTTCAATTTGATGAAGCATGTGAGATTCTCATAAGCATACTATAAATTTCTTTAGCACTCAAACTTTCTCAACATGAACCACAACACAAACCTTGTCACCCGGGAGAGAAGGAATTGGAAACTAACTTCAAATAGAATATTCACAGTGAAATCCTTGTATCACTTCAAAGCGAATGGGGGACTAAGTATGACCTGAGGTACAAGATATGGAACCAACTATGTCCTCTAAAAGTCAAATTATTTGCCTGATTGGCAAAGGAAGATCGTATCCTCACCCTGGACAATCTTCACAAAAGAAATTGGAGAAGGGATTATACAAGATGCTACCTAGTTATTATGTGACACTGATGAGGAATCTGTCAACCACCTGCTCATTTCATGCCCCTATACAACACACATTTGGAATCACTTCGGAAATTTGTTCAGACTACAAACTAGGAGGTTAATATACAAACCCTATAGGGATCCAGGGTCGCTTCTTTAGGGGTGGAAAATACCTTATGAGGCGGATGGGACCTTGTTGTTATGGCAATAATCTGGAGTATTTGAGGAGGATAAACAACACTTTTTTTTTAAGAATTATTCGCAATATTTCTTTCTCATAATCTCTTGGTTGGATGCAACTCGACTCAAGCTGGAGGCAGCAGAAAACCTAGTGAAACGTAGCCACAAATTCATCATGGACACGCCAGGGAGGACTGACGAGGGAGATGATGTTTTTGAGGATGATCCTATACCACACCAGTCCAAAACATGGCAAAAGGAGGTGCGTAGAGGCACAAGGTGGCAAATAGAGGCTTCATCACGATAAAAATATTATGTTAACATGAAAATTATACTTTAAATTTTCCTAAATGAGCGATGCAATGAACCCTTATATTATCATTAAATAAACATGATTTATCCACCTCTTAAAAAAAAAACCAAACATGCTCTTTAGGTTAATCCCACTTGATTCTTGTGGGGCCCATCTGTGGACTTGGCCCACTCAACACCATGTGTGGACTGGACCCACTCAACAAATGGTACATGGTTATAAATTTCTGAAAACGATTCATTTAAAAATCATGGAGGTGATAGGAAGTGAATAGTCCAACATATGAATTATGCCTTTCATGGTTTTTTGTTAGAAGTTAAAGTGGTCTCAAAATTTACTCTTTTATGTACTTTTATTGTTGGGAGCTAGATCATGTAAATTAAATTTCACCAAACTCCCTTTTTAGTTCTTCTTTTGTGGAAGTCGAAACATTGAAGTGAGAGTTCATGAAAATCTTGTGTGAACCAAACACCAGAAATGGACCGAAGTGGCCCACTTTCATCACTTTGACATCTACTTCTGTGAATTAAACAAACACACCTTTAGTCCAGGAATCAAGCAGATTTTACTACTAAATTCACCGGTCATTGAATCCGACAAACTAAATACACAAACAACATCACTACCAGTGCCCATATTGAACTGAAGAAATTGAGCAGAAGACTAAAATCAAGATCCCAAGAGTAAAGCTGGGAACACAAGGATTTTGTTGTAACCGAGCCATGAACAAACAACACAACACTATGCCTTATTTTGATCTCTTGATGATCTGAATCATGAGTTATATATGAGAGTATTTCATGGGCCTCATTTCAAGGACAATCAAAATCAAGAATCCAGAGAGTAAACAGATTGAGGGTGTGTATTTAAATAGGGTAAGTCCCTTGTACGAATGTTTTTCTTTTTTCTAAAAAAAAAATTGAATAAACAACATTTTATTAATGAGTTTAAAAGAGTGTTATATGGGATTCTTGGTTACATTATCATTTCAAAAGAAATTAGAACAAAGGGTCCTGCTGTTTTCTCTACAATTGTTAGGCCTTTTCCTATATGTTGTCCACTCTCCTACTGTAGATGTGCCATCCTCTTTAGAGGCTTCATTTAACTAACGATTGAGTTACCTCCAATTTTGATTTCTTTGGCAGATGTGTTGCATCAAATCAAAATAATAGGAGAAAGTTAGTATATTTGTAACGCCCCGACCCGGATCCCGGGACCTCGGGCACGTTCACAGACCGGCCGTACCCGAGTGGAGACGGGCCCCACTTGGATACAAGGCCTAAATGATACATGAGCAGATAATCAAAATGTCCAACAAATGATTTCAGAGTTATTATACAGCGGAACTTTACTCTTAGTAAAACAAATATTGGCCCTACAAGGGTCCTACAAAATATATAAGGTCTCATGTAAAGAAGGCTGGAGTCCTCGAACCTCTATGCGCAGCTCCTGGTTGTAATCACCTAAACTTTAAAACCTGAAAAGAGAAGAAGACAAGTGGGATGAGCTTTCGAAAGGAAAGCTCAGTAAGTACTCCATAAGGAATCCGAAGAGGTCATGAGCACATTCATAAAATAGTGATCCACACACACAAGAATATAATAGGAAGAGACCAAGCTCAAACATAAGGAGATCACTATCACAAAGCACGTGCTTATAGCCACGAAGTCAAATCAAACTTGAATATCAAACTTGTCATCTCCCCGCGTACCATCGACCTAAGCCGATCTTATATCTTATAAACCAAACCCTTGAGTCCGTGGAGCTCCCACATGTACGTGACTGCCGGCCAGATCGTCCCCATCGACGCGTGGCTTTCGTGAGTGTCCGCCCACAACTTATCACAATCTGCACTAAGCGAGAGAATCTTCAACACAAGAAATGCTGACACACCGACCCGGACGGAGCACAGGCTCACGTGTTTCCATGGCCACATGCCGATCAACGGGAAGGCATGATCAGCGTACACACGCATGTCCAATAAAAGCTTACACACCAACATGCATACACCATCACGGAACTTAATAAAGAAAGATCTTGAACACGTGTATGCAATCCAAAACATATCAAACATAACGATATCAAAGCCAATAAACAATGAAGTAATAGCTCAAAGATAATCAATAGTATCGAGATCAACAAAGAATAAAAGCATAAAATCAAGAAATCCCAAAACTGGGTGGGTACTAGGCAGGTGCACTTACAAAAATCTCGAAGTCTAGTATCCCAAGGGACGTCCCGATGCATCCACGTCAAAATCTGATAAAGACAATTCTATTCTTAGTACATGTCTATGAGCATTCTATCTACGATGCATGCTCTAACGGGCCCTAGTTTTACTTGCGGGCCTTCTCTCGCATTTCTATGTCATTCTACCTTAAATGACTAATCTTATTTATTCCCGTAAATAGAATTTAGTGGCTTGGTGGTTGAGGCCCATTAAGCCCATGTTGGGGGTCCTTGGTTCAAACCCCCATCCTTACATCCCGTTTGTTTATTTATTTTTATTTTATTTTATTTTATTTTATTTTATTTTATTTGACTTAGCCCAATACTTAAGTCAACTGGATTCAACCCGAATTTGCTAATTGGTTGGCCCAAACCCAACCGATTAATCATTTACTTGATTAATTAATTAATCCCTTGCTTATCTTCTAAAGTAATCAGCAATTAATTTAGATCGTCCATTAGTCTAGTCGTTATTATTTAATCAATCAAATTATAGGTTATCTAGACCAATAATTAGATCAATAGTCCATCAGATTAGTTAAGTTGATTAACCCAAATCAATTAACTAATCTTATCCATTTAATTAAACCGGTTCTAATTAATCCAAACCAATTAATTAAACTATGGTTTAATCAATCAGTTTATTTAATAAAAAATAAATGAATTAAACCGGTTCAATAACAGTTAAATCTATTAATTAAAATTTAACTTCAAACCTTATCCATGAATTTATTTAAACCAAACTTATAACTAAAGTTTATCTCTTAGTTTTAATTAATTAATAATCGTCCTCTTTATAGCCCATGTGACTAATCCGTTTAAAATTCCATTAATTTCTTTTAAATTGACTAACACAACTTTATCCTTTAATTAGTTCTCTAACAAACTTCTCACCAAATGATGGATTAGTTAGATTATATAACTAATTCATTTATTCGTTATACTCTACCAATTAAAAGACAGTTAATTAATAATATTAACTAATTAATATTATTAATTTTAATTTCCTTTCCCTGTTTTCTATCTCTCTCGTTTCTCTGTCTTCATTACAGACCGGGACCTGGCGGTGCAGGGAGCCGCGCTCAACTCCTCACGGGGCCCACTGACGGCGCGTGGTGGTCGGACCGTTCCCGTCGCACTGTCATCGCCGCCCGGAGAAACTCTGCAGGCCGCCACCCTCTTCTGGAAGGGAGAAACCCACGAGCGCCTCTGCTTCTCGTCGGAGAGCACTGATCGCCAGCCCATCCCTCTCCGTGATCGATTACGTGACGAGCGCCTTAGCGTGCTTGTAAACCTTACTGCTAACTACCCTGCCCCTTGTTTGTATGCATGATGCCTAATAGAAAGTAAAGGAGGAGAAGAGTCTTACCGGAATTTCAGTAGCTCGAGGGGGAGTATCTCCGGTGGTTGGCGTCGCTCCACACGTCCTCCGGTGATCACAGTGGCGTTGCCCGAGTCCAACAACCACGGCGGACAAGAAACAGGAGGAAGGAATGGCTTCCTTCGCACGGTGGCGCTGCTGGCTTCGGTGGCGGTGGTGCTTTGAAGGATGCTCCCCACGGCCTGTATTTATAGTGCTCGTGAAGCGGCCGTGGGCGAGATCCCGATCTCTCAATCACGGGGAGGCACCATTTGAAGCCTTTCCAGTTCGGTGGTTTCCATATGTAGCGGCGGAGCTCCAGCTTGCAGCGGTGTGCGTGGTGGCGATGAAGAAGAGGAACAGTACTGCCTCGAGATCGATCATCGCTGGATCCTGTGGCTCAGAGATTGTCCGCACGGTGGGGGCGCTTCCATCTTAATCTTCACTAACGGAACGGACGGCCGGATTGGTGCTTCGAGATCTGATCGCTTTAGATCTCCAAATCCCATCCGTTTATTCCATCTAATACAATCTTCAATTGATTTGCTCGTGGCATCTTGCAAATTGACCCCTGGACTTTTCCAATTTATTCTCAGGGCCTCCCTCTGAAAGAAGATGGCAAACTTTGAGCAAGTCCTCCTTCCTTTTTACTTTCACATCCAGGTCCTCCGTGCAGAGAGGACCATAATTACTCTCCAGTCCTCAATCTTTACAAAATCACCAATAGGTCCTGGGCAGGCCAAACACTATTCAAATTCATTTTTTTTTATTAAATCCAATCTTACTAACCTAGGACTTTCCTTCATTAATTAATCCCACTTCCTTTCTTAACCCAATCAATCATCCATTAAATTAACTAATTTATGAATTGATTTATCCCTTCCTCATAAGTCTTTTCATTCCCCAAAATGCCCTTGGACTTTTATTAAAATTCCAAAAATACCCTTGGGCAGATCTTAAATAAAAAAATAACTTAGGGAAATTTAAATCCTTTATTTTACTACTAAGATCTTGGATTTTACAATATTCTTTGTGAATGATTTGTAAAAAAAACGCGTTGTAATGTCCCTATATTCTTTGTGCGAATGGACAGTTGAGGAAGAGGTGTGAGACAATCTCTTTTGCGGTCGCACACAGGAAGCAATCTTTTTCGATTCTCTTTTATTTTCGTTTGTGCAGATTATATAGTGTGAGAATTCGGTCCTTCCATGCTAACTAGGTGAATAGCTTGATTTTTAAGAGGCATTGAGCTTTCCAGAAACTTGTTTTCAGGTCGCTCATGAGCCCTCCGTTTATTCTGAATCGGTATACCGACTTCAATGTGAAAGTGGTTGTGGTGGTTAATTTTCATTCTTTTTGGTCTCCTCTTCTCCCCCGGAGTTCCTTGGTGTTATTGCAGTAGATCGTGTTTCCTAGTTTTCTCTCATGATAGTGGGTCGGGTTTTAGGATAAAGATCCCTCTTTGTTAGGAGATTAGAGCTTTCTGAATTGAGGTTGATTTCTTTTGGATTAAGGTCATAGAGTGGGGGATAGATTTCATGGTGACTATCATTGTATCCAATTGTCACACCACATATTGATTGCTTGACCTTCTCCTGAATAAAATATGATGTTATGTAGGGCGGTGCCCCTTTTTTACATATTCCTTTTCAAAAATAAAAGGCTTATGTGGAAACATTTTTATAAGGGTAAAAAATTGTTCTCTGAAGTTGGCTCTTTAATAATCTTCAAACAAACCTCAGCCTCTCGTGGGTAATCTCCACCATCATACCCCAAGTAGTGCTCCATTGAATTCCCGGAGATTTATAATTCTCCATCCCTCATGTTCTTTTGATTGACACAAATGTTAATCAGTTGACCAATCGGTATGCATGTGATCCGATATATGTTTTTTTTCTTCAAAGAAGTCTCTGAATATCACATCAATTTGTGATCTTACCTATTTTAATAGTCAATAGATAGACATCCAGTGAATGGAAATTGTAGATAGTATCGAGTTAATGAGACTCTTCCTCCCATATATGAAGGCTTTTCATCTCCATCATTTGAGATGGGAGAAAGTTGGTTTAATTACCCAATTAGTCCCTCTACTTTTCTCTCTCTTCCCTTTTTGTCCCTGCTTTTCAGATTGTCCCCTTTTAGTCCCTATACTTTTTAGAGTGGGTAAAGTTAGTCCCCCACCCTAACCGACGTTACACTCTCCGTCTCTCCGCGCTGACATGGCTTTTGTGGATAATATTATATTATTAAACAATTATCCAAAAATGCCACATGGACTTCTTATCGGGTGCGGATCCATTTTCATAACCTGCAGCCCAAGGTTTGATTACCCAATTAAACCCCTTTTTCATAATTTCATCTTCAAACCGTTTCTAAACCCGCATCCTCCTCCTCCTCCTCCTCCTCCTTTTCTCCTCCTCTCCTCCTCCGTCCACTTACTTCTTTCCCCGTCGTTGCTGGGGTCCTCCACGCAGCGTGGCCAAGAAGAAAGTGAGAGATCATCACCGGCCTTCATCTCTCTCCCCTCCGTGCCCTAGATCAAGCCAGTTTGTAGGGCCATCAAATCCGTTTCGAGGTAACTTATTTTCGCCTAATTTTTATTATTTACGAAGTTTGATTTGCAATTAGTTGTTTGGATTTGAAGGATTTTGGGCTTGCAAGTAGAAAGTTTTCCTGAAGTTCTTTCAGATTATTAAAATTTTATTCTTCTTGGTAGTATGACTGGGGGAGATTTATTTTGTACTAGTTATCCTGGAATTGAAGTGTAGTATGAATGGATGTGTTTGGATAGCAATCTACTGGTGTACTGATTTATTATTTTAGTTCATGAAAGAATAGGATCTCCATAGATTGGGTCTCTCATCTTTCTATTAATTGTTGAGCTTACAAAGAGAATTAGTACTATTAATAAGGATTAACAGTGAGTGTAAGAAACTGTTTGTTTTCATGCTTTTTGACTATTGTTAGACTTGTTGTGTGCTTGTTTATGTTGTTTTCATGCTCATGCCATTACTTACTAATTTGCAATTAGTTGTTTGTTAATTTAATTGTTCTTTGTTTATTTGTATATTATTCTTCTCTGCTCCAGAATACCTCTAGAGATCATTGTCATTCACTTGTGATGATTTATTCCATGTTGCTTTACAATTGCAACATACATAATTTTTAATTGATTGAGATTATGTTTTATTTTGTTACAATCATGTATATCATGGAATTTAGAATGTTATATAGTCTCAACCATAAGGTTCATTTTTACCTATCTTTGTAGGTCATGTTGAGGTTGGACTTGTAGCTATTGCACTTTAATTACCAGAAACTTTATCCTTTCAGGAATGGTGAGTTTTAGATAATAATCTGACCTGATTTGGAGTCTAATTATATCAAATAATAATTTGAAAGAACACCATCCTTTTAATTAAATGTTTCCTTTTGAATGTTGAATTGTGAGGGTTTATTCATATATCTAAACCCTTGCAGTAAATAAGCTTTGTTAGACTGATGATTCTTCTTGGTTTTCATAAATTTATAATGATGACCAAATTTGCATATATTTGTTTGCTTTGTATCATTATTTTCATTTTGTTGTATCTTAGACTTTTCAAATTCATATATAATAGGATGGATGCTTATAATGAGTACACCATTAAGTATCACCATGGGAGACCATTATTAATAGAAAGAGAAAGTGAGGCAGTGGCCACAGTTTCAGTTGATCCTGACAAGGTTTGCCACTGAGATTTGTTAGGGGATGTGAAGGAGCTAGGCTTTGATATTAAGAAGGATGTAATCATGCTTTATAAAGATGGTCAAGGAGCAATACAGAAGATTAGTGGTGATGCAGATATTGTTGGTTTATGTGAGCAATTAAGGACACACAGGACTGTGGAGATTTATGTTGAGAGCTCAGATGTTACACACTTCCAGAAGTTGCCAGAGGTCTTATTGGATGATAATGACAATGATGTGAGGAAGGGTACTGATAGTGACACTAGCTGTGAAGGCAGTACTGATGATGAAGAGTTAATGGTCGAAGCCCCATTTATGACACACAATTCAGATGTTGATGAAAAAGCTGAAGAAGCTAGGGAAAAACTTAGGAGATATGTGCAGTTAAAGAAAACAATAGATGGGAGGGATAGTGAGGGTCATAAAGAAGATGGAGCTGCAGAAGAACATATTGGTGGTGAGGAAGGTCCTTCTGCAAACACTGTGAGAGGTACTGCTTATGACAGTGGGAAGGTTACTGGCTATGAGAGTGATTACATAGCCTCTTCAGACCCTGGAAGTTATGAAGACACTAGTGAGGGATCAGATGCTGATGATGCAAGGAGGCATAGGTCTAGAAAAAATTATTATGATCCCAATGTTCCATTGGATGATTTCTTTGTAGGCCTTCAGTTTCAAGATCTGAAAATGTTTAAGGGTGAACTTGTTGAATTCTCAACTAGGAAGGGATTTGAATTTAAGTACATAAAAAATGATGCTGTTAGGGTGAGAGCAAACTGTTATGGTAAAGGATGCGCGCAAGTGGTTGATATTGTGCTCAAGGTCTTGTACAGGGAACAACTATGTTGTGAAGCATTATGAAAAAGACCATACATGCCTTCTTGGAACCACCACTAATAGGAGGGTGACAGCTCATATGGTGGCAAAAAGGTTTGGAGGAGTGATTAGTGGCATGCCCTTCATTAGGCCTAGACATTTAAAGGCAATGGTTAGAAGAGAGTTGGGTGTGTTCATTTCCAATAAGGTGTGCAGGAATGCAAGGGGTCTAGTGCTAAAAAAAATGGAGGAGCAGTTCATAGAAGAATTTGCAGTATTGAACAATTATGTTTTAGAGTTGAGAGACACAAATCCTGGCAGCAATGTATGTATTGTGTCTGAAAGGAAAAGTCCAACTGAGATCCCTGTTTTCCAGAAAATTTATATATGTTTGACAGCAACTAGAGAAGGTTTTATGGCTGGGTGTAGAAGACTGATAGGGTTTGATGGGTGCTTTTTGAAAGTCCTTCAAGGGACAGCTATTGGTGGCAATGGGGAGAGATGGGAACAATCAAATGTTCCTTGTGGCATGGGCAATTGTGGAAAAGGAGACCAGTGAGAGTTGGACATGATTAATAGAACAACTCAGGTCTGACCTGTGCATTGGAGATGGTCTTGGGTGGGCAATAATTAGTGACATGCAAAAAGTAAGTAAATAAAGTATATTGCATTCTTCTTGGATTTAATATAGAATTCAATATTCCAATGTTTTCATTTGCAGGGTCTTATACATGCTGTCAGGGCACTTTTGCCTTTCATTGAGCACAGAATGTGTGCTAGGCACATATATGCCAGATGGGGAAAGAAACATCCAGGAAAAGAACTACAAATGCAGTTTTGGAATGTTGCTAGATCCACTAACACTACTGATATGCAGAGTCATTTGAACAATATGAGAAGTCTGCAGGGAGGACAGAATGCTGTTGAAGACTTGTTGGAGAATTGGCCCATAGAAGGTTGGTGTGTTGCATGTTTCAATAATGTAGTAAAATGTGAAGTTATTGATAATAACATGTGTGAGACCTTCAATGGAGTGATATTAGAAGCTAGGCATAAGCCTGTTATCTCTATGCTTGAGGATATTAGACAATATGTGATGAGTAGAATAGCTATCAAGAAACAATACATGCTGAAATGGAAAGGTGATTATGGCCCTAACATAGTTGAGAAAGTTGAGAAGGAAAAGAAGAAGAGTGGGAAATGGCAGGTGGAATGGAATGGAGGTGTAAGGCATGAAGTGTATTATGATAATTTGGTGATACATGTGAGGGAGGGACATGTTGAACCCCGCTTAGGGAGCCGAGTCGCTCTTGTGGGAAATGGGACAAGAGTGGAATTCCTTGCCAACATACAATAGCTGCAATTGCATTTGAAGGGGGAAATCTATATTCTTATGTGGCTGATTGGTTCAAGAAGGAGGCATATTTGAAAGCATATCAAATCCCTGTTAATCCACTGAGAGGAAGGAAGTTTTGGAGAGTCAGTGAAGAAGGTCTATTGAAGTCACCAATTGTGAAGAGGATGCCTGGTCGACCTGCAGTAAAAAGGAGGAGGGAGCCATTGGAAGGCAAAAGCAGAGGTCAAAGCAAACTTTCTAGGGAGGGCAGGGTGATGAGGTGCAGAATTTGCCATGTTCAAGGTCATAACAGACTTCGCTGCCCACAAAGATATAATACTGTAAGTTACTATATATTATCAAATGTTCAGTTGATTATTAAGTCCTTATACCCATTCTAATGATTGTTATTATGCAGGACACACATCACAACCCCCAAGCAGAGCCAAGTCAAGCAGGAAATGTTGTTGGTTCAAGGGTGAAGAAAAAAAGAACTGAAGCTGTTAACACTAATGTTGTTGCTTCAAGAAATAATGCCAGCCACCAAGTTGATGAAGATCCACCAACTTCTCATATCCCTGCTTCAAGCATTGCTACCAGTCACCAAGTTGATGCACCTCCATCAACAAATGCTGCCAACCTGAGTGATAAGGAAAAAAGAAAGACAAAGGCTGCATGGAGTTCAGATTCTTCAGTGAGTATTTTCAGAGTAAGTTCCTGCTCAATAAATTCAAGTAACAATGCAGAACCATTATTTAACATTGATTAATTTTTCAAATTGTGTAAATTGGTTGCGGGATGCCTCACATTGGGGCAAAGAATTGTTGGAAGGGCAAGGTCTCATTATACTCCATTCATGACAGCCAATGAATTGGAGGTGAATTTATTCTCATATTAACTGAGTTCTAGTGTTGCATTAACCAATGCTTGGTTTATTAATCTTTATTAATACATGGACTTTGGTGTTTATGATCTGCAGTGTATTCTTACAAAAAGGAGAGAAGCAAGAATGAAAGCCCGGCGTGAGGAGTTGAGTGAACAACCATCTGCATCAATGGAATGCCCTGAATTGCTAACCCAACAAAGCAGAATAGATACTGCAACTGACACAAATAGTGGACAATTTGATCTAATGTAATTGTTGTTAGGATGGTTTTTGTCTTGTTAAGGGTTTTGTTAGAAAACTGGTGCACAAACAATATATGTCAATTGTTTGTTGTTAGGATGGTTACTGTAGTTTACTGAAATGACCAAAAAAAATTTCTTGTTAGGATGTCAACAGTTGCTTTTGTTTGAAGATTGGTGCACAAGTAATATATGTCAATTGGTTTCTATATATGTGAAACAGTTGCTTTTGTTTGAAGATTGTTTTCTATAATGGAACAGTTGCTTTTGTTTGAAGATTGGTGCACAACTAATGGAACAGTTCATGTTGTTTCTATATATGTGAAATCCCCTAGCAGGAAACTGGGATTTCATTTTTTGCTTTGCAGATATTTGTGTCATGTGCAGCTATTTGCAAATAACTGCTAACTGGTTTTTGTCAAGTGTTTTGTTTTGTATTCTTTCTTTTTCAAAGTTGACTTATTAGAAGAGTTGAATTAGTTGTGTTTCAAAATGAAATGGAACAGTTGTTCTTGGAATTATTGATTTAAAAATTTGTTTTTATTGTTAACCCTGCAAACATGTTGCTGGTACCTCAACATTCAGAAAATTAGTCAGGAAAGAGAAATTTGAGTAATTATTTCATATCTTTTTGTTGATTTTAAGATGAAATTCATACCATTTCAGGTAAAGTGACTTCTTAATTAGTATTAGAAGTTAACAATTATACTAATAAAAAATAAATAAATGATTTAGGATAGATAAGCAATATAGTAGCAGCAGAAAAAAAAAATCAAATAATTACATATAGTATTCAAATATATTGAATTATCAATTTCTTTCAATCAATCAAATACATTAATTGAAGGGTTTAATTCCCCTTCAATTAACTACAATACAATGAGAAAATCACCACTAATTGGGGTTGGAGAAAGTAATGTTTAGCTCTCGGTCCAGGGGGTTTAATCTCCATTAACCCATACATCAAAACAACAAGAAAGTAATGTTTGGCTTGGAGAAGCTCATGTCCAAGGGGTGCTGCTCAGGTCGATCAGTACTTTGCCTACTTTTAGGGTTGCTGCCATCGGCTTCATCTAGGGCATTGAGGGGGGAGAGACGGAGGTTGGTGATGATCCGTCACTTCGCTCTCGGTCTCACTTTCTTATCGGCCACACTGCGTGGAGGACCCTAGCGACGACAATGGAGGAGGGAAGTGGGAGGAGGAGGAGGAGGACGATGCTTGAACAGAGATGAAATTATGAAAAGGGGTTTAATTGGGTAATTAAACCTTGGGCTGCAGGTTATGAAAATGGATCCGCACCCGATAAGAAATTCATGTGGCATTTTTGGATAATTGTTTAATAATATAATATTATCCACAAAAGCCACGTCAGTTTGGAGAGACGGAGAGTGTAACGTCGGTTAGAGTGGGGGACTAACTTTACCCATTCTAAAAAATATAGGGACTAAAAGAGGACAATCTGAAAAATAGGGATGAAAAGAGAAGAGAGAGAAAAATAGAAGGACTAATTGGGTAATTAAACCGAGAAAGTTTGTCCAAATATAAATGGAAGTTTGTATTCATCAGCTTCCGTGCACTAGTTATGTTCAAAATAATCTGATCACTTTTTCAAAGAATGGATAAACCAGTAAGACATATGCACGCCATAAACCAGAACAGATGATCTAAGCACTTCCGCAATCCAAGATACCATTGGTCCCATCTACTGTCGATAGCACTGATCTCATTGACCGGACACATTTAAGCACCTTGCCTTTCAAGGATACTTTTTCAAATGACAGGGACCCACAAAAGGAATACAGTACCATATCTATATAAAATATCTGAAAAATTAGCCCCACAATCAAGTAAAGCTCACTTCTATAAATTCCACACCCAAACAAGATCACTTCCTCAGAGTGCACTGAAGATATGGAGAAGAAGAATGAAAGCATAATCTCCAGAGTGAAGCTGGGAACACAGGGATTAGAGGTATGTAGTTGTCACACCATTTTCTCTGAAACTCTTCTTCTGCTTTCTTTTCTTTCTTTGTGATTAAAATTTGGTATTGTTGTCAATGTCATCCAAGCAGGTATCAAAGTTGGGGTTTGGATGTATGGGTCTTAGCGGGGCTTACAACTCCCCACTGCCAGAAGAGGAAGGGATTGCCATTCTCAAGTATGCATTCAACCAAGGGATCACCTTCTTTGACACCTCTGATGTTTATGGACCTCTAACTAATGAGATCTTGATTGGCAAGGCAAGTCTTTTGTTTTGTTTTCCTTTCTAAATGGTTTATTTAGAAGAGATTGAAGATGATAGCGAGAATAGCTGGTACTTGTATAGGCCTTGAAGGAGTTACCAAGGGAGGAGATCCAATTGGCAACAAAGTTTGGGATTGTGAGGGGGATGGCTGGGGGTGGTGGTATGGAGGTGAATGGGAAACCAGAGTATGTGAGGCAGTGTTGTGAGGCCAGCCTCAAGAGACTTCAAGTGGACTACATTGATTTGTATTATCAGCACAGGATTGATCAGACCGTGCCCATTGAGGAAACTGTGAGTGAGTTTGATTTCTATATATCAAGAACAACAATATATGAACCATATAATCCATATTCTTCATAACAATGTCTTCTTGTAGATGGGAGAGTTGAAGAAGTTGGTGGAAGAGGGGAAAGTGAAGTACATTGGTTTATCAGAGGCCAGTCCAGACACCATCAGGCGTGCTCATGCAGTGCATCCCATTTCTGCTGTTCAAATGGAATGGTCTCTGTGGACACGTGATCTTGAAGAAGAGATTGTCCCACTTTGCAGGTCAAAATTAAGCTCAGATATATATATATATATATATATTTTCTCTTATTAATGTTTGAGCTTTGTAACCTTAATATTGTCTCTTTATTATGCAGAGAGCTTGGAATTGGTATAGTACCATACAGCCCACTTGGCCGGGGATTTTTCGGAGGCAAAGCAGTTGTAGAAAGTCTATCTGAAAACACAAACTTGGTATGTATTTATGTATATCTAAGTAAAATCTTGGATTCATGGGAGAGAAGTTGGTTGATGAACAAAAAGCATGCTTGTGAATGAATGCTATAGGTTAGGCATCCAAGGTTCATTGGTGAGAACTTGGAGAAGAACAAAGCACTATATGCGAGAGTTGAGAACCTTGCTAAGAAGCATCAATGCAGCCCTGCCCAGCTAGCTCTGGCTTGGGTTCTTCATCAAGGGGATGATGTTGTTCCTATCCCTGGTAAGCATTTGCTTATTTCTAATATGAATATTTCTTATTCATAACTTGTTTTCATGTTTCATATTTCAGGGACAACCAAGATCAAGAACCTGGATAGTAACATTGGAGCATTACAAGTGAAGCTGACAGAGGAGGACATGAAAGAAATTTCTGATTTAGTACCCGAGGAAGAGGTGGCAGGCTCCAGAGCCTATGGAACTTCTGAAAAAGCTAGCTGGAAATATGCAAATACACCACTTCCCAAATCGGCTTGAGATTCCAAACCATGTCTGAGTTTCATGTATCTAGGCTTGGTTGATATAATAAAAGGTGTATTTTGATCATATTGTATTGTGCTTTTATGGTACCATCTCTCAACTTATCAATGCTGCTTCTATTGTGGTTTTATGGTTAGAGATTGAAAATGTGTTAGATGATTGCATTTGTGTGTTGAGATGTTCTCCTCAGACTTAATTTGATTTCAATTGCAGCTCTTTATGATCTAGTATGGATGGACTCTGTGAAGATCTTTCTTAAATTCTCATTTTCTGAATAGTATTTGTGGAAATATGTTTGGCATTTTAGATATATTATTACTATTGCCTGATTTTGATCTTAATCATGGGATATATATATAAGTGTGTTTCATGTTTATCTTTTCCAGGACAATGAAAATCAAGGACCTCTACAGTATCAGAAATTTCTGATTTATTATCAGAAGAGATTGCAGGTTCCATAGCTTTTCGTATTTCTGAAAAATTCAGCTTTAGATTCCAAACTGTCTTGGTTTTATATTCAAAGTTTGGCTGATATAATAAAACAATGCAAGCATTGTTTGAATACAGTCAAACCTGCTTAAGAGAGGTTCTACTTAAGAGAAAGTAAAATTAAACTGATTGATTATGGTTTTTGAAGATTCAATTTAGTTAAGGTTCATTTTGAAGTTTGTAAAAGTCAATAAAGTTCATACCAACAATCCCTCACAGGAGGGTTTGTCATTACTATAGTTTCAGATAAAGATTAGGTTGAACTATCAATAGCATTAACTAAAATTATAATGATATTTTCGGATCATGTAAACATCAAATACAATTGAATATATATAATAAGTTTAGTTATGAATCTCAAAAGTAATCAATCTGGTTTATTAATACAATAAACTAGAATGGATGTCATCAGCAGTTACGCAATCAATCCATAATCCCATCTGCTTTGCAGTTTGAACAAGCACTGATCTCATTCATAAGCACACCACATTGGAAAACATTGGCCGCCACACGACCAAACAAAGCTTCTATAAATTCAAGCCCCAACAGAACACTGCAATGCTCTCAGAGTGTACTGAAGAAATGGAGAAGAATACCAAAAGCCAGATCCCCAGAGTGAAGCTGGGAACACAGGGATTAGAGGTACGTACGTAGTTGCCATACCATGCATTTCCTCTGAAACTCTTCTTCTGCTTTCTTTCTTCTTTTTGTGATTAAGATTAGTTATTGTTGTCATCCGAGCAGGTATCAAAGTTGGGGTTTGGGTGCATGGGTCTTAGTGGGGCTTACAACTCCCCAGTGCCAGAAGAGGAAGGGATTGCCATCCTCAAGCACGCATTCAACCAGGGGATCACCTTCTTTGACACCTCTGATGTGTATGGACCTCTAACTAATGAGATCATGATTGGCAAGGCAAGTCCCACTCACTTGTTCTTAGCTTTTCTTGTATATATTATGCATGGATTATTTAGAAATTAATGAGAAAAGTAGATGCATGCTTGTAGGCATTGAAGGAGTTGCCAAGGGAGGAGATCCAATTAGCAACAAAGTTTGGGATTGTGAGGGGAACTGCTGGAGGTGCAGATGTGCATGTGAATGGTAAACCAGAGTATGTGAGGGAGTGTTGTGAGGCCAGCCTCAAGAGACTTCAAGTGGACTACATTGATTTGTATTATCAGCACAGGATTGATCAGACTGTTCCCATTGAGGAAACTGTGAGTCATGAGTTTGATTTGTATATATATATCAAGAACAACAACTCATCATGAATCATATAATCCATATTCTTCACAACAATATTGTCTTCTTGTAGATGGGAGAGCTGAAGAAGTTGGTGGAAGAGGGGAAAGTGAAGTACATTGGTTTATCAGAGGCCAGTCCAGACACCATCAGACGAGCTCATGCGGTGTATCCCATTTCTGCTGTTCAAATGGAATGGTCTCTGTGGACTCGTGATCTTGAAGAAGAGATTGTCCCACTTTGCAGGTCAAAATTAAGCTCAGAGATTTATTTTTTCTCTTATTAATGTTTGAGCTTTCTAACATGAATGTTTGTCTGTTTATTATGCAGAGAGCTTGGAATTGGTATAGTTGCATACAGCCCACTCGGCAGGGGATTTTTCGGTGGCAAAGGAGTTGTAGAAAGTCTGTCTGAAAATACACACTTGGTATGTATTTATGTATATATTAAGTAATATTGGATTCATGGAAGAGAAGTTGATTGATGAACTAAATGCATGCTTGAGAATGAATGCTATAGGTTAGGCATCCAAGGTTCATTGGTGAGAACTTAGAGAAGAACAAAACACTTTATGTGAGAGTTGAGAACCTAGCTAAGAAGCATCAATGCAGCCCTGCCCAGCTAGCTCTGACTTGGGTTCTTCATAAAGGGGATGATGTTGTTCCGATCCCTGGTAAGCATTGGCTTATTCCTAATATGAGTGTGTATTTCTGATATGTTCTTAACTTGTTTTCATGTTTCACTTTTCAGGGACAACCAAGATCAAGAACCTGGATGGTAACATTGGGGCATTACAAGTGAAGTTGACAGAGGAGGATATGAAAGAAATTTCAGATTTAGTGTCCGAAGTAGAGGTGGCAGGCTCCAGAAACTTTGTAACTACTGACAAATTTGACTGGAAATATGCAAATACACCACTTCCCAAATCAGCTTGAGATTCCAACTATGTCTAGGTTTGGATGATATAATAAAAAGGTGGTTTATAGTTAGAGATAAAACATAGTTTATTCAACTTTCATATTAATAAAATAAATTGTGTTTATCCACTTTAAAAGAAAAAAAGATATAATAAAAGGGTATTGTATTGTGGTTTTATGGTTAGAGATTGAAGAATCATGTGATTAAATATGTTAGATGATTGCCTTTGTATCAGCTTCGTTGTGTTGATATGTTATTCTCAAGGATGGATGGACTCTGTGAAGGTCTCTATGTTAAATTCTCAATTTCTGAGTAGTGTTTGTGGAAATATGTTTGGTATTTTATTACTATTGCCTGATTTTGATCTTAAACCTGAGTAGTGTTTCATGACTCATGTTTCTTATTTCTGGGACAATGAAAATCAAGAACCTCTATATTATCAGAAATTTCTGATTTAGTATCATCAGAAGAAGATTTTGCAGGTTCCATAGCTTTTCAAATATCTGAAAAAATCAGCTTTAATTTAGATTTTAAAATGTCTTGGTTTCATATTCAAATTTGGCTGATTTAATAAAACCATGGAAACATTCGTGATATCTGGTGAAGCAATCACCGGCAAAGAGATGGAAGCTGGAAGTAGCCTACTGAAGCGCAACCAGGAATTCACATCAACTACGCTAAGGAGGGATGACGACGGCGGGAACACCTCTGGGGAAGAACCGAGAAGAATCAAGTCCAGATCCCGAGAGTGAAGCTGGGAACACAGGGACTAGAGGTATTTCTGAAGTTCTCTCTTTGCTGATGATGTCGGTCATGGTATCGTGGTCTAAGTTTGTGAAATTTTTCAGGTATCAAAGTTGGGTTTTGGGTGCATGACACTGAGTGGAGGATACAACTCCCCTCTGCCAGAAGAGGAAGGGATAGCCATCTTGAAGTATGTATTCAACCATCATGGGATCACCTTCTTTGATACCGCTGATGTGTATGGAGCTCACACTAATGAGATTCTGATTGGCAAGGTGCTCTAATTAAGTTATTCCAACTCTTCTTGAATTCTATCTGCAAACACACAAGCACTCACAATTTGGTTTATTTTGCAGGCGTTGAAGGAGTTGCCAAGAGAGAAAATTCAATTGGCAACAAAGTTTGGTTGTGTGTTTGGGAGTGAGGGAGGTATGGAGGTGAATGGGAAGCCAGAGTATGTGAGGGAGTGTTGTGAGGCCAGCCTCAAGAGACTTCAAGTGGACTACATTGATTTGTATTATCAGCACAGGATTGATCAGACTGTCCCCATTGAGGAAACTGTGAGTGAGTTTGATTTGTATATATATATATATCAAGAACAACAACTCATGAATCATATAATCCATATTCTTCACAACGTCTTGTAGATGGGAGAGCTGAAGAAGCTGGTGCAAGAGGGGAAAGTGAAGTACATTGGTTTATCAGAGGCCAGTCCAGACACCATCAAACGTGCTCATGCAGTGCATCCCATCTCTGCTGTTCAAATGGAATGGTCTCTGTGGGTTCGTGATATTGAGGAGGAGATTGTCCCACTTTGCAGGTCAAAATTAATTAAGCTCAGAGATTTATTTTTTCTCTTATTAATGTTTGAGCTTTGTAACATGAATATCGTCTCTTTATTATGCAGAGAGCTTGGAATTGGTATAGTACCATACAGCCCACTTGGCAGGGGATTTTTCGGTGGCAAAGGAGTTGTAGAAAGTCTGTCTGAAAATACACACTTGGTATGTACATATGCATGTATGTATATATAGGTAATCTTGGATTCATGTAATTAAGAGAAGTCTGTGAACTAATTAAATGAATGCTATAGGTTTTGCATCCAAGGTTCATGGGTGAGAACTTAGAGAAGAACAAAGCACTCTATGTGAGAGTTGAGAACCTAGCTAAGAAGCATCAATGCAGCCCTGCCCAGCTAGCTCTGGCTTGGGTTCTTCATCAAGGGGATGATGTCGTTCCTATCCCTGGTAAGCATTTGCTTATTTCTAATATGAATATTATTTCTGATTCTTAACTTGTTTTCATGTTTCATATTTCAGGGACAACCAAGATCAAGAACCTGGATAGTAACATTGTGGCATTACAAGTGCAGCTGACAGTGGAGGATATGAAAGAAATTTCTGATTTGGTATCAGAAGAAGAGGTGGCAGGCTCAAGAGGCTTTGCAATTGGTGAAAAAATCAGCTGGAAATATGCCAATACACCACCACTTCCCAATTAAGCTTGAGATTCCAAAGAATCCAAACCATGTCTTGGTTTTATATTATAATAAAAGTTTGTTTTCTATCATGTTATTATGGTTGTATGAGAGGCCATCTCTCAAGTGAGATGGTTGCATTTGGATCAGCTTCATTTTGTTGAGAATTTATGCTCAGATTTAATTTGATTTCAGTTAAAGCTGTTTATGCTCATGTTTTCATTACTATATTGTGAATACTTCATCTTTGAAGGTGGTTGTTCTTTGAGAATCTTCAGAAAAAAAATATATCTTTCTTATGTATTTTATTATCTCTCATTTAATAAAATTTATGGCTTAGAAAAGATAGAATTGCCCTTATCACACTGTGGTCAAATTAAGTTGGTTTACAAAGTGGTTTGGCCCTTTTCAACTGTGATTAATTAGGATCTAATTAAGGTTTAATTAACTTTGAGCACCTTTTGTCGTACCACTTACTCTCCGTCTTCTCCTACACACCAGATGACAAGCCACAAATCGGGAGGTTACCATTAATAAGTACATCTCAGGCTTGTGATTATAATGATTATAATTAATAAACAAATTTGACAACTAGTAAACTTTTTTTTTTAAAAGGAGGATAAAAAAGGGCAGTCATGTGCTACAAAGCTCCCGCTATGCGCAGGGTTTGAAGAAGGGTCTAACCACTTAGGTCTATTATACGCAATCTTACCCTGCATTTTTACAAGAGGGTGTTTCATTTTATTTATGATAATTCATTATATGTCCTTACAACTAGTTTAACAAGATTATACAAAGTGTGTGCCTACTAGTTGTATCTGACATGCTCTCATAGACATAGTAGACTTATACTTCATTCCTCGTTCCCTTATTCTCCTTCTCGGGGTGGGTCATCATCCAAGGCCTTGTCACCGACGTGCCCCGATGTGTCCTCTTCATCGAACTCCGGGCTTCTTTTGATGAGATTGTTCGTCTCTCTTAGCTTGATTCGTTTTGAAGTGTGAGTTGCACCAAACCAAAATATCATAAAATAAACAATTTCCCTTATAAGATGTAAGACCCGGAAATTTTAGGAAAATGAAAGGGGAACTTTCAGGTAACCAGTAAAGAGATGAGGGTTTTATTTGTAAACAATAGTTGAGATAAAATTGGAAACAAGGAAGGGCCTACAGTCTGGCTATCCACTTCGAGGGACAGCTGAGTAGTCTGTGATTCCCCGATAGAGACATATTGTATACCGTTGGAAAGATGAGGAAAAGATTTTTCCAACGAGCTTTGGTTCAACTCAAACGGGTTTCGGGATCAAAAGTTATGAGCAATTCTTTGGAGCTGCGCGTGGGACTAGGATAGGTTCGAGGACCTCAGTTTGTGTGTGAGAGTTTTAGGACCCTTGTAGGGCCTGATCTTGTATAGATCATTATAGGGTATTTTGAACCCTTATGATTATTTTCCGCTGTATGACTCTGAGGATATTTATTTATGACATATTGTTTATTATTTGTTATCTGCTATGATTTCTTTAGGCCTTGTATCCGAGTGAGGTGCACCTCTACTTGGGTAAGGCCGATCTGTTCACGCGCTCGAGGTCTCGGGATTCGGGTCGGGGCGTGACAGATTAATATGGTATCAGAGCAAAGCAGATAACCGACACCCTAGTTGCCTAGTGACTTAGTCAAATTTGTTAGACTAAGTGTTGGGTTGGTAGACCAGAACATTGAACAAATACCCGATGTGTTGTTTGCTTAGTAGAACTATTGTTTTACGTGGGAGTGCCAGATACGGAGGTCGAAAGCAGAACCGCTTTGCTCAGGCCGGATGTGGGCATAAGTAGCAAATGAGCCCATACTTAAGGTGGGAAGTGCCCCATTACTAAGATGGAGATTGTAAGGAAGGTGATGGGTCTATCATCTCACTACGGAGAAGGCACGGGCATCGCCCGTGATCGTCAAGGATCTTGATTTAGGTACGAAGGACTAATTGTAATTTCGGGGACGAAATTCTTTTAAGTGGGGAGGATTGTAAGACCCGAAAATTTTAGGAAAATGAAAGGGGGACTTTCAGGTAACCTGTAAAATCCGGGGTTTTCAGGGAATAAATTTTTCTTTGATTGTGCAAGAAGTTACTTTTAATTTGAATAAAAGGATTAAAAATTTTCCCTCTAAATTAATTTCTTAAAATGCAAAGGGGGGCATTTTGGGGATTTACAAGCTCTAGGGGCATTTTGGTAAAATGGTTATGAGAGAGATTAAAAAAAAAAAAAGAAAAAAAAAGAAAGAGTTAAGAAATTATGGAATAATTTATTAAAGTAAATTAGGGGTTGATTTAATTAAATTTGGAAGTGATCAAATTAATTAAATTAGGAAACCCTCTAATTGACCATGATTGGGACTTAGAAGGAAGGGGGGAAATAGTAATTTTATTAAAGGGAATATCCTAAGTTTGGTATGGTTGGAGAAACTAATTGATCGGATAATTCAAATTGATAATTTTGAATTTATTTGGCTGCTAGGGACTTAATAAAAATCTTATAAAATTGCAAGGACTGCAAAGTAAAAGTTATTGTCTCTAAAAGAGGACCTAAGTGTAAAATAAAAAGGACGAGGGGCTTATAAGTAATAGCGACCCTCTCACAGACCAGGGACTCAATGGGAAATTGGAAAATTGAGGGGCTTATTCGAAAACGACCAAGAACAGATCTCTGTATATATATGGTTGGACGGTTGGGATTAAGCGATCCGTGGTAAATCAATCTCGAGGCAAGGATCCAACGGCTTGTTACGGCCGAGACAAACTGTGGGCGCGCTCCTACCGTGCGTCCGTATCGCAGCCGCTGGATCGAGGGATGAAGTACTATCGCGAGGCGAGGGAAACCAATCCCGAGGCAACCCAAGTTCTTCTCCGCCAGTGCACTCCGCGATAGTGCATCTTCGCCGCGATCGGTGGACGCCAAAAAAAGGCAGGCGGGGACGTGATTTGCATGCGATCTCTATCTACGGAAAACCTTGATCGTGCGGGATTCGTTCCGTGGCCTATAAGATGGAGTCGAACAGAGGCCTGGGAACACATTGAGCGGAGGCGACCTCCACTGTGGGGAATAGAGACAGGGAGGAAAGAGAACCGGTTTCCGGCGAGGACAGAAGGAGAAAGGCGCCAGTCCTACCTGAGGAGGACACCTAGAGCCTCGAGGGACCTTCTTCCAGCCCAACAACTCCGCGGCGGCGCACCTCCACGGCCGGAGAAACCTCGGTGAGTCTTCTCCCTTCTCTGTCTCTTCGAATAGAGATCATGCATGCATGCACACACGACAAAGGGTAAAAACGTATAGAAAGTCCGAGGTGGGGGTCGATAGTCCTCGTGCCATCGACAAAGGCCTGAATCTGATCTCGCCTGGGAGAGGAGACGGAGAGAGAAAGAGAGGAAGGTGGGTGAGAAGAGAGAGAAATAGGATTCATTAGTTATTTAAATTAAAAGATAAAAAAATTCAAAATTTGGATTTATAAAAAAAAAAAAAAAACAGATGGATAAGTTCTTTGATTTAGATTTTGAATTAAATAAATTAATTGATGTTATAAACTGATCCGGTTTTGACTAAATTCTAATTTGAATTAATTAAGTTAATTAATTAATTAATTGAGATTAATTCATTAAAGTTTAATTATAACCATGGTGTAATTGGTTAGTTGATTGGATTAATTGAACCGGTTAATTAAAAATTGTGAATTGAATTAATTAAGTTAATTCACTGATTAATTAATTGTTAACTGTTAGATGATTGGAAATGAATAAGTAGAGTATTGATTAATTAGTTAATCAAGATATTAATCTAATGGAAGGAATAGATTAGTTAAAGGATTGGTTGAGGTATGACCTTGATTAATTAATTGTTAGTTGTTAGCTAATTGTTTTTGATTAACTAGTTTTTATTTTGTTAATCAATTTATGGATCTAATAAATTTAAAAAAAAACAGGGGATTAATCTATGGGATTAAAAGAAATATGGTTGATTAATGAGATGATTAATTAAATAGTTCTGGGATTAATGGAACTATAGTTGCTAGCTTCAAGATTGACTAAATTATTAATTTGGCACTATGGCTTGAATAAAGCTGAGAATAATTAAATTATTTAATGAGAGATTAAATGATTTAATAGTTGAATTATTTTTTTTAGACTTGTTGAACCATTAGACCATACTATAGTTCTGAGTTTTATTTTAAGAAATTGGATAATTCAATGGTTGATTAAATAATTCAAGGGTGGGATTCGTTTGATGAACCATGGTTGGTTTTAAAGACTAATTAAATTATTTAAATGATTGATGATGGGTTAATTGGTTCTAAGTTTATTGAATTAATTAATTGAACCCTGTTCAAATGATTTCAAGATTAATTAAATCTAAGGATTTAATTAAAACTGGAGTTAGGTTGATTTAATGATATTAATTAACTAAGTTTGGACTCGCGAATAGACTCGATTTGGGGTCTGGTTCAACCAAGAGGAAGGAAGGCCCACTAAGCCGGACTTGGGCCCGTTAGAGCATGCATAGTGGTTTTATTGTTCATAGACCTATGGCTTATTGAGAATAGGACTATCTTACCAGGTATTGACTTGGATGCGTCGGGAAGTCCCGTGGAGCACGAGGCTTTGCGATTTTAGGTAAGTACTTCGGCCTAGTACCTTTACTCTTTGATGAGTATTCTTGACTTTGTTATTGCATGTCGATCATGCCTTGTTCCTCCCTTCAGGGATTTTATTTTTATGTCTTTGTTGTGACATATTTGTTTCATACATGCTTCCATGAATTTTGTTGAAATCCATATATAGCATGTTTGATTGTTTTGGGGATGTTGGGATCCCTACTTGTACTGTTCTTCGACCCGGATTCAGTGGAGCAGGTGAGCTCCAGATTTTGCGAGAGCGTTGGGGACGGGACACCCTGACGTTCCGGCACTCCTAGCCAGAGGGAGAGTGTTCTGGATGTCCTTGCCAGTCAGTGGGGTCGATCACTGACCATGTCGACATGAGAGACAGGTGGCGCTACCGACGTATTCGAGGGGTAGCGGCCGGATGGTCGCTTTCTCGGCAGTTGTTGATGGTAATCACCGGGAGACGTTTGTGAAGCTTCCGTTGGAACTCTTAGCTAGAGTCACGATCTTGTTATTTTATTGTGATAGACTCCTAGGGTTTGTTTTGAGGGGCGTCTCCCAGTTTGCTGATATTCATGTCTTTTGATATCATATTTTCTTGAACCCCGGGTAGTACTTAATGAGCTTTCCATTCAAAGCTCATGCACTTGTTTCTCCCCTCGCTGATCCTCGGAGGCGTAGGACACTAGTACGCGGAGCCGTCGATCGTGGGTCGGGTGATTTGCAGAGGTCCAGGACCTTGTCTATCTTTTGTTTTGAGTGAGATATTATGTTTTGTAGGTCCCCTTAGGGCACTGATATTTGTAGGGTACCTAACGCGCTTGTTATTTATTTCACTGAACTCGCTTATTTTGAATAAATTAAGTTGGTTATTTTGCATTATCTCAAGCATACACTTAGGCCTTGTATCCGGTGGGGCCCGTCTCTACTGGCTACGGCCGGTTCTGACATCGCGTGCCGAGGTCCCAGAGATCGGTGGGCGTTATAACCAGTAAAGAGATGAGGGTTTTATTTATAAACAATAGTTGAGATAAAATTGGAAACAAGGAAGGGCCTGCAGTCTGGCTGTCCACTTCGAGGGACAACTGAGTAGTCTATGATTCCCCGATAGAGACATATAGTATACTGTTGGAAAGATGAGGAAAAGATCTTTCCAACGAGCTTTGGTTCAACTCAAACGGGTTTCGGGATCAAAAGTTATGAGCAGTTCTTTGGGACTGCGCATTAACTTCAGAAATTTCACATTATTATTGTTATTAATATTAATAGCCCACTTCGTGGTGTGGATGGTACTGAGTAGTGATTGTCATTACCAGATATTGACGTGGATGCGTCGGGAGGTGATTTCGTGGAACACTAGACTACGTGATTACAGGTAAGTGCCTTTGCCTAGCTCCCACCCAGTGATGGGTTTCTTTGACCTTGTTATTACCTGGATTGGTGTTTCTTTGTTGGTTTTGTGCTTGTGTATGTTGTTATGATGCTTTGGTCCTCTGATGCTGATTCCATATTTGTTGAATAGTTTGTCGCTTCCATATCTGTGGATTGGTTGCTTGTATAAGTTTGTTGTTGGATGCTCTCCGAGCATGCCACCGTGGACCGGGACATTACAGTGAGACTCGTGGTGCTTGTGTTTAGGTTGGGTCAGTATGTGTCAGGATTGGGTATGCGTACCCATGGAGCATAGCCACCTGTCGTCCGGCACTTGACTACTGAGGCGCGCGGCACTTGTGCTGACCGTGGAGGTATGATTGGATAAGTTTAGGGGGCCCGTTTGATTGGCTTGTTGTGCTGACTATTTTTGATATGTCCGTTTGACTATCTATGGTTATCTGTTGTGGTATCATTGTGATTTTGATATTCTTACTTGTTGATATCATGTTTTTCTTGAACCCCGCAGGGGTACTTACTGGGCTTTCCATTCAAAAGCTCACGCACTTGTTTCTTCCTGTTTACAGATCCTGAGGAGTAGGATTCTAACACACAGGAGCCGATCATGGGTCGGGTGGATTTGCAGAGGTCCGAGGACCTTGTTTATCTTTTTATTGTGTGTGAGACACTTTATTTTGTAGGTCCCTTATAGGGTCTAGTATTTGTAGGGTATATAAACCCTTTTATGATTTTCCGTTGAACTCTGTTATTTTTGAATAATTAAGTTGTTTTATTGCATTATCTGCTTTACTCACTTAGGCTTTGTATCCGAGTGGAGCCCGTCTCTACTCGGGTACGGCCGGTCTGTGAACGTGCCCGAGGTCCCGGGATCTGGTCGGGGTGTTACATAAGATTTAGGAAAACACGTTATTTTTCTTGAAAACTTATTTGATTCCAGTCAATCTAAATGTTCCATCCAATGGTAGCAAGCTCCCATCCATCCCTAAATCTTCGATCCACTATCTTGGTGAGGGTATGCTGGCCCTAAATATCTTGGGTGCTTTTAGGCACTGTCGAGAGCTTGAAGAGGTTCTTATAGTATGTCCATATGTTTTCTGCATAAGGGCAAGAGAATAGTAGATGCTCCATAATTTCATCTGCCGAGTCGCACATGTAGCACCATGTGCAGGTCCCATTCAATCTTCTTTTATGTAGGTTATCTAGCGTAAGGATCTTGTTATCCATGGCTAGCCTTGTGAATAGTTTGATTTTCAGTGGGCATGTCCTTTTCCAGAAGCTTAGCTTTAGTTCAATTCTCATGCCTCCGTCAATCTTGAAGGTATAGTAGGATTTGACTATAAATTTGCTAAACAGGGTTCGTTTCCAGAATCTTCTGTCTTTGTTTACTTGTGCCACATGTGAGATCCATTACTTTAGTTGTAGGTATTGTGCAGTTTCCTATGGTTAAGAGTCTTGGCATCAGAAGGTACTTGCCTCAATGTAATTGGGCCTTCGCTTTGTCCAAGGGAATTCTATCATCAAAGATAAGAGGTTGCAATAGGTACCAGATTCTCCACGAGGAGGAGCTTTTCACCCAGTAATATATCCAACTACATAATTATAGTGTTTTCATTTCCTGGCATGAAGATGATGTTGAGGCATATTGCTTCCCTGTTGTTGTAAATTCCTTTCCAGAAGAATAAAGCCCCCTGATTGGATTGCCTTGTGTGGATTGATATAACTCTTCCGAACAGAAGGAGGACAACTAACAACCAAAAAAAAGACCGGGTGGCTTTACATTAATTAGGCCGTAGAGGGAGATGGGTTATAGTTAAACAAGATGGGCTATACTTAAACCCAACTCACTTAATAGATTAACATCTAAACCTACATTTCAATAAAGCTTAACCACGAAAATAACTTTTTTTTTAAAAACAAGATGGGTTAAATTTTTTGAATTTTAACCTACATTTCAATAAAACAAGAGTTTGATTCTGAGACATTTTAAAGCCCTCTTCTCTTCTGCAAAGAGTTTGCCACTGCGCAGGGAGAGAGAAATGGGGAAGCAGAGCAATGGCCGTGTCCCCAGAGTGAAGCTGGGAAGCCAGGGACTAGAGGTGCACCATCATCCTCAACTCCACTCACCTCTCTCTCTGTAGCTTAATGACTATGGACTCCGTTCCTTTTCCATCTCAGGTCTCCAGGTTGGGCTATGGCTGCGCTGGTCTCTCCGGCATCTACAACTCTCCAGTCTCAGAGGAGCACGGGATATCCATCATCACTCACGCATTCCGCAAAGGCATCACCTTTTTTGACGCTGCTGATGCTTATGATTCCCATGCCAATGAGATCCTCATTGGAAAGGTCTCTCCTTTTTCTTTAAAGCTTCCATTTTTCTATAATGGAAACTAGCAAGTGACTAGATTTGGTGTTTTTGCAGGCAATGAAGCGGTTACCAAGGGAAAAAATCCAGTTGGCCACTAAATTTGGGATTGAGAAGTTTGATGGGAGCTCTGTGGTGATCAATGGCAGGCCGGATTATGTCCGGGCATGCTGCGAAGCCAGCCTCAAGCGCCTTGGTGTGGACTACATTGATCTCTACTATCATCACTGTGTTGACAAGTCTGTTCCAATTGAGGACACTGTGAGAGCTTCTTGAAATCCCTTGTTTTATTCACAGTTCTGGTATATTTTCCCCCTTTAAAAGTATAGTAATCTTTTGATAGATGAGAGAGTTGGGGAACTTGGTGGAAGAGGGGAAGTTGGATTACATTGGGCTGTCAGAGGCCAGCCCGGAGACTATCCGGCGTGCTTATGCAGTGCATTCCATCACTGCTGTGCAAATGGAGTGGTCCCTTTGCACACGAGACATAGAAGGGGAGATTATTCAACTTTGCAGGTTAACTTGAATCCTCCGATCAGCTTCATATCACTTAGTTGAAGATTGTGGAATTATGTTACAATTTGTTCTATATTCTTAGCATAACTGGAAACTTTCTCCATTTGTTTGGTTTTGGTCTAAATGGGTATAGCAATTGATACTTCAAAAGGTTATTTGGCTGATTCTTGTTATTTATAAAAAGCTTTTGCATGTGCAGAATCAACACTAATAAGTTAAATGATTAGAATTATCAATTAGGAAATTCATAACAATCAAATGAGGGACTTGATTATGAAAGGAAAGAAAAAAATTGTTATTTTATATTGGAGTGACAAAGTATTTCTAGAAAGAGAAGAACTACAAAAAGAAACTATTGGGAAGTTTGATTATTTAAGAATTAAATGATTGTGGTAGCTTTCAGTTTTCAACAAGATGAAGGGTAACTAATTTCACAATTACATACTATTCACTTTCTTAGATTTATCCTTTTATTTTAGCCAAGAATAGCAATTCATTATATCTAAACAACCTAATAACTAGTTTTCCAAGGCTAAAGTTTAGTTGAGTATCATAAGGATTTTTTATGTTGAAGACTACTGCCTACTTGATGCCATTTTGTTTTGACATCAACTAAATAGTATTAGACAGAAATCAAATAATATTTTTTTGGGAAGTTCTGTTTCAGAAACCCGTAAATATCAGGTGTTCTTTTTTACTTTTTCATGTAAATGAAGTCATTTAACAATGTATGAATGTTGGCATGCCAGTTGATTCTGGTTCTATTTTACCATATACAAAGTTTGTGTAGCATTCCCTTTTGAATTGCAGGGAATTTGGTATTGGGATAGTTACATACAGCCCTCTTGGTGGTGGATTTTTTGCTGGGAAAGGAATTGTGGAGAGTTTGCCTCCAAAAAGTCTCCTGGTGTGTGATTTGTTTGACATTTACTTTCTTGCATAATACTTTTGATTTTAAAAATACAAGCAAAGTAATTCTGTTTTCTCTGGTTCTTTGGGTGAAATAATTTCTTTATTTTTTTTATCAAATTAGTTTATCCATATTCTTCTTCAGATTCGCCATCCGAAGTTCTCAGGAGACAATTTAGAGAAGAACAAACTTTTATATGCCTGTTTAGACAAGTTGGCTGTGAAGCATCATTGCACCCCTGGCCAGTTAGCTCTAGCTTGGCTTCTTCATCGAGGGAGTGATGTCGTTCCTATCCTAGGTATTTCTAGCGTTCTCTGATGTACTATAATATGAAGAAATCATCTTGTTATACATATACGGCATAATTATAGCATGGAGAAGATACTATGAGACAACTGTCTAGCATTGTTGTATATGAATTTACTTTCTATTTTACATCAGAAGAACAAATCTTCATTTCCCATTTATATTGCCAGTTTTCTTGATATCTTATTTGATTTGATCGAACCCCCTTAGCTTTCCTCTTTTGGTCTCTTGCACCAATGAAAATGCCTTCAATACATTCTGAACTCTGTTCATCTTTTCTTTAGGTGAATAATATATCTGCATGGAGATGAGACACTAACCGGTGGTCCTGTGAAATTGTCTTCTATATGTTCCGAACTCTTTCCTATAATCTTTTTCGTCCGTCTTTTTAGCATTTGGGGGCGATACTTTGTCTTCAGAATCTTTTCTTTATGGTTTTTTCTTTTGCAGGTTTGAAAATGATTATCTTGTTCATTAAAAAAATCTAGAACACCCTAATCACCTAAAACTTTCTTTGTTTGCATGACAATTTGTTTGTGTCATCTATGAAGAGGTTTTTCTGCTTGATTGTTCATGGACATTAGAAACTAAAATTGTTATAGATACTATAGAATCATCCTCCAAAAAAAAATTGTATTGACGTGGCCTATTTTCAAGAAATTAAAAGCTAAAAGAGATATTTGAAAAAGTGCCAACTTTCAAGAACAGTGATTAAGGCCAAATTCTCATGCTCCACATTTTCAAGAATAATGGTGAATTTGCTGATAATTTTTATGTACAGAGTATAGTTTAAAATTAATACAATTTTGACTGATAGTAAATGAGAAATTAATTACTTAACCCTCAATCTATTAGTGAAATGCCTATCATATATGCTGAAGGGTAATGATTAACTTGTCAAAGCTTGCAAAATGCCTGCAAAGAGCCTGAAAGATTATAGAAAAGGTTTAAAATGCAGAATTTTAATTGTTGTGTGACATGGCTTATATCTGTAATTTCTGCCCTTGCACTGAAACACAGCTTAACTTCAATTAGTACAGTTTCTAACTAAAAAACAAGAAGAATTTTTAGTATAAATTGTTTACCAGAAGGAAAGTTTTTTCTTCATGGAATCTAATGATATGAACAACCTATTGTGTGTGTCATTTGGGCTAACAAAATTATTTTTCCTTCTTGTTGTCTTTCTTCAAAAATTCTTAGGCACTACTAAAGTCAAGAACCTGGAGGGCAACATTGGATCATTAAATGTTAGTCTCACTGGAGAGGACTTGAAAGAAATTTCTGATGCAGTACCTGCGGAAGAGTTTGCTGGTGAGAGATTAACTGGTCCATTCACATCATACTTCTGGCAATTCACAAACACACCACCAAAAGATGGTAAAACATCTTCATAAGAACAAAAGATGGTAAAACATCTTCATAAGAACATGAACTCTTTTGAACAAACACTAGTATGTGAGTTTAATACTTTCTAAAACTGCTTGGACTTTGAACAAACTGATCTGCATGCTCAATGTGCTTCTCATCATACTGTTTATAATACTGTTTGATCTAAATTACACAGGAGGTCCCTCAACTATTTTCTCCCTCCCACTTGGGTCTCTCATTTTCACTTTGTAACGAGAAAGTCCTCCAACTTTAAAACATGTAACTTAATTGTCCCTCAGGTAGGTTGCCGGTTAAAGAGAAGGTGATATGACGGTGATGTGGTTGACTCACTTCAACTTATGGATTATTTGATGATTATTTTTAAGTAAAAATAAGTTTTATGATTATTACCCCATCTCCTTCCTCACTTTCTCCCTCGTTGTTCGATCCCTTACCACGTCCCTTCCCATCTCCACCGCCTTTTCTCTCCTTCCACTACCTCCTCCTCCTTGAAATTGACCTTTTTCGTGTTTTGTTCTACACGCTTTGTTCTTTTTCCCTCCCGATCGGTCCCCAATTCCTCTACTTTTGCGCTTTAGGGTTTTCGTTTCGGTCTTCGATTAAGCTCGATTCCCCCAATTTTTTTTGTTGTTTTGGTGTTAATTTTTGGTTTTTTTGGTGGATTTTTGAGTCTAGGATCTAGGAAGAAGAAGAAGATGGCAGAAAACGGCGGGAAGGGTCTCCTCACCGGCAAGACAACGACAGCGAACAAGGATAAGGACAAGAAGAAGTCGCCGGTGTCCCGATCTTCATGTGCTAGTCTCCAAGTAGTAGAAACCCTAGCATATCTCTTGGTTACTCGATGGATCTAGTCTTGATTTGATCCATGCACCGGAGGTGTTGGAGCTGGCGGGGAACGCAAGCAAGGATGTGAAGGTAAAGCGTATCACGCCAAGGCATCTTCAGCTGGCGAGGAAGCGGTGGGAGGAGTGGAAAAGGCGGTGGAGAAGGGAAGGGACGTTGGTAAGAGATTCGACGGCGAGGGAGAACGGGAGGAAGGAGATGGGGAATCATAAAACTTATTTTTATTTAAAAATAGTCATAAAATAATTCATAAGTTAAAGTGAGTCGGCCTCACCGCCACATCACCTACTCTTTAACCAACAACCGGCATGAGGGACTTTTAAGTTATCGATTTTAAAGTTTAAGGACTTTCTGGTTACAAAGTGAAGATAAGGGACCCGATTGGGAAGACGCCTAAGTTAAGGGACCTCCTGTGTAATTTACCCGCAATTTTTCTCATGTATTAATGATTTTAATCACAACACACTACACTTTAGCAAAGCACACACTAAGGGCATGTTTGGGTACGACCAAATTATTACATAATCCGTACATTATGTAATAATTAGATGTTTTGTAATAAAACTACATTTTAAGGTGTTTGGGTAGCCGTAATGAAGTGTAAAATTCTTATAGAATCAACATATTATATAGAAATATTACATTTTGGTCAGACCAAAATATTTTCTCATTCCAAATCTTGTGAAGGCTCCTAACTAGAGGGGAGCACAGGCCGACATTTGGCCTGGCCCAGTAAAACCCACCGGGTCAGTTGACCTTCGGTTACGGGTTGGGGTTTTCCCAACCCGTGACCCGGTGGGTTGATTCCTTTTTTCAATTTTTTTTTTTTAAATGAAAACCGGCGGGTCGGCCCTTGAACCGACCGGCTATGGCCCGACCCGTTGGTTCTGGGGGGTGGCCCAGGTCGGGTCCGAGTCACCCGAAGATGACTTACGGTGGGCCTGCCGCGTTCCCACTTTACACCGGGTCCTTTGGCTGACTCCGAACCGGCGGTCCCGGTTAACCGGCTCGTGCCCCCCTCTACTCCCAATTCTATCTCCCTTTTCACTCCCGGCTCCCTCCAATCGGTCTCTCCGTTCCCGGCTTCCTTATGATCTCCCTAGCTCTCCTCCAATCTCCATTTTCGCTCCCAGCTCTCCTCCTATCTCCATTTTCGCTCCCAGCTCTCCTCCTATCTCCTTCTTCTCTCCGCTCTTGACTTCCCTCCGATCTCCTTCTCCGCTCCCAGCATCCTAGTAAGAGGTTGTCCTGTTTTTTGGACAAGGTTTGTGAGTTTTCTAATATTACAACTTTTGAATTGTTTTGAAACCCTATAGAGAAAGGCATTCTAGAGATTGATTTAAGTTTCGAGAATCTTGATCTTATGTTTTTATAGGCTTTGATTAATGTTGGAGCCGATTTGGCCAAGTTAGTCCCAGGATGAGTGACGACAGAAGTGGAATTGTTGAATGTTAGGCTTTGGTTATTTACATAGAGAATCCTGATCTTATGTTTTTATAGGCTTTGATTTAAGTTTTGAGAATCCTGATCTTATGTTTTCATAAGGTATTGTTGAATGTTGACTGTTCATATTGTTGATTGATTTATATTCAATGTCATGCTTATGGTTAGAGTTGGGTTTGCTCTTAGCCCTTTGTCTAGTCTCTTCAAAGATGGAGCACTTTGTGCATAGGAAATGAAAAGAAGGTTTTTTTATCTTTTGTCACATTAAGGTTTTCACAGCATTATGTAGCATCGCATTTTTTATCTTCTTTTCTATACAGGGAACAGAGGCTTCAAGGTTGTTGGAATCTGAAGGAATACAAACACACTTGACATTTGTTTATAGATAACTGTTGGGAATTTGCTGTTATAGCTCTTTAATGTCAATGTCAATTAGTGAATTAGCATCTTATGATCATGTTGTTTCAAGTTTAAATGATTTGATGATATTCTGCTGCATAGGACTATTAACTTATGCTAATTGTACAGGTATATTTCTTTACCATTCAAACCATTTAAATACATATCTCAACTAGCCATATGTAATGTCACGAGTTCTAAAGTACTCATGAGGGTTGTGCATGTAATGATTAACCATACAAAAGTAATTATTAACGGTTCAAAATAGCATTTAACCATTCAATATCTCCTACTAGCACTCATACATATTTTGTATTTTTGAACTGTCAATTTCCTAGCAAGTCAAATGTATTATTTAACAGATCAAAGGTATCACTTACCATTATAACAATGCATATTAAGTGTTTGAATGAATCTTTTGACCATTCAAATGTATCATGGAAAATGTATTTTTCTATACTAGGATTGCATTATATTCAATGATTTTGAAGTCCACTGTCTGGTTGTATGCGTGCTATCATGGAAAATCCACTGTCTACTTGTGAGACTGGACTAGAGTGACTTCAAAAAATAACTGCTATTGTTTTTTACTTATCTTCCGAGTTCTCAATACCTTACATAAATTCTTTTACAGTTTTTATTAACCTTTTTATGTTTTTTTTGTGGTGGTGCAGATTTTCTCAGGCAAATGGCAAGCGAAGGTAAACATGAAAGTAGAGCAAAGTGGAATGAAATTCATAAGGCTCACTTAGTAAAATTATTGGTTGAGTATAATGTTCCTGCATACCGTTCACCAAATGGATGGACTAAAGAAGCATGGAATAAAATATTGCACGACATGATGAGCAAGTTTTCCAATCCAAGCTACACCATTAACCAACTTAAAGCATTAGAACAGGAGTTGAAAAAAGCCTATAAGCTTTTAAAAAGCTTTGTTGAATTAAGTGGCTTTGCATGGGATTATGAAAGGCACGTTGTATCGGCCCCTGATGATGTTTGGGCACCACTACTTGAGGTATGTATACATCTTATAAATAATGAATGATGTACATCATATCGACTTTTATCTAATTTGGAGCAAATTAAACAGAGGACTAGAGATGCGAGGAAATGGTATAAAAAACCATTTCCATATTTTGTGGCATTGCAGGAGGTTTATAAGGGTAAGAATATATTTTCTAATATTTCACTCTTATGATTTTTACTTTTGCTAACAAATTATACATTTACTATATAGGGAGATATGTTGAAGGTAAACGCTCTCGTGGTATAGAAGATTATGGAGATATTTCTGAACCATCAGTGCGCATTCTAACCCCAAGTATTCTTACTCCAAACGATCCAATCGAATCATCACCTATACCTGAGGCAGAGGATGATGATAATATGCAAGTGAAACCTCCATGCACCCAATCACCTATTCCACAAACTCAAAGTTCAAGTAGTGAAATGCATCGTGGGATAGGAGATCAGGATAGACCGAGAAGAAAAAAGAATCGAAAGGGAAAGAAGCCCCAAGATTCATCATTCATGGATAGATACATTGCTTTTCGAGAGCGCGAGAATAAAGAATATCTCGATGTTCTGAAGGTGAATCAAGTAGAAGAGAAGCATACAATAGGAGAATGTATGAAGGTGTTTAACACAATCAGTGCCCTTTTTACAGAAGAAGACATCTTCAAAGCTACCCAAGTTTTCATGAGAGATAAGGGTTATCGTGAAGTCTTCTTATGTCTCAAGGAAGATCATAGAGTTTCATGGCTCAAAATGATGTTCTCGAAAATGGAGTAATGGATGATTGTTGTGACATTGTCATGTGTTTTACTTTTTTTCCTCCTTGAATATTTTGATTATGGTTATCTTTGGGTTAGTGACATTGTTATGTAATTTGTTTTAGTAACTCCTTGAATACTTTGACTATGGTTATTTTTGAGCTAGTGACATTGTGATATCTTTCGGTCATCTATTCATGTCTTATCCATCTTTTGGATGCAATGAAATTTTGTATTATTGATTGTGCAGTTGTATTATTGACAGACTTGTATTATTGACAGACAGTAGTTGTAATTTGCTTCAGCTTTTTTCTCCTGTCATTATATTTTTAAGAGGAGTGAATTATAACAAATATTTGGAGAGTTCTAATATTAATTCAATTCTTTTTGCGCAGGGGGCTGGGCAGGCGGTGTGCATGTGCTGAGCAGGCCATGCGCATGCGCGGGGGAAGGTCGTACATGCGCACCCGGGTATTTGCGCGCATGCACCACCCCAGAAAGATGCAATGAGAAACTTTATTCCTCATTTCTCAACTAAGGTTAAGAGCCTCTTCTTCAAAAAAACAGGGGTCTCAAAGACCCTTTGAATAATAAAATTATTTTTGGGAAATGGAAATGAAGGAAAAAAAAAAAAAGAAAAGAAAGAAACAAAGTTGTCACCTTTTTTTTTTGGAGCGTAAGAGTTTCTTGACAGCCACTAGTAAGAACCAAAGGATGGGAGCATAGACCCGGGATCGACTCCTAGTACAGCGGGCGTGCAAGTAGTGCACTGCCACCAACAGTGCCCAATGCGGAGCGCCACGCTCAAAGACCCTTTGAATAATAAAGTTATTTTGGGGAAATGGAAATGAAGAGGGGGAAAAAAAAAAAAAAAACACACACCAACAGTGCCCAACGCGGAGCGCCCCCAACACCCCAAGCCCTCTTCTGCAAAGAGTTCGCCCCCCCCCCCCAACACCCCAAGCCCTCTTCTGCAAAGAGTTCGCCACTGAGCAGGGAAACCCCCAAGCCCTCTTCTGCAAAGAGTTCGCCACTGAGCAGGGAAAGAGAAATGGAGGAGCAGAGCAATGTCCGTGTCCCCAGAGTGAAGCTGGGAAGCCAGGGACTAGAGGTACACCATCATCCTCATCTCCACTCACCTCTCTCTCTCTGTAGCTTAATGGCTATGGACTCTCGTTCCTTTTTCATCTTCAGGTCTCCAGGTTGGGCTATGGCTGCGCTGGTCTCTCCGGCATCTACAACTCTCCAGTCTCCGAGGAGCACGGGATATCCATCATCACTCATGCATTCCACAAAGGCATCACCTTCTTTGACACTGCCGATGCTTATGGTTCCCATGCCAATGAGATCCTCATTGGAAAGGTCTCTCCTTTTTCTTTAAAGCTTCCATTTTTCTATAATGGAGACTAGCAAGTGACTAGATTTGGTGTTTTTGCAGGCACTGAAGCGGTTGCCAAGGGAAAAAATCCAGTTGGCCACTAAATTTGGGATTGAGAAGTTTGATGGGAGCTCTGTGGTGATCAATGGCAGGCCGGATTATGTCCGGGCATGCTGCGAAGCCAGCCTCAAGCGCCTTGGTGTGGACTACATTGATCTCTACTATCAGCACCGTGTTGACAAGTCTGTTCCAATTGAGGAAACTGTGAGAGCTTCTTGAAATAATCCCTTGTTATATTCACAGTTCTGGTATCTTTTTCCCCTTTTAAAAGTATAGTAATCTTTTGATAGATGGGAGAGTTGGAGAAATTGGTGGAAGAGGGGAAGGTGGATTACATTGGGCTGTCGGAGGCCAGCCCGGACACTATCCGGCGTGCTCATGCAGTGCATCCCATCACTGCTGTGCAAATGGAGTGGTCTCTTTGGACACGAGACATAGAAGGGGAGATTATTCAACTTTGCAGGTTAACTTGAATCCTCTGATCAGCTTCATATCACTTAGTTGTAGATTGTGGAATTATGTTACAATTTGTTCAATATTCTTAGCATAACTGGAAACTTTCTCCATTTATTTGGTTTTGGTCTAAATTGGTATAGCAATTGATACTTCAAAAGGTTGTTTGCTGATTCTTTGAAATGATGTCAATTCTTAACCAAGACACTTCAGGCGATTGTGTTCATTGGATTTTTATGTTTTCGTCTCTCCTCTCCTGGTCATCACATTGAAGGAAATAATATTTCATGATGTTCAAGTTGTCTGTAATGCAAGTTACTTTAGTGAGGAATTTTGTTATGTATAAAAAGTTTTTGCATGTGCAGAATCAACACTAATAAGTTAAATGATTAGGATTATCATTTAGGAAAGTCATAATAATCAAATGAGTCACTTGATTAATATTTGAGAGGAAAGTAAAAATTGATATTTATATTGGAGTGACAAAGTTTTTCTAGAAAGAGAAGAACTACAAAAAGAAACTATTGGGAAGTTTGAGCATTTAAGAATTAAATGATTGTGGTAGCTTTCAGTTTTCAACAAGATGAAGGATAACTAATTTCACAATTACATACTATTCACTTTCTTAGAGTTATCCTTTTATTTTAACCAAGAATAGCAATTCATTACATCTAAACAACTTAATAACTATTTTCCAAGGCTAAAGTTAGTTGAGTATCATAAGGATCTTTTATCTTGAAGACTACTGCCTATTTGATGCCATCTGGTTTTGACATGAACTAAATAGTATTAGGCAGAAATCAAATAATATTTTTTGGGAAGTTCTGTTTCAGAAACCCGTAAATATCAGGTGTTCTTTTTTACTTTTTCATGTAAATGAAGTCATTTAACAATGTATGAATGTTGCCATGCCAGCGGATTCTGGTTCTATTATACCATATACAAAGTTTGTGTAGCATTCCCTTTTGAATTGCAGGGAACTTGGTATTGGGATAGTTACATACAGCCCTCTTGGTGGTGGATTTTTTGCTGGGAAAGGAACTGTAGAGAGTTTGCCTCCAGAAAGTCTCCTGGTGTGTGATTTGTTTGACATTTACTTTCTTGTATAATACTTTTGATTTTAAAAATACAAGCAAAGTAATTCTGTTTTCTCTGGTTCTTTGGGTGAAATAATTTCTTTATTTTTTTATCAAATTAGTTTATCCATATTCTTCTTTAGATTCGGCATCCGAAGTTCTCAGGAGACAATTTAGAGAAGAACAAACTTCTATATGCCTGTTTAGACAAGTTGGCTGTGAAGCATCATTGCACCCCTGGCCAGTTAGCTCTAGCTTGGCTTCTTCATCAAGGGAGTGATGTCGTTCCTATCCCAGGTATTTCTAAGATGTACTATAATATGAAGAAATCATCTTGTTATACATGTATGACATAATTATAGCATGGAGAAGATACTATAAGACAACTGTCTAGCATTGGTGTATATGAATTTACTTTCTATTTTACATCAGAAGAGCTAATCTTTAATTCCCATTTATATTGCCATTTCTCTTGATATCTAATATGATTTGATCGAACCGCCTTAGCTTTCCTCTCTTGGTCTCTTGCACCAATGGAAACGCCTTCAATACATTCTGAACTCTGTTCATCTTTTCTTCATCTTTGGGTGAATAATATATCTGCATTGAGATGAGACACTAACCTGTGGTCCTGTGAAATTGTCTTCTATATGTTCTGAACTCTTTCCTATAATTTTTTTTTAGTCCGTCTTTTTAGCATTTGGGGACGATACTTTGCCTTCAGAATCTTTTATTTATGGTTTTTTTTCCAGGTTTGAAAATGATATCTTGTTCATTAAAATAATGTAGAACACCCTAATCACCTAAAACTTTCTTTCTTTGCAGGACAATTGGTTTGTGTCATCTATGAATAGGTTTTTCTGTTTGATTGTTCATGGACATTAGAAGCTAAAATTGTTATAGATACTATAGAATCATCCTCCCAAAAAAATTTGTATTGACATGGCCTATTTTCAAGAAATTAAAAGCTAGAAGAGATATTTGAAAAAGTACCAACTTTCAAGAACACTGATTAAGGCCAAATTCTCATGTTTCACATCTTCAAGCACAATGGTGAATTTGCTGATAATTTTTAGAGTATGGTTTAGTTATATAACTAATACAATTTTGACTGATAGTAGATGAGAAATTAATTACTTAACCCTCAATCTATTAGTGAAATATCTATCATGTATGCTGAAGGGTAATGATTAACTTGTCAAAGCTTGCAAAATGTCTGCAAAGAACCTTGAAAGATTATAGAAAAGGTTTAAAATGCAGAATATTAATTGTTGCATGACTTGGCTTATATCTGTAAGTTCTGCGCATGCACTGAAACACAGCTTAACTTCAATGAGTACAGTTGCTAACTTAAAATTCTAAAAAACAAGAAGAATTTTTATATAAATTGTTACCCAGAAGGAAAGTTTTTTCTTCATGGAATCTAAAGGACAATGTATGATTTCATTTCCTGATATGAACAACCTATTGTGTTTGTCATCTGGGCTAACAAAATTATTTTTCCTTTTTGTTGTCTTTGTTCAAAAATTCTCTAGGCACTACTAAAATCAAGAACCTGGAGAGCAACATTGGATCATTAAACGTAAGGCTCACTGGAGAAGACTTGAAAGAAATTTCTGATGCAGTACCTGCGGAAGAGTTTGCTGGTGAGAGATTAACTGGTCCATTCACATCATACTTCTGGCAACTCGCAAACACACCACCAGGCACCAAAAGAAGATGGTAAAACATCTTCATAAGAACATGAACTCTGTTGAACAAACACTAGTCTGTGAGTTTAATTACTTTCTAAAACTGCTTGAACTTTGAACAAACTGATCTGCATGTTTATACTGTTTGATCTGCAATTTTTTTTTTCTCATGTATTAGTGATTTTAATCACAATACACTACACTTTAGCAAAGCACACACTAAAACATATATGCTTTGTAATGAACCATCCCAGCACATCATAAATATAGACACAGGTTCTCTCATATAGTTAAAACTTAAACAAGAGGACCACCCTTCAAGTACTCTGTGAAAGCAAGTGCAACCAGGCCAAGCATGGCGAACCGGCCATTCCACAACTCGGCGTCCGACGACATGAGCTCGCCGGACCTCGACTGCACACTCACTCCCTTGAAGAGCGGCACCAACGACGCAACAGAGAGCAATGCAGCAGTGCCCAGGAACCATGGAAATCCTCCATTCATCAACTGCCCCACCAGGTCTTCACCTCTCGCCACCTCCACCGCCAACGCCGCCACAAACCCGATCATCGCCAGCCGACCGTTGATCCTCTCCGGCGCCGGTCCACTGAATGCCAACACGTCTGAGAACTTGGTGCTCACCTTGGGGGTTGGTTTTGGTGTTGGTGTTGTTGGTGTAGTGGCAGTAGTTTGCACTGGCCGTGGAGTTGGAGTTACTGGCTCTTGCTGCTCCTGTTCCTGCTCCATGAAAATGTACATATAAGTAACTATATATATATATAATATAAATAAAACAAATTTTTATAAGAATAACTGTTGTATAGGGCTTTAAATAGTCTGAATCTATTTCCATTAGTGCATAACTTTTTGGATTAAATCTAAAAACAAAACCAACAATATTACATTAATGTGGAGATATGGATGTTCTGATTATATATATATACCTCTACTTGACAACGGATGAGAGTGGGAGCAGCAAGATGCTGACGTGGACGCAAGTGAAGAGAAGGCAGAGCTGCCAAGTGGATTTTGGAGCCAACCCGTGGCCTGGAAATGGCCATATAGGACTGCAGTGTTACTGACGTGGCCATTCTAGCACTGGTAGTAGAATCACTAGGAAAGTAAGTAGTAAGGAAGAAGATGAAGGAATAGAGAGATGAGATGTTGTTTCCAGTAGGAGGGGTTGAGATTTATATAGAGGAGTTGGTGAGATATTAGTGAAGAAGAAGAGGCCACGTCAGCGAAGAGACGGGCCACGAGATCGTGGTGACGTGGACGGCGGTGGATTCACATGGGCTTGGGCCATGACGTGGACGGCGAGCTCACCGGAGAACGTGGGGAAAGTTCCGGAACTTCTGGGAAACCTCGTCACTCATTCGTCGGGTTGAATGATTGATCAGCCACGTGATTTTGAATGCCCTTTTGCATTTCCCAATATACGTGTCTAAAATGAATATTAACATATTTATTTAAATATATCTTCTATTTTCTTATATTTTTCATTTTTCTAGCAGTATCTCAAGTAGGGTTGTCAAACGATCAAATTATTCATGAGCAGATCGGTTTGGTAAAAGCTCAAACTAAGCTTGGAATTTTGAGCTTTCGAGCCAAGCTCGAGCTTCAATTTCGAGCTCAAAAGCTCGAAAACTCGAAATTTAATATTAATATATTAATATGTTAGCTCCAAAATCGGATCAAGCCCCAATTTCGAGCAACACTTTAAATTTGTATTAAGATGGGAAGAAGAAGAACCAGAAATCAAAGAGAAAAACCCGAGTAAAGAGATTTCAAAGAAATAACGTGGAAAACCCCAAAAATGGGAAAAAAAACCACGGTCATCTTTATGAGAGATGAAATCCACTAGATCTTCCATCATGAATACATAATAGAACTCCATTGATGAGCTCTAGAGAAAGAAAAGGAAGAAGAGAACCGGAAGGAGAAGAAGAATGGAGCTCCAGTCGCCAGAGAGGCAGGGCTTCGCCAGATCTGAATTAGAATGTTGTTGAACTAGGGAGAAGGGGTATTTATAGGGTCTGGAGGCTGGGGTGTTGCTTGGAGAGTAAGCTACTTAATTTGAGCACGTGGGTGCCAACTCAGCGCTCCAGCTCATCATGTTTCCAGAAGCTTCTAGACTCCAGGCTGGCGCCTCAACTGTATAACTATTTTGTAACTGCCTAACTGTTTCTCAACCGTTTAACCGTTCCTCTAACTGACTAGGCTTCCAGAAGACCTCGAGGGATCTCATGTCGATAACAGCGGGAAGGAAATCTAAAGCCGGCTCGCTCCCATGTGAGGTGCCGAGATTCTTCGAGAGGACCTCGGAATTTAGAGCATTTTCCGAGGTGAGGAGCTTGGCCATAGAGAGGAACCAAGCGAGGTGCTACAAGGACTGCCACGTGATCTGCACATGCCTGGTTACCTGCGTGCCACGTGTCCTCACTTATATTAACCCCATCATAATATAATATAAATATTATTTAAAAAATAATAAATATTAATAAATATTATATCATATGAATAAAATATTTAATATTTAATATTAATATATAATATATAATATAAAAAATTTAATTTATAAATAAGTTTTTAATTTAAAACTAAATTCGAGATTTCAAAATTATAATTGAGTTCTTAATTTCGAGCTTTCGAGCCCAGCTCGAGCAAACTTATTCGAGCTAATTTCGAGCTCGAGCTAGACTATTTCGAGCAGAATTCGAGCTGGGCCCAGCCCGATCAAGCTCGGCCCGTTTACAGCCCTAATCTCGAGACTTATGCATTGGGTAATTCGCTTGATTGAGCATGCTCTCAAGTTTGAGTCCTTGCCCATAAATGGGGGGAGCAATTTAGGTAATTCATTTGGTTAGCATAAAACTCCCAGGTTTGAATCCCTATATTTGTACGCGGACAGTGAGGAGTCAAGGGCACGCCCTTTAATACACCCTCTAGGAAGGTCTTTATGGCCTATGTTAAAAAAAAAAGTCATAAAAATATAATCAATATAATTTCCTTTTTAAATTTACTTGATGTGCAATAATGTATATCCACCTCTATATTATTTAAAAGTGTCTAATATTTGAGATTTTTTTTTATCAAAATGCTTTTTAAAGAATTCAAAATGTCATTAAAGAACTTGTATAATTTTTTTATCCAAACTTCAAGAAATTTGTTTTTATTTTAAAAAATATTTATAACTTTTTTTTTAAAAAAAATGATGCTATTTATTTTCTCGAAATCAACATCACAGTGGTTTGAATGAGCTGGTCCATACAGGCCGGGATATTAACATATTTACATAATTTATTGTTTTAAATACATAATATTTATTGTTAATAAAATATGTTTATGTTTGTCGCATATAACAATAAAAATCAGTTTTTGAGCCAATATATAATATATGCATAATATATGGCTGATGAATATATTATATGCATAATATATGCAGCAACAACAATAACTAAATCTTAATCCTATATTAGATGGCTCAGCTATATGAATTCTGTATCTCCATATATCTAATATATATAGGTCTTTAGACACTTTCTTTCCACATAATTTAAGGCTACTTCTACCCTTCTTCTTATCTTCTACTGCTAAATTATGATATTTTTTAACAGGGACATCTAGGAGTCTGCAACACACATATCCAAAAAACAGAAGATGGTGGACAAGAAGAACAAGTTACAAATATCTGCTATTCAGAGTCTTATAATCCTCATATCACTCACTATAGTCAAACAAAACAGAGACCAAATTAATGCTTCATAATAAATATCATAAACATACCAACCACTTGCTTCTCAAATTAATTTGAATAAGTGTGGTGCAATGTGTTGCTTGCCATGTGTAGTATTTATTAAAGCTGTTGATTCTTGGTACTCTTCAGCAATGCCACACATTTCTCTACATTCCATTTGTGAAAATTGCTATAATGTTTCCACCTGGAATAACTCACTCGAAATATTTGTTTGACAAAGTTCCAGCCAAACATTTGTCTTGCCACTTTCATTTCCTTCACAATCAAAATTTCTAGACTTTGACAATTAAAGCATAAACTAAGAACTGGAGTGTAAAATTAAGACATAAATTACAATGAAAAAAAAAAAGAAGAAAATGAAGGATGAAACATGAAAGAATACAGAACCAAGGCAGTCTAAATGGCGGGTAGCTGCATGGATCTGGTGTGTATTAGCATACAACATGAGAGAGACCATGGTGTTCGCCTGTTTGGTCATGGCTCTTGGCTGTTGACGCGCCGGTGGAGCTCGAGCATCTCTTGGTGGTTAGGGTCCAAGGAGAGGGCGGCCCGGCAGTCTCGGAGGGCACTTGAGACATCCCCAATGTGCTCATGGAAAGCAGCTCGAAGGTGTAAAAGGTGCAAGTCGGCTTTAAACGCAATGGCTCTCGTCAACTCGGCTATCGCCTCTTTCTCCTTGTGGCTGTCCATCAACACTGAATCAAACACACTCTAATGTCAGATAAATCCCCAATGAAATTAATACGCGGATATCATCATCAATTCATTTGTACAGAAACGGCGAATACAAAACTAAACAAAATATAATGTGATTCAGAGGACTATATTTGCATCATGGATACAGCTAATGTTCAAATGATTCTTGTAGTCCAAAATGAGTTTTTCCATGAAGATTAGAAGTTTCAGTGTAAAATGGCAAAGCTAAGAGAAAAGTTTATTCTCGTGTAATTCAAAACACTAATTCAGATAACCAGAAAAAGATAACTCATTAGAATGTATAAAAAGGGCAATATTCGGAAGCACAGCCAAAAGGAGGATCATACCTGCAGCACGGTATCGATAAGGGTAGACTCGTAGAGGATCCAATTGGGTCACCATCTGCAAGTCTTCTTTTGATAGGTCACGATCACAGTATTCAGACCTCTTCTCATATGCTGATGCATTGTTCCTGGCTTTCTCTATTAATCTCGTCATTTCCTCATATGCTGCATTCCTGTCATTCTTTAGGAAGTGGACCCGAGCAAGTCCCTGATGAGCTCGGGTATGCCGAATTTTGAGGGCATTAATGTAGCAGTCAGCTGCCAAATCTAGTTTCCCACAGTCAACATACACACTACCAAGGTTGTTAAGAGCCTGCATTTTGAGTTTCAAGAATACCAAATGTCAGTGGTTGGTAATTCTAAAAATCAGAATATCCGCTGATAAGTTGTCAGAACCAAATTAAATATTCGGTTCATCAGGAGAGTGGTCATGGTTGAATCCTTAAAATAATTTTAAGCAAATAGATAGAGTAATATTTGGAACTTCAAAGATGATGAAATATAAATTGTGTTATGTTAGAGACATGTCGAGGTGCTTTTGCCGCCAAATCTACTTTAAGTAGGAGCTTATATCCCTCATCAACCTCAGATTATGATAAAACAAGATCTAAAAATGTGATATGTAACTAGATAATGTGGTAAGGTTGCGGCTTTCTACGTGATTACATTATAAATAAATGAAACTTGTAAAACTTATGCTTTATAGAGAACATAATAATAAATAAATAAATGAGAAATGAACACATCTGTTCAGAGTCTCTCTGAAACTTATTCTCAGATGGCTCCAGACCAAACAGAAATAGGAATTTTTTATGATAATGCCAACAATACCTTTTTCAACTACATCTCCCACTATTTCTTCATGATCAATTTCATTCCAGCTGTGTTCTGACTAAGCCACTGCCAATATTCTCAGTGACCTCAATATCAACTAATAAATGAGATTATGGCTACAACCAAGAACCATGTGGTGTGTAATAGGATAGGTGGGATGGCATCAATATAGGCAGCTGAGATGAGTTATATAGGACTAGGTCTATGGTGGGTCAGGAGAAGCAGTCGTGGAAGGAGACAAAAAGGAAAGATTGTAGATGGTGTGACTATTGCGCTCACTGGTGAAGTCCAAAAGTGAAGGAAGGTGCCATGATTGGGCATAATGAATAGAAGAGGTCCAATAAGAAGTTAAGAAAGAGATCTTTTTTCAGCAAAAGTGCATGTCACTAACCACATCAATAAAAAAAAATTAAAAAAGTTCTTTTTTTTATGGTTGAATACATTTTTAAGAAATTTTTATATGGGTGCTTCTTTAAATGCAAGATTAAATGCTAGAATACAATCTTACTTTTACTTTAAAATATCAAACCGAGTTTAAAACACTATGTTGGAAGCTATTCCCGAATTTTATGTATTAGATAAATAGAACTAACGCACGGTGCACACCAAGCAAAAACCTAAACACTCAAAATTGTTACCCCAATATAAGACATCGTCTAATGAAGAAAAATTGGCATCTACACTAAAAGATGGGAGATTTAAATGTTTGAATACAAAATACAAGGAATGGACCTAGGAAGAAGAAAAGCAAGCAAGTAGCAATTATATGTGGATAAGTAACGATTCTCTTCCATAAAGAAATAAAAAATGAAAAAAAATAAAACAAGAGAAGCAACTGCCACATATCGACCAACAACCCTTATTATGCTAGTTTCGTATACTCAAATAAAACAAAGCTTTAAACAACTTCAACGGTGGGACTAGGTAAAAAGACTAAAAACGAAATACTCTATAATGACTATAGTCATCAGTGCGACTTAGTTGAATCTTATGAACAGTTAAGAAATATGAAATGTTATTTTGAGGCTTGTGCAGCTGAATTGTTTACATCTGGCATAGATCCTATAGTGACTACAATTAATAAGCATAAGATCCTCAAACTTTAAGCTCCCCATGGCTATGAAGGCCCATGCCTTATGGAGGTTCTACAATTCAAAAAGGATAGTCCTGGAATGATTGGAGCATTCATCCTAATCAGTAGCCAAAGTTTAATGGTCTCAAGTCTCATGCTTGCTACCTGCTAGGCTGGTCCAATAACAGAACTCTGGCAACCATACCTCTAAACATAAGCTCGCTCTGCTATCACTACAATGTCTTGCTAAAAAGACCTAAGGTGGTGGGTAATTTGTTACTAATTTCTAGCATGACCTCCTTGACCCTCAAATATAACATCCTTCACAAATTTGGTATTCCAAGTAATACTGTTCTTGCCTCTATATTACACAAACTAATAGTCGGTTAGAAAAAGCTATTTCTTTGGTGATGGTCATACACTCACTATTCATATGCATGCATAATAAATGAGACATTTGGCTATGTTTCACGTACTTTACTTTTCTCCTGCAACTTGTGTAATTTTTGCATCGGGTAGACATCACAGAAATCATCACCTAAGTATATAAAATCTTTGCATCAACCATTGTATATTCAGCTATATTCGATCTCTTGAAAAACATTCAATATAACATGACAGTTCTTGGTGTTTTGTTGCCCATAACTAAACCACACAGATGCTGAATAATGCAAGGAAAGAGGAGCTAATAATCATACCTGACCCTTTCGAAGCCTGTCAGAAGGGCACTTTAATGCATCCTCAAGAAGTGAAACAACTGTTGCTGAGCACGAGGGATCAGGGCCTGAATCTGCTAAAGCATAAGCTTTCAAAAAGAATGCCTCAAATGACCTTTGAAGAGAGATAGATTCCTCAGCTTTGCGTAAACCTTCCTCGCAGTGACCTGTATCATAAAGAATCCAACCCTCATATACAAGACGTTCATGCTCACTCGTTGTGTGCTGGCGCGCAAGCTGCAGACTGCGCATTGCGGCTTCAGGGCAGTTCAATCTGATCAAATAAAAAGAAACCAAGAGGTGTTTATCTGATACTTCCAAAAAAAGTAATAATAACTGGAATTACATCATCAGCAGAGAAGTAAATGTCCAATACCTGAGGAGAAGCAAAGATTGCCGGAAGTACAGCACACCTTTGGCAGCATCAGACTCGAGCATCTGATAAATAACTGAAAGCGAACCAATATCATCAACTGAAGACCATCGATCATACAATTGCAGCCAACAGTCAGCAGTTGTCCACTGTTCTACATGCTCCCGTACAAGCGTGCGCAATTGAGAAGCAGCTACACGCCCTTCAAACATTCGATACTCAGGAGACAAGGTAAGAATTGCTTGGACATCACAGAGTGCAGATTTATAGTCTTCCAGTGCTAGATAAAAACAAAACCGGAGCTCCAAACATTCTAAAGCCAGCTTAAAGCCCAGAACACGGTTTATCTCAGCCAGTGCAAGTTTCACATCATCCTTCCTCATAAGAGATGCTGCTCTATACATGTAAGGGTAAATTAGAGTTGGGTCCAACTCTGTTGCCTTATCAAGATCTTCCCACTTGCTATCTCCATCGGAATACAATGATCTCTCCTGATACATCCATCCAAGAGGTTGATAGGATGCAATCACTGTGCTAAGCTTCTCGTAGGACAGAAGCTTATCACCCTTGATACGAGCCACTCTGGCCAAACCAGCAACAGAATACACATGACCAGCAGCAAATGCAGCATTAAAAAGGCGTTCAGCTTCACAGTACTCCTTTCTCAAAAGCCTCACACATCCCAGCTGATGGTAGGCAATTTGCTTCTGCCTATCAGTCATTGCTGATTCTACTAACTTCTCTAAAAAGCATGTTGTAACATCTGATCTAGGATCTATGCTCATGGCAACTTCACATAACAAACTATAGAGGGAGAAAGAGGCTCGACCAACCATGATCAACCTCTGTTGTTTAGTAGCATTAGAGAAGATCTTAACCACTAGTTCATCATTCAAACATTCAGGAAGTTCCCGTAAGAACACCTGTAAACAGGAGACTGCCAGAACAGATGAATTTTCTTCCAATGCATACTCCATCAGGTCAATGGCATCTTGCCTTGAAGAAACCAAAGATGCCAGTTTCCGTTCACAGGCATCTTTAAGCTTTTCACAGCAAAATTTGTTCGCAAATATTAAGATCTCCAATAAGACATCCACGGATAAATCACATAACTGACCAGTATGACTGAAATCACTCACTGCTCTCATACTATAAGGTGAAATGCCATTCTCAGATAAATCAATAACCTCAAGAAGTGACTCTGTGAAGCAACCATTGAGCATTGTGTGGAATGGAATCGACAAAGCAGAAATCTTTTGTCTGTCACAAGCAATCTTTTCTCTTCCTATTAGGAAGAAGACGGTTGCCGAGCCACTCGATAAATTAGAGTTACATGTAGCCATAATTTCCACAGTTTGAGTGGGAAAGTGGGTAGCAATATCTAGCCGCCCAAATTCTTGCGAGCATTTGCCACACGAAGCAAGAAGATCAGATATAAGTTCCTCTCCCTGCTTCTCATATTTCAACCAAGCTCCAAAAATAAGCTCCTCATAAACAGTGGTGGCTCTCTGCCAAGCAGAATGAAGGCTCCTCTGCAACAATTTGGACTCCCCAAGACCCCGAAAGACCTGAAACTGGAGCAAATACAAATTGGACCTTTCATTGGGAGGCCCTGACTCCAGCTCTTCATGGATCTGAGCTAAGACCTCCACATAATCAACAGGCTTATACAGCGGAAGCACCATGGGTTCCGCAACCTTAATAAGTGATTCACTATGTGAATAACATTCAAAACAAAGCCAATGCATCTCAGAATTCATTCTAAGGTATGACGTGAACTAGATATGAATTACAAAAAACACAAAAGAAACAAAAAAAAAAAAAACATAGAAGAAGAAAAAGACTTACATGGATGAAGAGGAGTGAGAGGAGAGCTTGGACAGCTTTCCTCTTTCCACCTGTAGCCATGACTGAGGATTGAGGGCATGGAGCTGGGTCTCTTTGCAGGAATCAGAGTGGAAGATGTTCCTCATAGAATGAAACAAGGATAAGAACTCTCGAATCTCCACAATCTCCAATTTGGGGGTTCCTCCAATCGCTCAAACACAGAAATAAAGATCTATAGAACCCCCAATAAAGCAAAGAAAGGAGACTCCTTTATGGCAGAGACCCACAAAACCCAATAAATGGCTTTTTCCTCCCAAATACCAGACCAGGATTAAAAGCAGGGAATGGCCACACAAGATCTTCCTCACAAAACACTAAAGAAATTCAAAAAACAAAAAAACCAAAACTCAGAATTTCGCAAAGATAAGGAATAGTCTCAAAAACAAAGGGAAAGGAGGGACCTTTCACAGAGGAGAGGAAGAAAGATGTCACCTTTCCTCAACTAAAGCCTCTGGAACAGCACAATCAACAGCAACTGGGGAAGAAAAACAAAGATGGTTGCTTGATGCGAGCGGTCCCTTTCAGCATGCAATCCAAAAGACCGGATGAGATTTCTGGTAAGATCTCAACAGAGAGAGAGCTAGAAATCCCAAGACAAGAAGCAAACAGCGAGGGGAAACCCCACCAGACTTGCTGCTGGGTTGCGACAAAACCAAATAAACTTTCCTTCAGCCCCACATTCAAGAGATCAGAAAAGCAACAGCGAGGAACCTCCACAGAGACCAGAAATCCCTGATCTGATCTGAAGATCAATCAAGCAAAGAGATGTTTCTCTCTTTCTTTGCTTCAATGATTTTCCACACAGAGATAGAGAGAGAGAGGAAGGAGCGCTGCTGCTTCTACTGCTCAAGAGGAGGCTTTCAGGTTTTTAGCTTTTGGAGTGATGGAAATTATGAATTAAAAAATAAGAAATAAAAACAAATAAATAAATAAATAAATAAAGCACTTGGCTCATGGGAAACGATATGTAAAGCATGGAAACGGGAAACGTTATTCTTCAAATATTTAAATATATATATATATATGTATATATTAATTTTGTTTGTAAGTGAGTGCATATTGGCATCTCAATCATTTCACTCCCTTCCATTTCAAAAATAAACATATTTGAGTATTGAAATCACATTGATTAATTAAACCTATTTTAATGATATATCTTTTTAAAAAATAAATAAATTATATTTTTTTATGTGACAACCAGTTTAGTATAGAGTGTAAAATAAATGTAAATAACCCCTGAGGTATCCTAGTTGATCCCCAATCCATCTGTACCCTGCTCTCCTCCCTCTATAGGTGATCTCCTATCCCGTCACGTCCAGGTCCTCAAAATCATCTCTCGACGGTGTCTCCAGGTCCTTGATTTTTTTGGGTGAATATCAAGCTCTGTTTTATAATTGTTTCTATGGACATCAACTTTTAAAAATATATTTAAAAATTAAAAAAAATCTTAAAAGTATGATAATTACTTTTTAGGAACATTAGGTAAAAAGGAGTATGTTTTTTTTCACATTAATATTTAATTTTATAAGGAGTTGCCTTGGTTGTAAGAGAGGTTAATTAGGATGGTGACATGAACCAATAGGAAGATGTATTAAGGTAGTGGTGGCGTCTCAATTGGGTTGACCTTTTTTCTATTGTTAACTTGGTACTTTGAAAGTCAAATCCAATGTTCAAGATATCTATCAATAGTTCTTCCTCTTTTGTTTTTCTAAATCAATGATGTATTATAAAATATCTAAAATTAGAGTTGAGTTGAGATTACTTCTATATATATATATATATAACTTCAAATGGAAAAATAGATTTATAGAGAATTCACTTGCACTGCTTCATACCAAAAGTCAAAATATATGAATTTAAAGGTCAAAGTTTGTAAGGGAGGAGTGATGTTCTATTGATTATTTTGAGAAAATAAATTTTGAAAATTAAATTTTAAATCTCCATTTTATTAGACCATGTGAGTATAATAGTTTTAAATAAATCTTATATTTTTTATGTAAGTCTTTTGAATTTTTTTGTTGTGTTAGAGTGGACAGATAATATCATCAAAGAGACCTAAATTAAAATATAATTTTTTTTGATAGATTATTAATTATAGATCCATGCTTCATTATTTCTTTGGGGTTTTTGGGGGTGTGTTTTGTTTATTATTATTGTTTATGTGTGTGTTTGACTTTAAAATCCCTAAAAACAGTGCCAAAACCTTAAAATAATTTCCTTTTTTTTTGACAAACAGAGACATAAAAACATGTGAAAAATAATATCATTAAAGAGATGGATGTCACAGATACAATATAAATGATTTAAGCATGAGCATGGTACAAGAGATTAATGAAAACATCTAAAACAATATGGAAGGATAAAAAGGTAGAAATAAGTTAAGCGCTGTTAGGTTTCACTTCACTTTCAAAAGCCATCTTGGAGTTGTTAGTTGATTGTAAACTCTAACTAAATTATGATAAATTAAATATTAATTTATTTTTTAATGAGTTTTCACATCAAACCAATGCACCATCATATGTCATTATTGTTATTGATTACATGTTTTTTTAAACCATTTCTCCATAATCACTTATTAAAAAAACTCAAGTAAGAAGATACGTTCATTATTGGATGAAAACATTTCCTAACAACTAAGAGATCCCACCTACCATCACATTAGCAAGCTAATTTTTACTTGGAATCTTCAATATTGTCGTTTATTCAATTTATAAAAATAATTTTAAAAAACAAGTTAAGCACTTTTAAATTGTTTTTTTTCAAAAAATAGACAGCTACTCATAGAATTTTTGGACCTCAGAAAACCATAAATTTTTGTTGATGTCGAGGACTGCTACTTTTGCCTAGGGATTATAACAAATCCATATCAATAGATCAAAGTGGTCGGTGATGATTGCCAAACTTCAATGATTTAGAGGGAAAGAACTATTATGATGGGTGACTCTTCGAATGAACTCCTTATTGCTCATAGGATTGACTTCTTCTCCAAAGCAGGGACCTCCGAGGATCGCCTCACCGAAAAATGAATCTGTAAAGAGAAAAGGGTTAGACACTCATGCCCCATGATAGTCTCCAAAGCTCAAGTCAGAGAGCCTCTAAATGTAGGGGAGAGTAAGGAGAGTGAGAGATAGTGGGAGAGAGTGGATAGAATTCCATGTGAGAGTGATGCGCAAGTAGATAATCATTCTTCGTGGAATCAAAACAGTTTACCAGATATTAGATACTGGATTTCAGATGTTAGATGTCCTCTTTAAAAGTTGAGGTCCTTCTTATATAATACTAAGATTGTTGATTAACTAGGAGCTGGTTGGCTACTAGTGTGGAGACATACTCGGATAAAATGAGGTGTATGATGGAGAAAAATTGAGTGCAAGCTTTCCGAACCTTCTCTTTTAGAGAACTTATCACCCTTGATACGAGCGCCACGTGTATTTTAATATTTTCATGCAGTACAATTTTTATTTTTTTATTTTTTTAAAAGTATCCACAAAATTAATACTAGTAGAAAAACCGCTCAATTTATGAAAATATTTACAGAAAAATAATTAATTAATTTATATATTTTCAAGAGGTAAATCCAAACACGTGCTTCTATTAATAAAGATTATTAATTAAGATCACTGTTTTAGAGTGCACCAAGTAAAGTATAAATTCAGATAAATATTGCAATAAAGATGATGTAAAGATTATATAAAAATCCAACACATGACAAGAATTGTGACCTTAATGGGGTTAAAGAAGGTGAAATAAATGAAAAAGAAGAAGTGGTCTGAATTAAATTGAGGAAAGGGAAAGGTTCTTTGATTAATGCGAGTCATATCTTGGAATTAGATAATGCTCCCCCGCATGATCCACTACAGTACCATCTTGTCTACCACCTCATTCCTATACCCCCCTCTCTCTCTTCATTGTCTTCAATGCCCATTCATTCCATTATCACCATCCAACCAATCCTTCTATTCATTTCTCCTACCTTCTTTTTAATTCTTCTAATAATTAAGGTTTTAATCCATGTATATCATCTTATATTATTTATTATTCATTTTCTTTATTTTCTTATAAAATAGATAAAATATATTCATTAAAAAAAAGGTGTTGTATATGATACAAGGATAGAATCCTCTGACGGATCAGGTACAAGAGATATGATGACTCCTACTACGAACTCTTCTGTCGTTCTTGGGTGTCAGTCAAAAACTATCCCTGAGAGATGCGGTGGTAGATCTTCTCGTGTGAACATCGAACTCCTCTTGATGATGGATTCTACTGTGATCAATTTCGGCCTCTTGAACGCATGAGCTGCATCAAACCTGTTAGATTATATATAGCTGACCAAGCACATCGGTATGAATGCTCAGTTTACTCGGTGTTCTATTCGTGATCAGACAATCTCTCTTCGCTATTTTCCATCTGAGGTCAAAATTGTTGATTTCTTCACCAAGGCTCAAACCCGTAATCAACATTCTTTTTTATGATTCATTTTATAACCTCTCTTAACCATAGTTATCAGAACCGAACCGGACCGGACCGGCGGTCCGACCGGTTGAACCGGTGAACCGGCCATGGAACCGGTCCGGTTCTGTAATTAACCCAGATAAGGAATTGAACCGGGATGAACCGAATTTGAGCCGGGTTGAACCTGAACGATCATTGAACCGGTCATTAAACCGGTGGTTGAACCGGTCAATTTTTTATTTTTTTATTTTTCAAATATTTAAATTATTTAAAACAGAATTTTTTTATTTAAAATAGTTTTTATAATAGTTTTCTTTATAATAATTTTTAAAATAGTTTTATTATAAATTATTTAATATAGTTTTTTATTATTAATATTTATATTGACCCGACATTGACCCAATTGACCCGACTGTTGAACCGGTGAACCGATGACCCGGGACCTTGACCGGTTCAATGTCCGGTCCGGTTCTGATAACTTTGCTCTTAACAAAACCAAAAAAGAGTTAGGAAGTTATATATTGTTTAGAATATTGGCATGTTTTTTTTTTCATTTCGACGGAAAATTATATTATATTAGATAATGTTTTTTTTATTAAATCGTTACTTTGTATAGTTATTTCTTTTATAATTTTTCATATTAAAAGTTTTATCTTTTTGTAATATTAACTATTTTTAATAGAGGAGTCATTTAATGATGGGTACTCATCCATCTTAAATCCCAAATTCTTTAGAATCCATGAGACAAGAAGTGATCACCAACCATTCAATCAACCACATAACTTTGTAGTTTCATGTTCATGAAGTGTTAGTGTGTTCATCTAAATCAAACAAAAGAGTAGTTGACCAAAAAGTTGGCATAAAAGCATTTTTCAATATGCATTATTTATTTAGAATTCTATCTTCAAATTCGAAGGGTTTCAAGACCTATTAGAAGTATATTACAAACCACATCTTTTTTTTCACAAAAGTTAAAATGGCATTACATCCAATTGGTAATTAGGTGAGAGTTGGCCACCTTTAAGAAGCCAAAAAGTCATTTGATTTGAACCTCATTTAGCATGAGAACATGAATAAATTAGTGGTTAGTATGGGCACTGTTTCATAGAACTTTGATTGAACATGCTTGGTGAGTTAGTGAGTTAGGTGCCTTGCTTCAATGGATGATAAGTGTAGATTAGTTAGAGATTTTGGCCTAAGTCTCACCTAAGATATTTGACAATTAGTGTAAGGTGATGTGATGGGGTTGTTAGTGTCGATTAGAAATGATTAGGGTTTCGAGGGAACATTGACAACTAAAACCATGATTAAACAATACATGTATAAGCCACGAATATATCAGATCGTAAGCCTCGCCTTCACTCGGGAAAGAAAGATTAGGTGACTTGTCCAATTAGAGATCATCAAACTCATATCTTGTTTACTATCCTTACCATGTTTACTATAGATTTATTTATATTATTGTACTTATGTTGCTTTAGTAGTTGAACATTTTTATTTGAAAAAGTAGTTTTGTTGAGATTTAAAGAATTAGATTTGGAAAAAAAAAGGTGATAGTTTGAAGGTATCAAAGTGATGAACAAGTCATTGATGAATAGGTGAGGCATCAAGATCTAAGGACTAAGGAGAAGGTTTTGTGGATTTGGTGCCACATCAGGTGGTTTTGGTTGTATATATGAACACTCCTTAAAACATTTCATATGGGGATCAAAAGCCACAGGCTGTCTTTAGATTTGGATGCCTTGCCAACTTCTAGCAATCCAAAATAGGCTACCAAATTACTATTTGGTGCAACCAAAGTGAATAAACAAAGCCTTCAACTCAACCATATCAATGAACTAGAAAACAAGTAATTGTTAAGTGGTTCCTCACAAGTTATTTTCAATTTACTCTATCATTATTGTCATATGTTCTTCAATTTTTTTTTTTTTGATAAATTACCACTAATGATCTTAAAAACAAAGTAGCAGAGGTGTCACATAGTTGGATGCTACTATATAGGTGGTGTACGCATTATAAACATTAGGAGGGTTGCTGTCGGGGACCTCATCACCTCTATCATTGCTCCCATGGGGATGTTTCGTTTTGTTAAAGTCAATGCTCCTCATGATCAGGTCCCTTGCTACCTCTAGTTGTGGAAGTTTCAAACTGTTAACTGTATCAAACCAAGATAACATTAGAATATCGATGTTGTGAATTATTTTTAAGAAAACACAATTTTGTCTTAAAAACACGATTTTGAGGAGTTGGCCAGCCTTGATTTCTTCATTAGAAATTTAATAACCGGTACAAGAATATCAACTTTGATGTTGAAGAGATGGACTAACCTTAATTGTTTATATATCATGATTTATATATTTTTACTTCCATCATTTATAATGGTAGATATTGTGAACTTCTTATGCGTTTTTTAACTTTCAAGAATTTATAATTGAAGTTCATTTGTCATTGTGTGTGTGTATTTTATATAATGAGAGAAGACATTGATAATGTAAATGTTGCTAAGTTTTGATGTGGATCTATAGACTATAGATATGTTAAGAAGTGGCCCATGGATTGGGCATTATTGGAGATTGAATCCGGAGAACAGTTATGAAGTGAATTGCATCCGTACAAGAACATACATATTTCCTAGGACCATTAAATCCATTTTGTCTGTGACCCCATTAGGGATGGTAATCTTGTGGCTCCAAATCCGTTTAAAAGTTTTCATCCTAATCCCATCGCAAATCTATTTATAATCTTTACTTAAATTTTCGAACCTAACATTAGAGGAGAACATAGCCAGGGTCATGCTTCCTGCAAGGGACCAAATCCTCTCACCTAATAATCTAACACACAAATCCTCTCAATCTCCAGTGCCTTCTCCTCTTCCTCTACTTGAGCGTCGGAGCTTCCCCTGGGGAGCGAGTGTGAGAAGAAAATGCCCAGTGTCAGATCTTTTCCCAAACACCTCTTCAACCGAAACTTTATAATATTACAAATTTATAAGACATGATTATTTATTTATTTTATTTTATTTTGCATGGACAAGACTAGAGAACAAGAGTTTTTTTTTTTTTTTTTGGAAAAGAGCTACTCAGCTAATGTCTAATTACAAAAACAGGTCTTGAAGTCCTTAGTCAAAATAGCAAGCCATTGGGGTAATCTATCAGCATCTCTGTAGTCCAAGCTTCCTCCGTTAGTTCTGACCCTCTTTGCTATTGTGTCAGCAATAATATTATCTTCTCTTGGAATGAATTGAATCTCCCATCTGTCAAACTCATGGAGCTTTGCTCTGTATCTGTCTGTTAGTTCCCGAGTGCTCCAATTCTCATCCACATTGTTGGAGTTCATCAACCTGGTGAGATGCTGGTTATCTGAAAGTATTCTTGCATAGGAGATGTTCAGCTCTAGCAGTGCTTCAATGCCATTTAGCAAGGCTTTGAGTTCTCCTTCCAGTGCTGATTGAGCTTGGCAGGTCTTTCCTCCTGCAAGACATAGAAGCCCTGTATTAGTCACAATAAAGTATCCAGTTCCTGCTGTATACTCACCTGGCTTCCAAGCACCATCCGTGAGTATTGTGTGAGTGAAGAGGTCTCTGTTTATGTTCCTGGCTGCCCTCATATTGGCAATGGCTACACCTTCTCTATGTTGTAAGAATTCCAAGGACACAGTCACTGCCTTAATTGCCACCATCTTTGGATCATTGCCAGCTTTCCTGAAAATAAAGTCACACATGTTTTTCCAAATAAACCACAATGTATTAGCTATCAAAGGGATCTCCTTGTCATTTAATGTGTGATTGCCAATCCTCTTCCTGAGTAGCCAGTTGCCACTCAGAATATCCTCATGATCCAGATCCCAGTTTATGAAATATCCCATGGCTTTGATTTCAAGCCAGACTTGCATTGCTTTTCTACATAAAAAGAACATATGAGCCAAGTTCTCAGTAGCAAGTCTGCATAAGTCACAAGGGTCATCAGGCCCCAAGTTGATCATATATAGATAGTGCTTGGTTGGGAGCCTCTTATGGAAGAGCTTCCATAAAAAGGTTTTAATTCTCGGAATGATCTGCAGTTTCCATAACATAGCCTACCTAGGCCATGTATCCTTATCTTGGACATTTGTGTAGTGGTCATAAATGGTGGCTGAGAGGGATTTAGTTCATGTGCTATGTAACCATACCCAATTACCTTCCTGACTTGGATGATTAATCTCCCTGCATGAAATCTCATTAGCAAGATCTTCTGGAAATAATTCAAATAATAGATCCTTATCCCACTAGTTTCCTGATAATAAGTAATGAATTTGGACATGTGAAATATCAAAATCCATGTTATAAAAGGAAGGTTTTAACTGCAGAGGGATTTCAAAGCACCATGGATGTGTATATATTGAGTCTGCTGGAAATATATGTTTAGGAGTAATGTCTCCTCTCACCAATTTGGCATTGCTACCAGAGTTTGATAGAGGAAGGAGGAGGGCCCTGTCCTCTTGAGGTTCCAAGGGTTGAAAGGCCCATACTTATGATTGACTAATTGAACCCAAACATTCTCCTTATTATTCAATAGATCAAACAGATGTTTTGTCATTAAACATTTCTTAATGATTTTGAGGTCTTTGATGCCCAAACCACCCTCAGATTTATCTCTAGAGATGGTGCTCCAACTTATGAGATGAATGCCCTTTCCATTGCTAGTGTTTTTCCAAATGAATTCTCTCACCAATTGGGAAATTTTATCTAGAATTCCGTCAGGAATGGCATATGTACTGAGACTATAAACTGGGAGTGACAATATGGCTGATTGAATGGGTGTAACCTTACTTGCCAAAGACAGGCGTAGGGTTTGCCAATGACTTAATCTTTTTTGGACTTGGTCAATTAAGGGGTTAAACTGGGAAGCCCTAATCTGAATGGAGAAATCCATATGCCCAGGTACTTGAAGGGAAACACTCCAGTTTTGAGGCCCAGAATTCTAACTATGGATTGTTTAAGCTTAGTGTTGATCCATGAAGGAAAAAAGATTTCAGATTTTTTGGAGTTGACATTTTGTCCAGTGATGGATGAATCTAGACACATAATAATAGATCTTGCTTCCTTCCTGGTGGCTCTACAGTATATGATGAGATCATCTGTATATAAGTTATGGTTTATTGAAGTGTTTAGGCCAAGAGGCATGCCTCTTATCAAGTTCATGTTCTCTGCCTTTCTGAGGATTTGGGTTAGAATTTGGGCTACAAGGATGAACAAGTAGGGAGATATGGGATCACCTTGCCTAATACCAGTTGAGGTTTAAAGAATTTTCCAATTCTACCATTAATAATAAAGGCCATTGATGGGGTTTCTATGCATGCTTTTATCCATAAGATCCATTTTGGTGGAAACTTCATTTTGTTTAACACTGTAAGAATTGCATTCCATCTCACTTTATCATAGGCCTTTTCCATATCATATTTAATCATTATCATTGGGTAAGACTTGGCATCTTTTTCTATAGAGTGTGCAACCTCTTGGGCTAGCAGAATGTTGTCAGAAATAGATCTATCTTTGACAAACGCACATTGTTCAGAAGAAGTGAGATGAGGGATTAAAGTCCTAATTCTGTTAGAAAGTATTTTGGAGATAATTTTATAGTTGACATTGCATAAAGCTATGGGCCTATAATCATGGACACTTTGTGGGTTATCCTTCTTGGGAATTAGACTAATGAGAGTCTTATTCCAGCTAGTAGGAAGTTGTCTAGTATCAAAGAAATGATTGATTGCATCTACAATGGAGTCACCAATGATAGACCAATATGTAATGAAGAATTCTGTGGTGAAACCATTGGGTCCAGGGGCCTTACCAGGAGCCATTGATTTGAGTGAGTTGTATATCTCAAATCTGCTGATAGGCTGGGTCAGATAAGTAGACTGGTCCTCAGTTAAGGAAGGAAGATCATCAGGAAGAGATTGGACCATTGTATCCAGAGTGCAATCATTTTCCACCTGCCATAGTTTGGAATAAAAAATGACAAAACACAATTCAATATCATTAGGTCAGTTGCAAGTAGGCCCTACTCATTTCTAATTTGAGTGATTTTTTTTCTCCTTCTATGATTTTTGGCTAGTTTGTAGAAGAAGCTGGAATTTTGATCACCATTTTGTAACCAATTTGATCTAGATTTTTTGGCCCAGAAATTAGAGTTTTGTCTTAGCAATGCTTGATGTTGGTTATATAAGCTTCTTAATTTCCTATAGGTGTCTTCAGTCTCAGTGTGAGTCATATCAATGTCTAGTGTTTCTATTCTCTCAATTTCCCTCTCAATTCCTTTGATCTTCTGTTCAAGACCTTGGGTGGTATTGGCACAAGATTTCCTAAGTTGTTGGCTTAACCTATGGAGGTTATGACTAGTTGTATGAAGAGGATTACCTTGATTGAAGGTCTTCCAAGAGGTCTCAACTACTCTATGGCATTCGGTTGTGTGGAGCCAGTTGGAGTCAAACCTGAAAGGCCTGGATCCCTTATAATGTTTTAAGGTGTAGGTTAAGACTAATGGGCTATGATCAGATTGACATCTAGCTAGTTGATCAATTGAGTAGGAACCTACACTATCATGCCATAGATCATTTGCAACAATTCTATCTAGTCTAGCCCATTGCCTAGCCCTTCCTTTTTGGTTATTACACCAAGTAAAAGGAGGCCCAATGTAATTCAATTCTTGTAAGTTATTATGATCAAGAAAGAGATTGAGATACCTTGCTTTTTGTTCTGAACCATAACTGCAATTACCTCTCATATTCCTTCTCTCTTCAGCGTTTCTTACCGCATTGAAGTCACCAAGGATGACCCAAGGATAAGAGATATTGGCAAGATTAGTGAGATCCTCCGAGGTTCTCTTTTGGATATTCAGAGCTTGGCTATTGTAAACTACAGAGAGTAGCAACGGTCTGGATTTACCACTAGTGATTGCTAAGTGGAGTACATACCTGGAATTCGCAAAAGAGGTGACCAAGCCAAGGCTTTTCCTCCAAAGGACAATAATGCCTCCATAGAAGCCCACTGAGGATATCGCTGCTCAATGCCATTTCTTCTGAAATTTCCTGCAAAATGACTCAATGTGAAGCTTATTTGCTCGAGTTTCAACAAGGCATAGTAGTGACAGGTTTAATGTTCTTGTGAAAATCATGATCCTACTCATGGTATCCACCCCCGAGACCCCCCTGCAGTTCCATGTTAGTATCTTCATGAATTAACTTGGATAAAGGGGTGGAACCTCCTCCTCAACTATTCTGCCTTTTTTATAGGCCTGAACTTCATCATTTGATGAACGCTTGCTACTATTGCATTCATTCCTCAGAAAACCATCCTCCCCAAGGTCAAGATCCTCTCCTAGATCAGGTGGTTCCCTTTCTCTTATCTGATTCAGAGTCTGGCTTCCCTCTTCCCTTGGGTCTGGTGGCTCCTCCTCATCCATGACCTCTACCTCTCCTGGATCTGGTGGATTGCTTAGACTGTAGAGCTTGCTTGAGACACAAAGGATAAGTGCTTGATGATCACGATCCATCCCCTCCATCTCCATGGTGTCTGAGCTGGGAGGTGGTTCATTGTTGATTGCCCTAAGATCCTTTGATTGTTCATTCTTGAATACTGAAGAGTAAACTAACAAGTCCTCCTCGGGATTGGTTTTCTGGCTTTCACTGTTATTACCATGCGATCCGCTCCCTCAATCCATCTCAAGACGGAGAGCTCTTGCCATTTGACCGTTACTCCCTCCACGACTACCTGATGTGCCAACTCGGTTGCTGGGCAGCATCTGTTCCTCTGTTGACCTATGCTTTGGGGCTCTATCCTACTGATGTGATGTTGCTGCCATACGGCCACGTCCAGAGTTGTACCCTCCACGAGTTCCCACGCTGAGCCCTCCACGGGAACCTGAGCTGTGCCCCCCTCGGGATCCTGTGTACCCTTTTTCTACCCTTGAATGTGTGTTTTCCATCACTGGCTGCTGTACAGTGTCCTGTTCCTCTTGGGAGTCTACGGCGATGGGGCCCCAACGATCACTATAAATCAACTGGTCAGACTTGCCTTCCTCCGCACGTGCGTTGCTTGCTCCACTGTTCGTTAGCACAGACCCATTTCTCTGATTTTTTTCGGCCATTGACCATCACCCTTTGTTCGGCCCACGGCGGACTTCCAACCACTTTCCAAATTCAGGGTCTGTGATCTCCTCCACCTTCTCTTCCACTTCCATTGCATATGCCTGAGATAAGTGGTCCTGAGGAACCGTGTTCCCCTGTGGGTGATTGACGTCCACGGTGGGTACTCCCTTCCCTTTCGGGCCGAAGGGTGGCCGTTGGGTTCCAACCTCCTCACAGCGGCTCCCGGCTTCCTCGATTCCACACTTGTCCGTCCCAAGGCCAATAATACCACACTTATAACAGAAGACTGGTAGTTTTTCATACAAGATGGAAACAAAACATTTAGATTTCACAGGATTGTCTAAATCCACCCATACACATCGTTTCAGAGGCTTTTTCAAATCAATTTCAACACAGACTCTTGCAAATTTGCCCCTATCCTGAATAAAAGTAGTTTCATCAATTTTGATCACTGTCCCGAAGGATTCCACCACCTTCTCCAGGGATTCCATGTTCCAGTATTCCGGTGAGAGATTATAGAGGTGAATCCAAAGGATGGCAGTAGATAATTTCTCGAAACTTGCCTGGAAGTGTGGCCTCCAACGCATCAAATGAAGAACCATCCCATTGACCGACCAAGGGCCTTCAGTGAGAATAGTTTCCATCATTTCAGTGTTTGAAAATCGGATTAGGAAAAACCCATTAAGCATATCTGCCACTGTGAATTCAACCAAATGATTCCATAGTCGAGACAGAGCATCCCTTGTAACTCCCAAAGGAGGAGCACGGCCCAGGAACTTGCCGAAGACGACCAACTCCATGTTGGCATGTGCTCGACGAACCACATCCTCGTTTAGGAAGACTGTGTCTTTGACGGACGCTTTGAGGTGTTCCAAGAAGGGCCTTGGTGTCAAGACTGAGATTTTCGCTGTACTGGTGCCAGGATCGTGTACAACATTGGACCATGAGCGACCACCAGTTTGATGTCCTTGCGCTTTCCCCTGCAAAGCAGAAGAGAAGTGGGGACCTTGTTTTTCAGCTCCCAGAGGGCATGGGATAGTACCATCGTTGGGAGGCGCTGTGGGGGCCTGCATCTCAACTCCTCTCCCCCACCTACCACTGTAAGTAGGGGACAGGTTGTCGAAGACGAAGGCTTAGAGATCAATTCCTCAAAGGAGGAGGTGCACCTTCCTAGAGCCCTGTAGATTTAGAGAGAGTTGAGAATAGCTCATTTGGATTAGAAATTGTTGGAAAATGAATTAGCCCCACATCGGGAGTTTGAAAAAATGTGAACATGCTTAAATAGAAAGGGGGTCCACCATGAAACGCCTAAGTACTTGGGTTTTATAAGTGGTGGTTACTCTAATATTTCATTCATAATATTTAAATTTTTTAATAGAAATTAGTCTAAAAAAATAAGATATTTTTATATGAAACCGCGGTCATGTTTATTTTGCGTGATCAATAAATATGATAATTTCAAACATATGAAGAGTCAGAAAAATGCATTGGAAGTGTTCAACTTATAAATTAAATTAAGCACCAATCTTTACAAAGAAAATTGATAACCCATTCTCTCATATAAAAAGAGGTTGAGGGTTCAAACTGCGGCAATGGGCATGATTTCAATAGCTTGTCCATATTTATCAAAAAAACAGAAAAGTTTTAAATTAAAATTTCTTTCTCAAAGTGGGTCGGGCCCAAAAGCTACATTGTGAGCAAATAATAACAACTATTTAAACCCAGTCTTTAAACCTAAACTATGATTCCTAAAACGCGTCTATCTATTATATTAAATAATGAACAAAACTTCACTACTTATTTTTATATTTAAGTTGTGTGTTAATTTCTATTTTGCCTTATTATGATGTGAAATTATGTTTATTCATTATGGTTCCAGAATAATGATCATGATTATTTATCAAATAATATGTTTTTTTTATGCTTTTTCAATTTATTATAAATTAAAACATGACATTTTATAGATTAGACCAGATTGGAATATTAAATTTTTATAGATTTATTTAACTTTTTTCCATTTTTTAATGTTTTTCTAATAATCCAAGCCGTCCTTTCGGATCTCAATCCCCTAAAAATTCGTTTCTAATTTTCCCAATACGTCCGTCATAATTTTGGTATTTGCTTTTCTTCCAGGCCAAGCATATACCCTCTTACAAGTCTTCTTGGATCCGCTGTACGGTCCACTACACCAAATCCAAATCATAATCCACGCAAGCACGGTTAAAAAAACGTGGCATTCATTTATTGGTGTAAAGAGTTGGCCCCACCAGAAAAGTTCAGGCCACGTAGTCTCAGGGATGATAGGATCCCATGTGGCAATCAGATCTATTGACACGTGGATTTAAAGTTATAACCGCCTTCTCACTGGTTCATCTAAAACCGTTTCTACTTCTTCTTCCCCTCCTCAAACCCAACGTTGTTCTCAAACCCTAACCCTAGTTTCTCTCTCAGTTCTCGCTCGATCTTCCCTGAAAATCCTAACCCTAGATTCCCCAGCGGAAAGATGTGGCAGCGATCATTCGGAAAGGGCGGGGACTTGGAGTCCGGCGGCGCCCGGCCTCTGTACCCGATGATGCTGGAGAGCCCGGAGCTCCGATGGGCCTTCATCCGCAAGATCTACTTCATCCTGGCAACGCAGTTGCTACTGACTGTCGCCGTTGCCGCCGTCGTCGTCACCGTCCGCCCCATCTCCCACTTCTTCGTCTCTTCCACCGCTGGCTTGGTGCTCTATATTTTCCTCATTATCTTCCCATTCATCCGTACGTTTCTTCGATTTATTTTCAATTCGTGGCTTCTTTTTTATGAATACCTTTTAATTTCTTGGATATTTTTCTCAGTGCTGTGCCCTCTGTACTACTATCATCAGAAGCATCCGGTGAACTTTCTGCTTCTTGGATTGTTCACGGTGGCGATCAGCTTCGCTGTTGGGATGACGTGCGCTTTCACAAGCGGTAAGTTTCTAAGTTTAGAATTATTGTAGATTCTGTAATTCTTGCGAACTGCTGCGATTTAATCAGGAGAAATCTTTGTAGTCAATGGATTAGGATCATATATATCCAAGATTTATGAATCATGAACTAAATTTTGGTGTAAGAGGAAGTTATTAACATATGAAAATCAATGTTTATGCTTACGTTTTGTGAAAATGACTATTTGCAATTTGGACAACACCGTTGAACTGGTCCAAAAATGTTAGCGTGTGTGGAAAAGGATATAAATTGAAATCCAGTTGTTTGTGGAAAAATGCTAAATGACCTCTTCATAGAGAGAGATGTTTTGTAAGCATCACTCAAAGTTTATGGTGATTCTTAACTTGATACCCATCATGATAATTGACTGTATATATTCTCAACTCTCTTTAGAAGGGAATCACTAAAGAATAGTTTCAAGTCCGGAATACGAATCCAGCTGTCCTCAACTAGAAATTAATTAATTTAGGTAAAGATTTTCCATAACAATGCACACCCAGAATAGAAAAGGCTTTTTTCTAGTTGATGCGTCCTAAAGGCGGGATTAACAGGTTGATTTTTGAGTAATTATAATATAGCATGCAAATTACTTGGTTGCTTGGTCTAGCATTTGCATAGGAGTCATGCATGGACAAATTGGCCTCCTGTGTAAAAGAAGTTGAAATTGGGGTTGATTTTATCTGGCTTGAGAGGTTCTTCGTCAATTTTTATAATCCTTCAGATTGAAGATGAGATTGTAAGATAGATGAGCGGGACATTGTTAAGCACCATTCATTGGATCCGATGAGTGGTACTTTGTTATAATGCTGTGTAAAAGACATCACTTGTTAAGCACCATTCATTGGTTCTGATGAGCAGTACTTTGTTATAATGCTGTGTAAAAGACGTCGCTTGTTAAGCACCATTCATTGGATCCAATGCGCGGTACATTGTCAAGTCTTTGAATGATTCTTCTAGTAGGTATTGGTTTTTTATTAGACCTAGTGATATTATATGAGAAATTAATCAAATCAATATTGTTAAGGGAAGTCAACTAAACACAGACATGCCTTGGCATTGTATTCCTTGGGTAAATAAAGTTTGAGCAATTTCCCAGCTTTCCTAATCCATTTTGTCATTCAATTTAGAAAGTTTTGGTGGCCTCATTCTTCAACCTTACTACCTCCTTCATCTTCAGAGTATTACTATAATATTCTGTGGCACTTAAGGATCTTGGTTACCTTTCTTGTTCTTTTGTTATCGATGGGACTTATTTAAGTACCAGACTGGTTGATCAGGGATATTGTTTTTGTAAACTCATTATTGCTTACTCATAGTCATACGTTAACTCTGTTTTTCACTTCACTTGGCAATACCCACTTTTCCCTTGTTTATACTTATAAATATGGATCCTATTGATGACTATATTTATGAAGCCTGGCGATAGTATGCCTAAGATCAAGTAATATAACATTCTTCTTTCTGTTACTCCTCGTTTTCAAATTTTTGTTGTCTGTAAATTGAACATGAGAACTTTTTTATAGTGATATTGATGAGGTTTTATTAATTTTTGTGTTATTAAAGCAATTTTTACTCTAGTTACAATAAAAGGTTAAAAAAATGAATTTGCAATAGTAGTGTACTTTTGTTGCAGGGACTAACTACTATACTGGTTGGCTAGGACTCGTCAACATCCCTGGACTTCAAATGTTCTAATATCTGAATTATCTTTTGAAAAATATTAGTTCAATAACCTTAATTAAGCTTCAAATGTATAAATTTGTCAAGTTTGCTATCCTGGGTGCATATTGCAGCAGATTTTGCCTGCTATAAATCTGTACAGGGTCTGGGATTTTAGACTCATGGACATCACATCTTTAGCAATATCATCCTCTGATTATCATCTTTAATTGGAAACAGGGAAGGTGATACTGGAAGCAGCTCTTCTCACAGCAGTGGTGGTCATTGGTCTCACCCTTTACACTTTCTGGGCAGCAAGGAGAGGCCAGGACTTCAACTTTTTGGGCCCCTTCCTGTTTGCATCTGTCCTGGTATTGATGGTTTTTGCTCTTATCCAGGTAAATAATTAGTTTCACTGCATGTTAGCAAACCTTTATATGCTTTACATGTTCATTTGTCCATTTGTTAATATTCTTGATTCCTTTATTCTCTTTATGTTGTAGATTTTCTTCCCACTAGGCAGGATATCTGTCATGATCTATGGAGGTTTGGCTGCGATAATATTTTGTGGCTACATTGTCTACGACACCGACAATTTGATCAAGCGGTACTCTTACGATGAATACATCTGGGCCGCTGTATCTCTATATCTAGATGTCATCAATCTCTTCCTCGCTCTGCTTACCCTATTGAGAGCAGCTAATGATTAAACAAAGAAGCACCATATTTGAATCAAAATAAGTACAGCGGTATTGTTTGGGCCAAGTGATGTTCATGCATGCAAGTAGTAGTGTCTTCACACTGATGGAACTGTAAAAATTGAAGAATTCAAGATATAGATGGAATTGATGCTATATGTGAATTGATTTTTGATTTGCATCTACATCAGGTGTGGTATGGTATAGTTTGCCGCTATTCACATATAATGTGGTGCCTGAAGGTTTGATTACAATAATGTGCCTTCTTCTCACATGACCAGTCCACAGTCTCAAGCAGACCTTGCCCAATGTTAATATATATTGTAAAACCTTATATTTTATATAGAACTCTGTTGTGATATTTGGTTTTGTGAGGTGTGCAATAAAATTACAAGTTTTGATAATACCATATGTTACATTTTTTAATTAACCCCCCTAAAAAAATATTTATCAACGGATGGCTGATGGCGGGAGAGAAATCCAATTTGGTACACGTCACATAAAAACATGTAATAATAAATATCCTCATTTATAAGGTTTTTCTTGTAAAAAAAATAATAATTACAATAATTATAATAACTCAAGGTGTCAACCGGGCCGTGTCAAGCACAAGCAGGCATGGCCTGTGTGCAAACTCATGCTGGGCCGCCTTCCCGGGGACCTTTGTGAGTTTGCAAACGGGCCAATGAGTCGGCCCAGTACAAGTTTATTTTAAAAATTAAAAAAAAATTAATTTAATATTTTCCTTAAAATAAGTATATATATATATATATATATATATATATATATATTTTGCTTGTATCTATATAGATAGATACAAGCAAAAGGCCCTCGCGTTGCTCAGGTTTTTTAAAATAATATTATTAATTTTTTAGGTTTGATATAAACTTTTTGATATTAATATATAAAGAGTCACAATTTTTTAAATGTATATATGTAGATATTCTTTAAATTAGCAATACAACTATCAAAATATCGTTTTTACATATATAAAACCCAAAGAAGCTCTAAATTAGATAAAAAAAAATTACACAATTGTCATATACTTGTAAATAAATTATGTGTAGTACAATGTATACATGTGAAACAAATACAATTAAAAATTACATGCTTGCATTTTCTCTATTGGAGTTTATCACAATTCTTCATTCCTTAAGCTCCTCTTCACTTGTTTGACGGTACCTTTTTTGTTAGATTACCATTTGATAGATTGCTTCCAAATCTTTATATTGCTTTTAATAGGGTTTTGATAAGGTTTGAGGGGGTTTTATAATAGAAATTATAATTTTTTTTATGTGAAATTTAAATTTTTATTTTTCACTTTATAATAGATTTTCTAAAGAAATTAAATATTCTTTATTTTAATAATTAATTTTTAAATTAAATAATAAATATTTCAAATTATTTTTTTTCTATAGCCAAAAGTTCTTCAGCTGTTTGAAGCACTATGGGAAACTCTTTATTAGTAATAGTTCTAGATATTTCAAGATTTTACATATTAATTTTTTTTTTAAAAAAAGAATAGAATGAAGTGTTCGACGAAATAAAAAATGAAATACTTCAAGTTTTAAAGTATTAAATAATATATTTTGAAATGATTAAAGAAAATAATATAAGGTTTGATTTTTAAACAATTTTTCAAAACTGATTAATGATTTTAAGAATTAGTTTCAATGAAATAAAAAAATAAATATTTTAATTTTTAAAGTATTGAAAAATAAATTTTCAAACGAATAATTTGGAATGAAGGGTTCTATTATTTGGATGATATTTTTTAAACTTCTTTAAATATATTAATTAAAGAATTTTGGTATTGTTTTAAAAGGATTTTGATATGGTTTGAGGGGTTTATTAGAATTGAAATTTATATTTTTTTAGTATTGTGGAAATTTTAATTTTTTTTGTTTGAATTTTTTAATATATTTTCTAAAGTGATTAATATTCTTACCTTTAAATATTAATTTTTAGATTAAAAAAAAGTATTTCAAATATTAATTTTTTTCTATAGCCAAAAGTTCTTCCACTATTTAAAGCATTATGGAAAAAAAAATCCTAGATTTCAATAGATGTAGATACTTCAAAATTTTATATATTTAAAAAATTAAAAGAAAAACTTAACAAATAGTTAATTTTAAAAGTAAAATAAAATAACTGAAGATTTGATTAAAATTATTTTTAAATTATTTATAAAAAAACATTGCGATAATTGAGGATATAAATTAGGAAAATAATATCTTTGGACGTAGATTCACAAATCTTATAAAGAGTATTATAAATCATAAATTTATAAATATTGAAGCCAATTTGTTTAACTAAAAAATTATATTTCATTATTTAAAATTTAAATTAATTAATTTTATTTAAGAAGGGCTCCTATTTATAAAAAATTGAATAGAGAATATTTAAAAAGGAAAGAACAATTAAACAACATACATTGCGGGGAAAAAATTATGTATAAAAAAGAAGGGGAAAAAACAAACAGAAATAAGAAATAAAACATAAATCAAAGAAAACAAATCCATATTTAGAAATAACATAAATGAAAAACATAATTATTAGTTCACATGTCTAATGTATCAATCTTAATTTCTTCCATTTGGTTTTATCTACACTCATCTCTACGGATTGTATATGAGTAAATTTAACGTAAACAGCGTCTACTTGGCGTATCTTTCACATGCGAATGAAAAGAGATATAAACATAACCAAGAGACCTCAATAAGTTACCCAAAAAAAAAAAGGAAGAAAGAGAACCCAACATGCACTTATTTACTGTCAAAATCTTGTATATTGAATGGACACTCCAAAAAATTTGGAGCTCTAGAACTATATGAAGCATTATGAGTATAAAAAATTACCTAGGGGATTGTTAGAATCTCGTTGTTGCCAATCAGTAGTGTAAAACTGAGACCCAATTCTATATCAATTCCTAGGCAGATAAAAATATGACCAAATAAATAAAAGGGGAGAAAAATGGATACCTGAATCATGTTCTTCTTAAATTGATAACTCTCTGTAGAGCGTCCCTCCTCCTCCTCCTCCGGCGGTTAAGGCTTCTCAGCAAGTTCATGAGAAGTTCTCTACCAAAGATTTATAACTATATTTATAATGTCATTAAAACTAAAGCTAAAAGGATCAAATAAATAAATAAAAGGAGAGAAAAAGGGATACCTGAATCCCGTTCTTCCTCGTTGATGACTCTATACATCGGCGTCCCTCCTCCTCCTGCGGCAATTAAGGCTTCTGAGCAAGTCCATAAATAAATAAAATGAGAGAAAAAGGGATAACTGATTCATGTTCTTCTTTGTTGATAACTCTACGCAACGTCCCTCCTCCTCAGGCGGTTAAGGCTTTTGAGCAAATTCATGAGAAAAAAAAATTCACTACTCAATGTTCTCTACCAAAGATTTATAACTATGTTTATTATGTCATTAAAACTAAAGCATAGAAATGACCAAATAAATAAATAAAAGGAGAGAAAAAGATACATGAATCCTATTCTTCCTTGTCGATGACTCTACGCCGACGCCTCTCCTCCTCCAACGGTTAATGCTTCTCAGCAAATTCATGAGAGAAAAAAAATCACTCCTTAAAGTTCTCTACTAAAGATTTATAACTATGGTATCTTATTAAATTAAAACATAGAAAGGACCAAATAAATAAATAAAAGGAGAGAAAAAGAGATACCTAAAACCTGAAATATGTTCTTCCTTGTTGATGACTCTACGCCGACATCACTCCTCCTTCGGCGATTATGGCTTCTCAGCAAAAGTTCATGAGAGAAAGAAAAACACTCCTTAAGATTTCTAAATATGGATTATGTCATTAAATCTAAATTAGTAAAATAATGATCTACCTGCCACTTTTAAAATTTGAATTTTTTTAAATATGAATTTTTCACATGCACCCTTTTTAAATTAAGTAATTATTTCTAAATACATATATCTTATATATATACACCATATATTAAATTCCAAAACCCAACCTAATTATCTTGACAACTTTTAAAATTTTCCCTAGATGGGGGTATTTTGGTAAGTTCATCCATTCTCTTTTTGCCAGAAAATAAAAAATACAAATCCAAGTATAATGGTCATGTCATCATAACTGCACAGAGGGCATTTTGGTCAGAAAATATAAAAAGTAACAGAGTTAGTGGATGGAGGGACTTATAATTCATTATTTCTAAAAAGAGGGATGGTTTGGGAAAGAGAAACTTTGGAGGGACTTTTTGTTCATTTCGAAAACTTTGGGGGACTTATAATTCATTACCAGTATTTTAAATTCAAAATTATGAGAAAATTTTGAAATCTCAATTTAATTATCTAGTTTTTTTATTTTTTTTGAAAATTAAAATTATCCCACTCATTTTCTTTCGCTATACTTGAAAATTTAAAAAAAAATCCAAAATTTTGAGATATTTATATTCAAATTTATTTGAAATTCCAAATTATTAGAAAATTTCAAAATCTCAATTAAATTTTGTAGTTTTTAATTTTTTTCAAAATTAAATTTATTAAATTTAAATTATGTGATAGACTTCCATAAATATTTAGATTGATAGATCTCTTTTAAAATAGATCTATTCGTATTTAGTATTGTAGATAAATTTTTTTATAATTAAAAATTCTAAAATTTTGAGAAAATTACAAAACCAGATTCTAATTTTCTGGTTATTTTAGATTTTTTTCAACTTTAAATTAGGCTCCTTTTCAGTTAATAATATGGTTAATTTTTTTTTACCCACCTCAACTTTACACCTTTTTCAATTTGGCACCTCAATTTTTTTAAGAATGTAACATACCTCACAACTTTTTTTAAGTGCCTAAATGTCACTTATGGCTAATTTTATTAATAAAAAGCTGTTTAACTGAGTTAATTAAATAAATAATATAGATAGCTATAGATATTATTTGAAATTCAAAATTATGAGAAAATTTCATAAATTTTTAAAAAACCTAAATTAGTAAAATAATGACTTATCTACCAATTATAAAAATTTATTTTTTAAAAAAAATTGAATTTCTCTAAAAAGTAAGTAATTAGATATATATATATATATATATATATATATATATATATATATATATATATATATATATATATTAAATTCCAAAACACCAATCTAATTTTCTTGCTAATTTTTAAAATTTTAAAAATCTGAAATTTTGCGATATTTATCTTTTTTAAATTAAAAATTATGAAAAAAATTTAAAATCTAAATTTAATTATTATGGATACTCAAAAAAATTTAAACATCCGAAATTTTGAGATATTTATATTATTGAAAATTCAACATTTTGAGAAAATTTTAAAATATCAATTTAATTATTATGGATACTTTTAAAATTTTTAAAAAATACAAAATTTTGAGATATTTATATTATGTTAAATTCAAAATAATAAGAAAATTTTGAAATCTCAATTTAATTAGTATAGATACTTTTTAAAATTTTCAAAAAATCCAAAATTTTGAGATGTTTATATTATCTTAAATTCAAAACTATCATAAAATTTTATAATTTAATTAAATTAGGTAGTTTTTTAATTTGTTTTCAAATTTAGTGTTTGACTTTCATAAATATTTAAACCGATAGATCTCTTTTTTAATTAAATATATTCGTACTTATTAATATAGATAGATAGTTTTTTTTTATAATTAATAATTTCAAAATTATGAGAAAATTCTGAAACCCCATTCTAATTTTCTTGTTTTTTTTAGATTTTTTTAAAATTAAAATTAGACTTCTATTCTTTTAGTATTATATATAGATATAGATATATAGATATAGATATATAGATAAGATTCATTAGAATAAAAATTAAATAATTATTTCTCAATCTATACATCCCATATAAATTTATAACAATAATAGCACCCTCACACGGGCAACTCCAACGGAATCTTAAAAATAGAAGAAATCCCGCGTCGCCTATCTATTCCCTCAACCTCCGTTCCCCCCTCCTCTTCCATCTCCTTCAACCCTTTCTCGTTCCCCTTTGAAACACTAAATCCGAAATGGGGAAGCACAATCAATGGAATGGAGGAAAGGAAGGGGACATCGAGACCGGCCCCGCTCCCGCCGGCGCTTTGTACCCTAACATGGCGGAGAGTCCCACCTTCCGCTGGGCTTTCGTCCGCAAAGTCTACACCATCATCTTGATGCAGCTTCTTCTCACAGTTGCCATCGCATCCGCCTTCATCTTCGTCCGCCCAATCCCCGCCTTCCTCTTCGCCGGCACCCCGGCTAGCTGGGCCGTTCTCATCCTCATCATCATCGCGCCGCTCATCCGTCAGTTTCTTTTCTTCTCTTTTCGGATGATTTTCTTGATGCTTTTCAGATTGATTTGATTTGATTTTTTGGTTTTATTTCGGCAGTTCTGTTTCCAATGGCTTACTTCCAAGAACGTCATCCGATCAATATTGTTCTTCTGGGATTGTTCACAATCTTCATGGCTTGTAGCATCGGAGTGGCTTGCGCGACAAGGAGCGGTAAAGATGATTACACTAATCAATCCAAGATTATATATATTTCTCATCCTTCATTTTTCATTTTTCATTTTTCTTTTGTTTTCAGTTTACAATTATAAGGAAATTATTCATATTCATAAAGTTCATCGAGTTTCCACCATTAACATTTAATAAGAGACAGAAAATAGATGAAATGTTTTATATATGCATCCCTACAATTGTTTAAAAATCTACTAAACCTATTTTATTTTATTTTTTATATTTTCAAATTTTTAATATATGTGTCAGTAAGAATTTCAACTTTGCAATGTACATGTAAAAGATAAACTTTCAGGATTTTGGTTGTTAAGAAACCTGAGGAAACTTTATAGGTTTGTTTTTTTTTGTTTTTTTGTTTTTTTTTCTTTCTAAAATTAACCTTTTTGGCTTATTTTGCTCCTTAAAAAAATCTCTAAGGTCAATTTACTAGGAGTAGGCAAATACACCAAAGTTCTTGCTTGAATTGCTAAATAACTTTTGTTTAAAATAGAACTTCTAGAGGGTCCTTATTACCTGCTGCTGATTGAGTTATGCTTTAACTTGTGGTGTCAATCAACATAGACCTACAAGCAATACAGAATAAACAAAGATGATCTTGTATTGCTTGTGAGGCTGCAAATCTACATACTTGACTTTTGACATCTTATAAACAATAAGAAATTAAAGGTTACATTCACCATCTAAATAAAGAAGGAAACAGAAACATTGCATCTCTGGTTAATCGGGAGGCGAAAAGACCAGATGTTTACTCAGATCATGTTTCATGCCTTTAACAGAGAGCATATCTCCATCTAATTATAGTCTAATTAATTTTACTATAGGGTGTTTTTTATATTTATCATAAATTCTTGCATTTGTCCATTAGATGGTTGCTTATAATCACTCAGATAGAAGAAACATCAGCCATCTATTAGATATATTGTAGTACAAAACATTAATCATCAAGCTGTTTAATTGTCTATGTTGAAGACCATTAAGTCAGGAAAACTGATGATTTTATCCAATCACAATGCTAGAATCACAAGGTGAAACATCCATGATTTGTTATTCCCTTTTTTGGAAAGCATGATTTGTTATTCTTGTTCTACACATTTTTTTTGTCCTCACCAACTGCAGTTCAAAGAAATCAAATTAAAGCTAAATCAGAGAAGCATTGTCATACCATGATATGTTTCATTGTGTTATTTACCTTAAGGCACCATTAATATGTCAAGAACTTGTCAAGATTTCATGCTTTTTTATCCACATTGACGACATAATGCTATCAACTTCTTTGTTACTTCTAACTGGTTCTTCTATCAAACAGGGAGAGTAGTCCTTGAAGCTGCAGTCCTAACAATAGCAGTTGTAGTAGCAATCACACTCTACACTTTCTGGGCAGCAAAGAGAGGTTATGATTTCAACTTTCTAGGGCCATTCTTGACTGCTGCAATACTGATTTTACTCATATATTGGGTAATCCAGGTATTTGAAGCTTTAACATATAATTTCAACTCCAACTTCTCTACATGTCTCCCCAATTTTCATCACCTTATACTCTGTATCTATCTTGCAGTTTTTCTTCCCATTTGGAAAGATCGGCCAGACAATCTACGGATGCCTTGGTGCGATCATATTCTCTGGTTTTATCATCTACGATACCGACAACTTGATCAAACGCTTCACCTACGACCAGTATGTCACTGCTGCTATTTCTTTGTATTTAGACATCATTAATCTCTTCACATCCATCCTTAGCATATTCGGCGGCATTGATTCATGAGCATCTCAAGCTTAAGGCCTTGTAACCTGACCAATTGTATTCCTTTTAGCCTGTTTAACTTGATGTAATATCACATTGATCACAATGCAATGCATCTGTGTTAGTATGTTACATGTTATATCACAAAGTGAGATCATTGGGGAATTTCATTTCTGGTGTGGTATCTGTCACCATGCACACACTCACACTCACACTCAGTCAAAGATTCTTTCCTAGGAAGGACCAGTGAAAGAGACATGATTCAATCCAAATATAGATTAGATATATAGACAAGGTCTCAACAAAATACAAAACAGAGAACCATGAACAACAAATCCATTGCAGAAACTGCTCTGATCCAATCCTCTTTTTATCTTTTTCCTCTTTACAATGGGACACATAACACAACATCCCCCATAACATTCCTGTCAAGCTCTTACCAGTATTCAATTCATGTGGGGCATGTCTCTTCTCTCTTTAATTCTCCAGCTAGCAATCCCTCTCAATTCTTCATCCTCTCCAGCTAGCCATTGTTGTCCATACTCCTTTGCTGTATCAGATGAGGCTTTTCTTATCACCGACGATATTGAGCAGCCGACAAACCCCTTGTGTCCACATCTCGTACTCCCTTTGGCTCCTGCACTCAAACTCGATCACCCTCCGCTCCGGGGTCCTCAGCCCGAAGTACCGCCGCTGCTCCCCACCCTCCAGCAAGTGCCTTCCTGGCCACGCCGGAATGTCCTTGCACACCCCCACAACCACACCTGCACCCACATTACATACTCCTCTCAGTAACACAAACAAACACAATTCACATCATTCAAAGTCATGCTCACTCTTTTTCTTCTTGGTAATAGTCCCAGCAACATGCCTGCTCTTCATCTTAACCATCACCTTCATTTCCATTAAACAAAAACAATCAATAAAAAGTCCAATACAACCAATCAAACATAAAAATAAAAAATAAAAAAAAAAAAACTTATTATACCTGCCCCAATCTATTAATGTAAACAGACACAACCTTCCAGTGAAGGTCACCTGCAATTCCCCAAACAAATCAATAATACACAAACCAGTTAAAAAGTTTTAAGACAATTATGCTCATACCTTTGCGAGTCCGTTTGAGAAGTTCAGTCCCCCTGGCGAGCAACTCTTGGCTACAAAGACCAAGAAAGTTCTCATCACCAAACACCTCTCCACTCAAACTCCCCTCATCATCCTCATCAACAACAACAGCATCACTTGAACTCTTCTTCTTCTTCTCATTCTCTTCACAGTAAGAATGGTAATGGCTAACAACATAACCCCCATTAGCTCCACCACCACCACCACCACCACCACTCTTCTCCACCGGTATCACCGCCGCAATGTTCCACACCTCCTTCAGTGCTCTAGCTTTCAACGTCGCCGCCCCTCTTAACGCTAAGTAAAATCAAAATCAAACACATCATCACTCCATGAACTCTAAACAAAAGAAACAGAGTACTTGTTTAGATGTTTAGATTACCAGTTGCGGCGGCGGCGGTGAGTGTCACGACATCACCGGGTGTACGAACATTTACGGCGGACCCGACAACGGCGGCGAGTTGATCACGTTCAGCTCCCAACGTCTCAGCCGCCTCAACGCACTGAGCCGCCACCAGTGTCGCCGCCGACGCAACCGCCATGTTCGTCCTCGCCGCGCGGTCATCCTTCCCGTGCCCCGACGCCGCCGCGGCGGTGGCAGCCGCAATAGCCGCCACTGCCGCGGCAACACCGGCGACGGAAACGGCGGCGTGAAGCTGTGCATTGTGTGCACGTGTCTCCTCTTTCTTCTTCTCGCGCCGGTCTTTCAGCCACCGGCCCACTGTTTTCCCTCGATACACCGGCTTCCCCGGTGTAGTAGCCGCGGCTCCGCCGGCGCCAGCGTTTATGCTTCCCCTGCAGTACTGCGTGAACAGACAGACAGCATGCGTGAGCCACTTGAAAAGACGATAATACCCCTGTGACCCAACAGCCAATTCTGGTTAAGAATCAAAGTTTCTTTATTTTCGTAACCCGCGAGAAAAAACCAAAAGGGCATAACAGAACAAAAGAGATGTAGACAAAAGAAAAGCAAACTTTAATCCCAAACTACACCTATATGTTCCAATTCCTTCCCAGAATAACCCCCAATCTCCTCATATCATCTGGGCTTTGACTCACGTTAGACCACAAAAAGACAAAACATGGGGGGCTTTTCTGGAAATATAAAAAATCGAGAAATGGGGTGTAGTTTGGGAAGAAACAGTGGTGTATTTCCGGAAAGAAGGATGCTTTAGTTCGAGTTCTTATGGGGAAAAGAGAAAGTCATCTCTCTCTTTATTTTACTCTCTCTCTAGAGAGAGGTGGAGCTTTCACTTTCAGTAAAGGCTGTGCACTTGGTCGCTTTGTCTTCAGTGCTCCAGCTTCCAAAATGGAACAGTAATTAATATAGAGAGAAAACAAAGTTGGTCTTTTTCGAGAAGAGATTATAGAGAGAGAGAAGCAGCCAACCTTGACGTCGTCCATGTCCGACGGGGAAACCGGCGGGCTGTCGGTGAGAGAGCCACTGTTCTGGCCGCCGTTGAGAGGTCCACTGCTGTGCGACAGCCGGCCCGACGCCAATGGTGACACCTCCTGCCAATCAAAACAGAGCTTAGAAATTAACCAAACCAAAACTAAAAAGATCTGAACTTTTCTCGTTGATGGTCTCACCGACTGAGACATGATGCGTTCAAGGACGAGTTGGGAGGTTGCGGAGGTGGCTAAAGTGAAGGAGTTGCCGGAGATGAGGTCTTCATTCTCAGCGAAGGGGTCTTCTTCAGGGATGGTGGGGGATGGAGGGAGCTGAGGAGAGAGTGCCTTGGAGACTTCTAAAGCGGAGACACTCCATGATCTGGAGAGGAACTCCATTGGGTCTTTGGGTATGTCCGGTGGCCGGAGAGCGGCGGCGCAGTGGTGATCTCCTTGGTCATCCATGAAGAGTCAGGGAGGTGGTAGTAGTAGTGGGGGTTATATAGTGTGGAAGTTAACTGAGAGACAGAGATAGGTTTAGAATGTCAGAAGGGAGAGAGAGAGAGGGAGAGAGTGGTGGTGGAGGGGTGATAAGACCTGCTCTTCTGGGGACTCCCTCCGCTGCTACTACTGTACCTTCGCCATTACTCTGCTTCTTCTTCTTCTTCTTCTTCTTCTCTCTCTCTTTATAAAAAAAGCTTTGTTTAGGGATGGAGGAGAAGTACTGAAATACCCTTTGTGTTTTAGTATAGAAATTGGACGAAGAAGGTTATTATAGTAAAAAGAAGATGATACCTTAATTGTTCTGTGGTTAATAAGTCAGTAACATTAATGTTTTCTATTAAATATCATCAATTATTTATATGGAAAGTGTAAATAATAATTGTCTAATATTTGATGTTGAAAACGGTGTAAAAGATGAGGTGTGAATTTTTATATTTATTTTTAGGTTAATACTTAATTTATTATTATTATTTAAAAAAAAAGTGTAAAAGACTTTTATTAGATAAAACCAGAGTGCATCACTTAGACTATTAACACATGGTTAGGGTAGTGGTGTTGGTTGTTGATGGCTATTAACTCTTGGATTGAGTCAGTCTTGGGGAAATTTTGTCGAGCAATCAAGTTATTAAATGAGCAGGTTGAGATAGGCTTGGTAAAAGCTCGAACTCGATACAAAATTTCAAACTTTGAGTATAGCTCAACTCAAAATTTAATATTAATATATTAATATATAATATAAATATTAATAAATATATAATATATAATATATAATATAAAAATTTAATTTATAAATAATTTTTTAATTTTGAGCTAAATTAAAGTGAATTCGAGTTTTTGAAATTAAAATCGGTTTAAGCTCGAGATTTTAAAATTATAATTGAGCGCTTAATTTCAAGCTAAATCGAATCAAGCTCAATATTTTGAAATTAAAAGTGAGCTGAGCATGAGCAAATTGTATTTGTGCTAATTTTGAGCTCAAGCCCAAAGTTATCTTATTTGAGTGAATTCGAAAGCAATTCAACTCGATCAAGCTCTCGATGTTACAACCTTACAATCTTAACTAGTATGGCGGTTTTGCAATTAATAATTGAATTATACAGAATAAATAAAAAATTATTTTTATATTTATTTAATGTGTCATTGAACTTCATAAAAACCTTGTACTTTTCTATAGAAAAAAGAAAAAGAATGGATATACATACTTAAACAAGGACGGTGACTGGTATTGGCCAAGTATTAATTATTTAGAAAGTGAGTTATAGTAAATAGATGTAGTTATTGATTAATTAATTATATTTTTATCATGACATAATTGTTAAAAAGGACTTGTTGATGACCCCCGCAAGGGCAAGCAATCAGGGGACCCTGGGTGTAGTCAGCTTTGGTTTGGGTCACGTCATTCTTAAACATCCTTAAGGATAGAAATATTTGCAAATGAATAATTTAAATAATTCATGTTAAATGAAATTTGATACAATTTAAAATTAAGGAACATCCAAAACTTTATTGGGTATGGTTGATCCAAATAAATTGGCAATTATTGTCCAATTGGTACATTTGAGAATAACAATCAATTATTTCATTTCAAAAGCATAATGAAAGAATATTTATTTATATTTTGATTTAGACACGACTCATTAGTCTTATTGACTGTACCAAATGGATAATAATAATTTCATTGTCATATTGACTAAAACTTGAAAGTATTGCACTTGTAATTACATTAACTAATTAGAAATTTAATTTATTTTAAATAATCACTATCAAATTTATCACCTTTTTTAGAATGTACATGTCAAATAATGAGTTTTCAATTATAACATATTATTTGCATCATGTTATAATATGATATGGCCAAATCTCACCATATATGTATCAGCCCATCCGAGCCCCCCCATAAAGGCAATACAGATCCCAAGAGTCGTCACACCATTCTCATAGTATGGTCATTGTCACCTCAGGGATAGAAGGGGTGTCCGCACATCAAAAGTGATCATGACGGATAAAGCAATAAGAGATGTGATGAGACATGGACCAAAGTCGAAGGGACGCCAGGGGAACAAAGAGGGGGAGATCTCATAAAAGGAAGGTAAGCAACATTTGAACCAAGGCTCCTTACATCACCCTCTTCTTTGTTGATTATCCCACTAACTTAGTCGTCGGAGTGGGATCATGACTACAAGATCTATCCCTCGTCACTGCTATTTTTGTGTCCTTATTTTTTTCAGGGAAGAGTTCGAGAAGCGACACCTTCGCCTTCATCCACAACACAAAGATTTTCATTTTTTTGACCTAGACCGGAGTTGATCTCTAAGGAACCGTTTTTTGCGTTAACATAATGCATGTTCATTAATTCCTAGGAATTTATATCATAATCATTTATTTAAAAATAATGGTTATTTTAATCAAAAATTTTGGAAATAAAAAACTAGTAATCTCATTTATTTTTACTCCACAATCTCAAACCCTAAAAAACAACAGAAAAACAGGGTGAGAGAGATCTGGTGAAGTTCTTTTTGCTGTGCAATAAAGAGAATCAGATCCAAATCCAAATGTGACAGAGGGAATTGGAAACATGGAAAAATGATCATCAAGTCTATGACATGACACTCAACATGACTACCTACCTTGGCCCTCTTCTCATCTGATGAGAGACCCACAGCCATCACACTATTGCTCAGTGGAAAAGCTCACACACACCACCTCCCAAGAAGAACCAACACCCATTCATTCATTATATACTACTACTTCTTTAATGCTCATGACCTGATTTGATATCTATATATATATATATTCACAGTTTCCCTACTTGTTATTTATTATTATATATTATCTATGCATGATGATGTTAATGTCCCATGTCATCTCACTGCTTGTTTTGAAGGACTCTTTTACTTAAACAGAGAACCATCACTCAGAGTAGGACATGGGGGTGTGTGTGCCTATAACTCTGTTCTAGCTTCAAGTTTGAAGTGAACTTTACTAGAGATCTTTCTTTAATAGGGTCTATTTGTGTTCTATGGGAAGGAGTGTGTGATCATTTTGTTTGTGTTCTTGTTTTGTTTCCGCTCTGTGAAAACCATGGTACAAGATCTCTAATGCATTCATAAGTTGCCTGTGGGGTCTGATCAGAGCTATGGATGCTTGGCCTTGAGATATCATCCTGAGAGCGCCAAAAGACTTAAAAAAAATTGTCATTTATATATATATATATGACATTTTCTTGTAAGTCTTTTTCTTTTTTGTATGTAATATGATATACGATAGATCTACTCGACCTCTATCATACCCTCTCTACTGTTTATACAAACCAATAAGATGTCGCCATACCTTCATAGGAGAAGACAAAGCTACCTTAGGGGTAAGAAGGGCGCGCCTAGAATCTCATCATGATTGGATTAAGGTGGCATAAATCCTTAGAAACAAGAGAGAGAGGGGACATAAGAGTAGAAGGGACCAGGCAATCAAAGTAAGCAACTAAGGAACACAACAATACTCTTCTCCATCATCTTCCTCCTCCGTTCAGGCCACTAACTTGACTGTCGAAACCATCACGGGCAACAGAGCCCCACCCCTCTAAATAGTCTTTCCTTTATTTTGTCCTTATCTTAGGTGAATCTTACAAGAGTGCACCTGCAAAGAGGTCTTTTTTCCTAAGAGACTTCATCAATTAGCTGGAGACCTGAAGAACCCACGTGACGAAACCATATGATCAACTAACATAATACATTCTCCAAAGACACTTGAACTTTTTCTTCTTTATGTAATACATTACAAATAAACTAGTTATGGTATCTAAATCTAGATATTAGATAAAAAAAAATTAACATAACTTAAAAAAAAATTATTAGAATATATGGCTCATATTTGTTGTGTGTAATTTTCTATACATTTAAAATTAGTATAAATATATATAATATAACTATAATTTAAAATATCGTTATCACTCTCTTGGATGTAGGCATATCATCTAATCACGTAAATCCTCGTGTGTTATTTTTTTCTTGATTTCTTAATTATTTGATTTGATTTTATCATAATTTCTATATTATAAATAATAAAAATAAATATATTGAAACCTAAGAAATTAAAATATGATAAGTGACAAATAATTTTCAATATATAAAAATATTGAAAGTGAAAGAGAATTACTTACCACTTATCACATTTTTATCAGTACAATGTAATACATAATAACAAGAATTTAAACTTTTTACAAAAACAATAGTTATATACTTGTATCATTTAACACATTATTATTGGTTTAAAAAGTCTAGTTGTGGTTATGATTTTTAAATTTTAAATTTTAAAATATTAAAAATTTGAAAATATGAACCTAATTTTCTGATTTTTAAATTTTGTTAATGAAAATATTTATAATCGATTTAGTCCCATTTAGTAGAATAAATAATTAAAGAAATTATTCTGATATAAAATAAAATAATACTTGATAAGTCTATTTGGCAGCATGAAGTTGCCATGAACCATGAACAATAAAAAGTATTAAAAAAAAAACATAGGGAAGTGAGGGGGCCTTGCAGTGTAACGGACCCACGGATGCCACGTAGGATGAAAAGATGGAAAGTTAATTAATAGTGTCGCCATCGGGGCCCACACTTGTTGTCTTCCCGAGCCGACACGAGATCCTGTTATTTTACTTTTTTCTTTTTTTTTTATTATCTGAAGGATTAAGGTAAGCTTGCACCATTGCAGACAAAATTTCTCACCTATAATTATTTTTTTCATTGAGACCCCTCCTGTTTTTCTTATTTTCGTTTCAGTCCTTGGTCGTGCCAATCATCTTTTAAGACTTTAGTTGGGATTTGTGGTGTTTGTGGCGTGCTTGGTTCGTCATCATCTCAGTGACTCAGTCTCAGTCCGCTGCCCCAAAACTGAAACTAAACCAGCTTTATCTCAGTTCCTTACAACATGAACATGGTGCTTTTCGAAGCTTTTGCCTTTTGATTTGGTTGGTATTATTATTTATTACTTTTAAACAAAAACAAAACATCAATTCAGTAACAATTCATATAAATGCTAATTAAAGTTAAAATTTATCTCTGAAAAAATAAATCACATTAGATACTTGATACATTGGTTATGTTATTAGATTTTAATTTCATATTGTTTTTTGAAAAAATGAATAAATTATAATTTATTTATGAGTTTTTTTTTATTAAAGTGGAGAAACCATATTTAGTTATTGAGTAAATAGGATGGGTACAATATTGCTCCTATTTGACCTCCCTTTTGGTCCCCATCCGGGTTCCAAGGTTACATAGTAATGAACTACTCCTATGAATTTTGCCATTGTGACTCTTCGTCAAAGTCATCCTGGCCCATTCGGTGGTACATGTGGCGGGACAGCTCAATTAGAGGCAAAGGATCTCCGGAAGATGGATGGTATCGGACCCAGCTTCAACTTCTTGGCGGTGTTAGCTGTATCATACCAAGACATTAGGAGGAATGTGATCCTACGAATGATTCCACAGCAAACGCGTTGTTTGTTTCTGAAGCATCTATGGTTTCTTTTGTTATGGTGATGCTTCCCCATGTTATTTTGCCCCCATAGGTCTTGTGTTGACCGAGGACAATTAGCTAGATTGAACAGTTGGCAGTAGTGTTCCCAAATCTGCCCGATGACCGGGCATGCTACCAGCAGGTGATGCACCTTTGTTACAAAGATCATAGCAAGGGAAAAAAATACAAAGGGTCTTGTTTATTAGGGTTTCAAGTATTTATCTCCTTATATTTTTATATTTATCTCTTTATATGTTTAGTTCCTATTTAACCTCTGTAGTGGTATTATATATACCCAAATTTATTATCAATAATATTAAGTCTAATCCTATTATGGTATCTAGATCCAAGATCCAAAAACCCTAATATTTTTTTTCTCCCATCAAGCCGTTTGCCAAGCGACGCCTACTAACTACCCGTTGCCTTTGATCACAGCTCCCTGGCTACTTTGCCATTTGGTCACGAACAAGCTTCGGTCAAGCCACTCCACTCAAGTGCAATTACTTGTAATTGAACTTGGTCAACCATCAACCATCAAGCCGGTTTTCAATTTTCACCAATTTCAATTTTGGTCAACAATCCAATTTCGGTCAACATATCATCTATAGTAGCGCCACATCACCAATTTTCATTGGAGCACCCTCCCAAGCCAAGTCCGTCCACAACCAATTTGGTCAAATAGCCCCTTTGGTCAACAGCCAATTTGGTAAAAAACTCAAGATCCAACACTTGGTCAAATTCAAACATCAAGATAGCCCTGCGCGGTTGACGTTCTGACGCGCCAACACAAGCTTCAGATCAAGCTCTTGCTCTCCACGTCAATTACTTCCAATAAACACCAATCTATACTTGCTCTCTCAAGTTGCTCACATGTTCTTTCTGACCCATGGCGACCACTCCCATCTCACGGTTCTTCCTCGTCCGGCGTCTTCTCCGCATACATCACATCCACCACATCAAATCTCTCTCCAAACCTCATTGCTATCAATGTTGAGGCTCAAGTTCCTCTCAAGTTAACCCTTCCACGATTCGCGTGCGTGGCGTCTTGCGGTTTGACTCTCTGTTAGTGGGTATGATCTCTACGGTTATGTTGATGGATCTCTTCCTTGCCCGTCCCGTACTCTCACTGCACCTGGTTCTGATGTTGAGACTATCAATCCGGCCTATTCTCTTTGGGTTCGCCAAGATAAGTTGTTACTTAATGCTATTCTTGGATCTCTCACTGCCAGTCTTGTTCCTTTTATTGCCTCCAAGAAGACATCTATGGATGCTTGGAAGACTCTCGAGAAGACCTATGCTTCCCCGTCTCGTGGACGAATTATGGAATTGCGTCGCAAGCTTGCCACTCCTGTCAAAGGGTCTCGCACCATCACAGAGTATATGCAAGACATACAGTCTTGTATTGATTCTCTTGCTTTCATGGGCAAGCCTGTTGATTTCGATGAGTTGTCCATTCGGATTCTGAATGGACTGGATGATTCTTATAAGCATCTATCCAGTGCCATTCAAGCGCGGGAGACACCTATCACTTTTGAAGAATTGTTTGAGAAGCTGCTTCATGAGGAAGCTCAACAGCAGTTCCTCACTGCATCTCCACCGGCGCACCCTGCTACTGCTTTTGCTGCACAGACCCGTGGGGGTTCTCTCCCTTCCAAGCAAGGTAATTCTAGTGGCCGCTCTCACCACAACCGTCGGTCCTCCAACTACAACCGACACTCTCCGTCTTTGTTTTCTTCCCCTCCTTCTGTGCCACCTTTGGCTCCACGCCCACCATCTCCCGTACTCCCTCCTGGTCGCGGCTATCAGGGAAAGTGTCAGATCTGTGGCACTCTCGGTCACTCTGCTCGTCAGTGTCGTCTTGTTCCACCACATACGTGGGATCACATTCCGGCGCCGCCTCGTGGTCCTCCTCGTGTGAACACCGCTACCCATTACCCTGCTCCAGGTGCTCCTACTGATTGGGTTGTTGATTCAGGTGCTTCTCATCATGTCACCGTAGACACATCCAACCTGTCACTTCATCAACCTTACGATGAGTCCGAGACCGCGTCATTGGTGATAATTTTGTCTTCCCATTATGCATACCGGATCTCCGTGTCTTTTGACATTACATGGCTCTCTTTCTCTCACAAATGTGTTACATGTTCCAACCATGCACTTGAATTTAATCTCCGTTTCTCTTTGTGCAACTAATGCGGTGGCGGTTTTATTTTTGATGATTCTTTTAGTGCGGGATCATCACATCTGGAGCAATTCGATCCGCGGGATGCGTAAGGATGGTGTCTACCTTTGGCCGACCACTCCATCACATCTATCGACTACACAAACTTCGCTTCCCACCCTCGGTTGCTTGGTTGCGTCTTCGTCTTCTCTTTCCTTGTAAGCGCGATTAGCTTTGGTCATCCTTCCGTTAAAGTGTTTAGAAATCAGTTGTTATTTTTTGGTATTCCCTTTTCCAATTCCCAATTACTTAACTTTTCTTGTACTTCGTGTCATATTAATAAAAGCCATAAGCTTCCTTTCTCTCAATCTTCCATATCTTATTATGCACAACTTGAAATAGTTTATTCTGATGTTTGGACATCCCCTGTTCTTTCTCTTGATGGCTACAAATATTATGTTATTTTTGTGGATCACTTTACCAAATATATATAGTTTTATCCTCTTGTACGAAAATCTGATGTTCATGCGACCTTTGTTGCCTTCAAAAGCCTAGTTGAAAACCATTTCCAACACCCCATCCATGACCTTGTACCGACAACGGTGGAGAGTACATTGCTCTTCGCCAATTTCTAACTAGCAATGGCATTACTCATCTCACCACTCCCCCACACTCCGTAACACAATGGTACTTCTGGCCTACGCAGACGCATACATTGTTGAGACCGGCTTATCCTTGCTTCATCATGCTTCTCTTCCGACTAAATTTTGGTCCTTTGCCTTTGCTACTGCAGTTTATCTTATCAATCGCATGCCCAAAGCAAACTTGCAGTCCCGCTCTTCCTTTGAACTTCTATTCAAGAAGCACCCCACTCATACATCTTTTCATGTTTTTGGTTGTCTTTGTTTTCCTTGGCTTCGTCCATACACTACTCACAAACTTGACCCTCGGTCCAGTGCTTGTGTCTTTTTGGGCTATTCTCTGTCTCAAAGTGCATATATTTGCTACAATCTCTCCACCCACCAACTTGTCATCTCCCGTCATGTTCGCTTTGTTGAGGATGACTTTCCTTTCTCTCGGTCCTCTTCCACATCTGTCGAAACTTCTGTCCCGACATTCCTGGCGTCCTCCTGGCTTCCGCGACCATCGTTGCCCCCGAGTGACCTCTTGGCACCTGTAGCGGCCCCTCCTGTGCTGCCTCCTTCTGAGCAGACTAGCCTGCCTGCGGCTCCGGTCACTTCCTCTGTTCCGGCCGAGGCTTGTCCCGGCGCCTGCACCGAGCATCACGCACCTTCCTCCAGTCCAGATTCTTCCTCTGCTGCTCCCAGGAATGCCACCAATGTTCACCCCATGACCACTCGGTTTAAAAATTCTATTTTTAAGCCCAATCCGAGGTACACTCTCTGCAATGCTTGTTCACGATCACGAACACCTTTCTGATGGCTTTCGGGCTCTTCGTCATCCCCAATGGTTTCAAGCAATGCAAGATGAATATGATGCTCTTTAGCGCAACAACACTTGGGTCCTTGTTCCTCCTGCTCCACATCAGAATCTTGTAGGGAAAAAATGGGTATTCCGTATCAAACGCCGGGATGGTACCGTTGAGCGGTATAAAGCCCGTCTTGTTGCTAAAGGGTTTCATCAGCGTCCCGGTGTTGACTTTCATCAGACTTTCGGTCATTTGTTAATCCATCCTTTGATTACGCTCGCGATCTTGAGTGTAGCCTTGCATCACGGGTGGTCTGTTCGTCAGCTTGATGTCAACAATGCATTTCTCAATGGACATCTCACTGAGGAAGTTTACATGGAACAACCCTCTGGTATGCGTAATCCTCACTTTCCCAATTATGTTTGCCGTTTGCAGAAGGCTCTCTATGGTTTTGAAGCAAGCCCCATGAGTGGTACCGTGGAGTTGAAATTATTTCTTCAATCTCTTGGTTTTGTTACTTCTCGTGCAGATGCATCCCTCTTCATTCTATCATCACCGGCTCCACTATTGTTTATTTTCTGGTTTATGTTGATGACCTTCTGATTACTGGCAGTGATCCTCAACAAGTTGCTCGTATTATTCAACAACTTACCACTAAGTTTTCCACCAAGGATCTTGGTGTGCTCTCCTACTTTTGTGGTGTTGAAGTTACACCGACGTCTGATGGTGTGCTTCTTTCTCAGCATAAGTATATTATTGATCTTTTGCAGAAACACAACATGCTTGACTCAAAACCGGTTTCGACTCCTCTTGCTGTTGGTGCCTCTCTACTTCTTCATGATGGGTCCTCTCCTATTGATACTACCAAGTATAGACAGATTGTTGGTGGTCTTCAACATTTACGCATGACTCGCCCTGACATTTCCCTTTGTCCAATGACTCTCTCGGTTCATGCATCACCTACTACGAATCATTGGGAGTCATTGGCGCTTGTCTCCGATATTTGAATGGCACAAAATCTCTTGGCATTCGCCGGGGCCTAATTCTCCTCTTCAGCTTCACGGCTTTTCCGATGCCGATTGGGGGGGTAATCCGGATGATCGTACCTCCACGGGTGCATATGTCATGTTCTTGGGTGCCAATCCCATCTCTTGGCGGTCTACCAAGCAACGCACTGTGGCTCGGTCATCTACTGAGGCGGAGTATCGTGCTATTGCTTCTGCTGCAGCTGAAATTCAATGGATCAAAACACTTCTTCATGAACTGCATGTCCCCGTTCCTTCAGCACCCACTATTTACTCGGACAATCTTGGTGCCACGTATCTATGTGCTAATCCTGTGTTTCATTCTCGGATGAAACATCTTGCCATTGACTATCACTTTGTTCGTGATCTCGTTCAGTCTTCTCTTCTCCGGGTTGTTCATATATCTGCTGCTGATCAACTTGCTGATGCACTAACAAAAGCTTTGCCTCGTCCTCGACTACTTGACATTTGTGACAAGATTGGTGTTGCTTCTCGTACACCATCTTGAGGGGGCATATTAGGGTTTTATATATTTATCTTTTTTTATTCTTGTATTTATCTCTTTATATGTTTAGTTACTGTTTTACCCTTGTAGTGGTATTATATATACCCCAACTTATTATCAATAATATTAAGTTTTTCTCCTATTATTGTTTTCTCATTAATTGTTAAGTATCTTTTTGTGTTTCGTCTCTCCCTTGCTGTGAATATGTAGTCTTTTGTCAATTGGAGATTTCGTTTGACTAGTGTTATGTTGCTCCACTGTATCAAATCAGGATAAGAGAAGAAAGTGTTGTGAATGATTTGTTAAAAAACACATTATTATTTTTTATTTTTTTAAGACATCACATATTTCACTCCAACTAGAATAAGATCAGGATGACTTTTAAAAAAAAATTGATAATGCTATTATATAAAAATACATATAAAAGGTAGTAATTAAGAATGTTATCAGATTGTTTGCGTGTGTGTTTAATAAAAGGGCGAAGGGTTTCCTTTTTTTGTGTGTTACCATTAAAGCATGATAACTTGCATGATTGGATTCCAATATTGCTTCAATGTCCCTCAACAGTGGGAGCTTTTCCTTTACTTTTAAAACTGGTTTTCAAATATAAACAGTCACTTTACATAGAGAAGGAGAGCACATACAACAACAATCATCATGTCATGAAGCTCTCCCTCTCTTCAAGTGACAAGTGTTGGTCACTTGGTTTGTATATATAAGTGGAGAACTTACCAAACCAAAACCAACCAACCAACAAGGTCTTATAAAGTTATAATAAAACAAAGTCTCACAATAAATAATATACTAATTTTGAATGATATTTTGCTTATTTATTTATGAGTTGCAATGCAATTTTAAGAAAATATTCCTTCCAGGCACTCACAATGAAAGAATGACACAGCTATGTACAAAAGGATGTTGTGCAATAGTAAAGTGATGGCAGTACTGTTCCACTTGATCTTCTTGAGTGGTTGGTTCATGGAGGCTTTGAATTGATTGGGAGAAATGCAGGTAGGAATATTAACTCAGGTACCTTTCAAGCCTCTGAATAATGCATGGGACCTGGTCCTCTAATTCTTAATTTCATGAATGACTTGTTTCTCAGTTCTCACTCTCAACAGCAGGCTCTCCATTAATGATCCCTTTTATGACTTGAAAGGATTCATTCAGTTAGTAGATAGAGATTGATTTAATTCCTCCCTCCTCTAACTATCATTCTTCTTCTTCTTCTTCTTCTTCTTATTATTATTATTATAAATCATTCTTTGATTGGTTCTCTATACTTTAAAATAATAAAAAAAAATCATGAAACATTGACACTCATTTTTTTTAATGAATAAATCATGATTTATTAATACGATGCAAAGTGCATAAGAATAGTCCCTGCGAAATCCTAGTTGATCTTGGGGTTTATCCCCAGTCAGCTATCCTTCCCTAGTCGTTGGTATTTTTATGATTTGATGTTGTATTCTTACACTCATCTCCTAAAGGTGTGTTGAACTCTTCGCAGGTGAATGTCAAGCTCCGTTTCACAATTGTCTCTAGCGTCATCAGCTTTGGCTTATTGGATGTGTACACTACATCCAAACCAAGAAAATATTATGAAATCAATTTCATAAATGGTTTTTGTGAAAACACAGTGTTTGTTATGAACACATCTTTGATTCTTTTCCCTCCATATGCTCCACATAATTGCTATAAAACAATGACACTCATAAAAATCATTCATAAATTATGTACTAGTTTTTTCCCTTAAAATTTTGTTTTTTCTTCTTATGACATAGGCCATAAAGACCTCCCCCTGTAGGTGTGGTTGGGGTGTGGCCTTTATTTGACGAGCACCTCCGACCATTTACCAAGCATGTGATGTCTGCATGTGGGGGCTCGAACTTGGGGCTTTAAGGCTTCACCAAATGAAGCATCTTAAACCGCCTCCCCATTCTGGCGGGGCCAATCGAGGACTTTCCGAGAAAGACGCTTCAATTAAACGAATTACCCAACGCATGATATCGGTAGATACGGAGCAATGATCTTTTGGTTAAATTTTTGTTTTTTCACAAAATGAGATTGGTGGAGGAAAATTGAAGGATGGAACAAGTGATTGTTCTCTTCCAAAGGATATGATATGCATCCCCAATTGAAGAAATATGCTTTGCTTGGTTACCACAATATAACACTAGTCAACAATGCAATGATCCAAAGTTGTGTTTCAAGGAACTACCAAAGAGAAAGTTCTGATCATAAGGATTTGATATCAGTCTAAATTTAAAAGAGCCCCCATGTTGCACTAATTCTAGTTGCCAATCTAGAAATATTTTAAAAACAATTCTATATATATGATGAATTAATAAGTAGTTTAAAATAATCAATCATTCTTCTTTTCATAGAATATGTTTAAAGATCCTATTGGTCCCTTTCATCCCTCCAAGGACTTCCTTTCAACAATCCCTTTGCCTCCTAAAAACAAAGCTCGTCGTCAAAAGACACATATAAAGACTAGCTAGCTTTTGAACCTCTTTGTTGGACCCAAAAGTAGTTGAACATAGTAGTGCCAATCATGTTGGGATTTCCTTGGGATTTGAATTATACGAAGATATATAAGATGTGATGCATAATATAAAGATAATGGAGGATGAGAACAATATTGTAGCAATCTTTTATTAATGATCTCATGCCCATTTCGTGGATCTTTCTCAAACAAACACAAGCACAAGCACAAGCACGTGTATTGCATAAATGGAGTGGGCTCCTTGGAGTTGGACTAGTCCCTGTCTCTCTCTCTTGTTAAGGATAGAGACAATAAATACTTGCATCAATTCATTAGTAATTCTAGCAGTCAAAAATTCATTAGTAATTCTAGCACATAACAGAGTGTGGAGGAGAGTCTGGAGGGTGGTATAAATTTGGGGAAACTTCACTGAACTATCATATGGTTTATCTTTTTATTAATTCGGGGCTTATGATTTGACTTTGAGTACTTTAATATCCTATAGTCTAATCCGTGAGTATATTAGTTCCAAAATACATAACCCGTTAAATTTACTGATGTGATATTAAAAAAAAAAAGACATGAAATGATATTTTTATATATTGGTTCCAAAACACATAACCCCATTATACTTGATGACGTGATATTATAAAAAAAGACATGTCATTGTTTAACCGGGTTATGTGTTTTGAAATCAATATACTTATGGATTAAACTACATGGTATTAAAGTGTTCAAAGTTGAATCACAAGTCCCGAATTGATAAAGAGGCAAACCACATAATAGTTTAGTGAAATTACTCCTATAAATTTTTACTAGAAATTATGTTTGTAGATACGTTTATAAATTTCGTTCATTCAATTTTGATAGTGAAAACCCGTCAAAGAAGCAAAAGATCACGAGAAAGCCCAAGCCCTAGTTAAGAGGAGACTGCACTTCATTATAAACACCCCATAGGGAGCAAGAGATGATGAGACTCAGGAAGGAGGATAATGTTTGTATAGGTGAAGTTTACAATAGTTTCTCATTTTTTAATACGAAAATGTAATCTCGTCTTGTAACTCTTATTATTATCTTGAATAAATTATGATTTATCTATTATTATTTTTAAATAATTCTGATCTAAGCATGCATCAAAGTGACTTTTAATTTGGATTCATCCCATTCATTCACCCGTTAAACTAGAAAAATTATTTTTATTTAGTTGTTTGGTTTCATATTTTACTTTAAAATAAATCAATTAATTTTAGATTTATGTCCAAGAAGTTTGTAGTAGCTGGCCCTGGTAGAGTGTGTGCAAGTAGTAGTAGAGTTAGAAGTCAAGAACAGCACCTAACAATGCGCCGTCGCAGTGTCCGAGAAAGCAAAAGCATGGTATGGAAAAGAATAAGGACAGTAAACACACACATCACACACACTGACTGGTAAAGGCCTCTGACAATTTGTTTGTACACCATAGAATAGAATGAAACAATTAATTTGACTAGTTTACAGGACTAGTAAGTACCAGGCAACAAAGCATCTTGTATGTAGTATTCCATATATGAAATTTGGCTGTTTGACTTTGGTTGGAGAATACCAAGGATTCAAGGGGCTATTGGTATCTGAATCATTTGTTAAGAGTTAAGATTATTTTGTGGACGAATCTGAGATCGAATCTTCACTCTTGCAATTTAAGAGTTTGGTGTGATACTGTTCTCCCAGAGACAAGTCTGCAGGAATAAACGATCACCTCTGTGCACGTCCTTTGAAGTCCCTATGAGGGATGTTTATCACCTTATTCAAAAAAAAAAAAAATAATAATACTTTGGTTGGAGAATGTTGGATGTTGGAATAGGCCCATGGCAAAACTCCTCCATCAATGTGGGCTTGATAAAGGATAAGATTTGTTTGAAATTTTTCAGGCTTTAAAACCTTCATCATTCTCACTTTAGTTGCATGGCCGTCAATCTGGACTTCATTCAACTAGAGAAAGCACATATCTTGGATTGTTCATATTGCAGAAAAAAACTACAATGCAGAAATGTTTTTTTTTTTTTTTTGTTGACAGAATGAGGTTAACCGGTTAGCCCGATATCGCTAAGTCAAGTTAGGGGCGTGCCTAGGTCCTTGGTTCGACCAACCGCTAGCGGGGGATTTCATGCCACAAGCGGCTACACCCCTCACACAACTGTCTTGAACATTTCGTAACAAGGCCCTCACCCAGTTCAACCTTGCATCTACAACTAGGTGAAAGCCTTGTCATGCGGGGACCCGGTACCAATGCGTAAATGTTTCTTTATGGAAAGATCAGACCGCATAGGAAGCGGAAGCCAGTGCAACCACGTGATCCTATGGCTATTTAACAATAAGGAGGCTCACCAAGACAGATTGCCTAGAGAGTCATAGCTGCCCACTCAAGCTCACATTGGGAGAACCAGGCCAACTCGGGGAGTATCTCAATTTTGCGGTTTATAATAATACAATCTCCTTGATGACTGATGCTTCTTACACTCTTGATTCCACCTCACGGGCTGTGGTATGTGATTATTATGGGATCCAACAAAATTATTGTGGTGGCCGTGAAGGGGTAGCCGCACATTCAAGTCTTATTTGGAATTACCTGCCATCAACAAAGCTTTGGAGTTGAGTGGAAGATTGAACCTGGTGCCCAATAGAGTTTGTTCTCGACATTTGCGTCGAGCTTTGGAACTGACGGAGTGATGTGCCACTAGACAGGTAAATCAAGATCAATGTGATCAACCAAATCGAGAGAAGATTAACCTACTACCACTTATGGAGGTCAAATCGCAAGGGAACTCAATAATCTAGCAGATGTAATCGCCAACCATGCCGGGAGAAACCCAGAACTGCCTCTTTTCCACCGGGGTCTGATCGGCCGAGATGGCTCAAGATCACGGCTCTTACAGCAGGGATTAAGCTTCTAAAGTTTTTCTTGAACATTATAGTAGTGTTGTTGTTTTCTTTAATTAGCTAGTCATAGCTCTTTAATGAAAAAAACCACGGATCCCATGGCTCAAATGCTTCACTTTGTCTTCTCTCAGAACGCCTGGACCCGGATCCCTGACCTCGCATCGCCATCAGATTTGGCCAGATCCAAGTGGAGACGAGCCCCACCCGAATACAAGGCTTAAATGATAAAGAGCGGATAACATTTTTCCATTAATAACAAAGAGTTACAAATAAAGTAGAAAAAATTGAAATGTAAAGGTACGCTATGGGCCCTACAAGGTCCTAACATAAAGTACAATGTCTCTTTCTCTCTAGAAGGTTTGTGATCTTCGAACCTCAACGAGCAGCTCCTGGGCCTGTAGTCACTATTCCCTTAACCCTGAAAAGGAAATCAAGGAGAATGAGCTTTCGAAAGGAAAGCTCAGTAAGTTCCCCGCAGGGATCTCAACAAAGCCAAACAATAAGCAATGTAAGTGATAAATATACAACAAACAACCGGGACTGTGCCCGCACAATTAAGAACCTAGGAGTCTATCAAAAATATTCAAAGTAAGAACTCCTAGCCAAACACTGGCCCTCGGGCCCGAAATGGAATTTCAAGAATAGATCCGATAACACCAAAGCTTTTCCGTCAGCCCCCAGCCTCCGCTGGAAATCGACCCTCCGGTCATACCTCGGTAGCGCCACCTCTCTCTTACGTGTTAACACGGTCAGTGTATCGTCCCACTGACAGGTTGGACCGCCAGAGTATCCTCCCCCCGGCACGGAACCATCAGAGACGCCAGGGTGTCCTCACCGGAACGCCTCCAGCTCCACTCACTGAGCATTCGCCCATTGAATCGGAAAATGAACCCGCTCTAACATGCTTACCCGCCAAAGACACAAGACCATGTGCCCATGGTCAAGTGTCGTCAGCGTGACAAAGCATGTCCAACGAGCAAGACAAGCAACAAACAATACTCTATCTCTAGTTTTCAACCATGCACATACAAAAGAAGGAAAAACAAACAACTTGCAGTGTATCGCGTCGCATCCAATATGTAACTCAGCGGAACATGCTAAAATAAATAGCAATAACAAAAACAAGGAAAACCCAAGGATGGGCGGGAATCAAGGCTTAAGGTAACTTACCTCTAAAATCACGTAGTCCCATTGTTCCACGGAATATCCTCCCCGACGATCCACTGCATATCCTGTAACCATAAGACCACTCTCAAAACTTACTCATGTAATTCGGATTGACTACTACCATATTGCATGTTCACTAAATGGACCGGGCCCATTATTAAACCTAGCTCAACCGTCTCAATTACTTAATCACTTAATTAATTTATCCTACTTAATTAAGCCCATAAATTATATTGGGTTAACTTCTTTATTATTAGCCCATCGGGCAGGCCCCTCTTCCATCTAAGACCAACCCAAAAATTATCCCCTCATTAACCATTTCAAGTCACAATCATTAAGAAGAGATCTCATAGCCCTAAAATAACTAAAATCTGATTATATATATATATATATATATATATATATATATATATATATCATCACCCTCAATAAAACACAGTAAACCAAATGTCTTGCTCCACCTATACTTAACTCCCATTAATAAATCTTCAGCACTTAGAACCTCAACTGAAATACAAGTCTTGACCATGAATCATTACCCACCTATTTATATTCATGGTCCTTTATTTCTAAGATAATTTCATTTCATTGCAAGGAGGTAAATCCTGAATATCATACCCCACCCATGACCATACATGCACTATGATCCACTCTTCTTTGCTTATTCCATGCAAACATTGTCACCGATTCCTGGCACTCCTCACATGCATGTCCTTTATCCTCCCTTAGGTGTTCATGTTCTCTCATGCAACCCAAACATTATCAACTAATTATGAGAGCATTAACTTGGTTTATTAAGCTCCTGTATAATACCTGATCCCCTCTCAAATTAGTATTACCACCCAGTCCCTTCATTATGTTTCTTCTACTTTTACACAACATGCCATTAGTGTTTCATGACTAGCCCTTTTTCTTAAATAACAGCCACCAACCAGAACCAATCTCTATAGCACAACCTAATAACCCATCTAGAATCTTGAACCTCTACCCTGCATGATTACCTCCAGCTCTAGCTAAGTTTATAAGGTCCGGAACCATCCAACCTTCATCTACTAAAGAACAAGCACACCAAGGAACCCACTCAAAGCTCTCCCTGTACATCCCTCCCCTGGGTTTTCAAAGTTCTCATTAGTGTAGATGGGTATAACCATCATTGTAAATTCATTCTTTAACTTCAAATCAAACAACTAAAACATTCCTAATATCAAGTAGAAATTCTCCAATCCTGCAACCTACCTTGTCATGTCTTTACACCATCTTAAACTAATTAGTATTGGCCATGCAACCATCGTAGAGGGGCAACATTAGTGGATTAATCACACATGTTTACTTAAACTATGAAATGTCTAGAGCTTCTCCAACTTCCAACCTTTTCGGTTTCAAACTCTATTAACTTCCATGCAAAGCTAACTACTCATATTAATAATATAGTCATGCGGTAGAATAAGCATTCTATTCGTTGCTACCACTCTGCATAGAGCAAGGGAACTCACCCGAGACGGCAGCTCTAGGCGGCTTAAGCTTGGTGGCGCCAAGGATCCCTTCCAGCCGTTCTCTCCTCCTCTCCCTTTGGCGTTGGATGGGGCGGTGGTCACTTAGGAACTCGCATGAGTCTTCCTTTTATAGAATCAAGCAAAGAGGGGAGATCCTGGGATAAGATTAAAATTATGATTCGGATGGGGTTTATCGCGCGCTGGCCGGTTTGAATCGCGGGTGAAGATAAGGTGAAGTGTTCTCTCTCTCTATATATAAGATATTTTTCTTACTATATCTCTCTCTATCTCTTAATTTAAGATATTTAAATTTATAAGAATAACTTACCTATGCCTCCATTCACGTGCATGGGCGTAACCTTTCTTTCTTTCTTTTTTTTTTTCTTTTATCTTAATCTATCTCTCCCCAATAGATATTTAGGATATATACTCCCATCAAATATATCTCCATGATATTTCAAATAAGTCTATTTGCTTATCTTTAACATCTTCTAGACATATATTTGTTTATCTAAATTCTCTCTATATAAGTTATCACGATCTCTCAAAAATCCAATAAATTCTAAATACCAAGGGCTCCTTTAATTAACTTTATAACTAAGGAAATTAGAAATCATTTATTTATTTATTTATTTTTTCTCCAATCCTGGCACTTTTATTTCCTTGACCTAAGAACTAGGGACTTTTATTCAAATTATACCAACATGATATTTATCCATATAAATAATTTGTAAAGTCGAATACTAAGAACACCATTAATAACTGGAACACTTTTAATATCCTAAAATAATCAAACCACTTTTATTCTAGATAGAATTAAAATAATAAATTCTTGGGAGACTCTCCCTTATTCCTTAACAAAATCCAAAACTAATAACCTAATAATGAAAACATAATTTCCTAAAAATTATTGACTTCACACTCTGCATCCCAAATAATTGGATGAACGGAAAATGCTGAAACCAAATTCTATGAAATGTATTCAGTTGTAGAGATTAAGTAGCATATTAGAGACATAAATTTATTACAGATAACAACAAGAACAAAGGGTATAGCATCAAGAATGCTGGAATGAAGAATAAGCGGTAAGAAAGACTGTTCTGTGGCGAGAAGAAGAAGCACAACAGAACCTATTAATGATATGATTGCCCATGGATTCTTGAAATAGTCTCCCATCAATTTTGGTCGCCATATGTTCCATCTAAAATCATGATACTTAGTTCAAATCGACACACAATTTATATTTTTTGAATAAGTAGATAAATTATATTTTATTTATGATAAAAGATAATTGAGTTACAAGACACTATTCCTAATGAGGGGCCTTGAAATACATCATTCATCATTTCATATAAGCCTATTCTCTTGTGAAATTGGTGTCCACTGCACTCTTGCTCATTGCCTTCCTTGATATGCTTTAGTGGATCATCCTCGGAAGGCGTCCCTGCCCTTTCATCGACATCAATCTAGAGAGTCATTTGTGAATTCCGAGGTGTGCTTTATTGGAAACTTGTTGGCGCGCTTCGAACTTTTGGTCGAAACTTAGCGATTGGGATTCATCCAGAGTGAAAAGTATGAAGAAAGAAATATTACAGATAATTTTTAAGAATGCGGTCGGTTGGTTTTATGCAGGCGTCGTTTATTAAACTTCTTACGATTCTTCATATTATTGCCATAACGATAAGGTCTCAACCCCCTCATAGCATGGCATCTATCCCGAGGGAGGTGACCCTGGGTCCCCATAGGGCTCCCAGATCCATTATCTCCGTTCTTATCCTAAATATATTTCGGAGGTAGTTAACACACAATTTATATATGCAGATAATTTCTCTCTCAGTCATAGTGAATCTGGTAACACAAGTTATGTTGAACAACAGATCAGCCTCTGAATCATCAGTGCTCAGCCCCATTGGAAAAGAATTCCATTCAAGTGGAGCAAGCGAACATCCCTTGAAGTATCAATAATACATACAGTCCATGAAATTAAGCAGTATAGATGGCGATGTAGGTACGAGTATCAGGATAGCATTGCTCAAAGCTACCAAGTTCCTGAAGAGAGTGTCAGTGTAATCCTAGAGGCAGAGCTCTGGGATTTCCATTCTGCCATTCATTCTGAAAGGACACATCCAAAGAAGCTACCAGCCAGTAGTGCATCGCCAAATGCTCCACATATATTTTTTCTGCTCAAAGATCACTGGCAAAGCAAACTTACTCAATGGCTAAGTAGCCCCATGAACATTTTAATTCATTTGCAAATGCTATACAATATATTCGGATTGTAACAGGTGCTGTACTAAAGGACCAAATCAAGCTGAAATTTATTAAGACAAAACACAGATACCAACAAGAAGAAGCCAACAGTAAAACACAGTGAACCAACAAATTAAGACTAAGATTGCATTAGGGAGGTCGAAAATAAGAATATGCAGAAGAAAAGAAAGACTGCTCAATGGTGAGAAGCAGCAGCACCACAGCTGCTATGAGCGATATGATTGCCCATGGATTACTGAAATAGTCTAGCATTAAGCCAGCCCGCCATTTGTTCCCAACTTGAATGATGATACTCATTCACATTCACAAACAATTCACGCAGATGGTTTTCTATCTGAAGCATGAGTGAATCTGGTAGCACAACTTGTTGAAAAGATCAGCAGCTGCCTCATGCCGGTGCTTAGCCGATTGGATAGAACACCATTCAGGTGGAGCAAGCTTACATCCTTGGGAGTATCAATGATACAATCCATGAAAGCAGCATAGATGGTGATGTAGGTCCGAGTATCAGGATAACATTGCTCAAAGGCAATCAAGTTCCTGAAGAGAGTATCAGTGTAGTCATAGAGGCAGAGTTCCGGGATTTCCATTCTACCATTCTCAAGTAATGATACATCCAAGAAGCTACTGGCATTGTTTTTCTTGACAAACTTGACACCAGCCAGCTGCAGCTCAGTAGCACTGGGAATCCATTCAGGCACTTTTTCTACTTGTAAATTAATGTTGTGGTTGCTGTGTAGCTGGTGATCATGCTGGGAAGGGAACCAGAGTTGAATGGAATAGATAAAACCAAGTGATGTATTTGGTGTCCAGCAGGCAGCACAGGGAGCCACTGGGAGGATTTGGCTGATGGATGTACATCACTGAAGAGTTTGAAGACAAGGTTATTAAGATCAACGCCTTCATCACCTGGAACCTTGAGGAGGTCGAAGAGCGTCGTCAAGATGAAGAAGGGGACCTGATTCTCAAGCTTTAAAAGATCATACAACACACAAAGTTCCATATCCATGAATTGTGCCTATAATCTGATTCTCCTCTTCCTCCTAATCCAACATCCAACAATATATCTCCATCTCCAACCTCCTCCTCATTTGCTCAGCTCTATCAGAGGTTCCTCAAGAACATGTTGTTGTTGGTCATCAAACAAGTACTGCTTAAGCAAGAGATGGAGAATGAAGCAACCATCAAGCAACATAACCAAAGCCAGACTTTGAACATCCAAGGACTCAAACAAAGGATCAGAATAGCAGCTCCGGACCTCAGCGTCCAACTCTGTCATTGCCAACAAGCATTTTTCAAGCAACTCGGTGGCACTGCGCCTGCTCCGGCGTCTGACAAGCAAGCGCCGCAAGGACAACCACTTGTGGTTCTCCATGGCGATGACAGTGCTGTGCCTGGGCAGACATTTATGGTGATAAGGACCGATGGAGATGATCAGAGGAGTGTAAGCCTCTGGATTGCTCCGGCGAATGTTATCCTGGACTTTGAAGATGGTGCATGGCCTGGTGACAAGTGCTCTTTTACAATGCTGGTTCAATTGGGTTCTCACTTGGTTAATCCATGAATAGTGAAGGATGTTGTCAACCTGCAGGTGTTCTTCTTTGGTGACAGGCTTGAGGGGAGGTGTGCTCTCGTCTTTGATCTTTGCGGCTGCGCTTTCGGTACTGGATGGTGTTTTGCTCACAACGAAGGAAAAAGGAGTGAAGAATCGACCAGGGTCTTCATTCTCTTCCACCACTGCATTTCCTTCACTAACATCTGCCTGAACAGTAAACAAATGGGCAAAAAGAAAGAGAAACTAAAGTTGTTGGAATTTCTAAATTACTTGTGTGTAGATTCAATTCATACCATATGGACACTGGTTCTCTTCTCTTGACGCCACCATCAGTTGATGATGAAGTCCCCCATTGTTCTTCCATTTTGGAACCCTGAATACTGCTGTGGAGGTAGGTGTATGATGGGGCAGGAGGTGGTACTGAACACATGTGGTTGTGCAAAGAAGGAAGCCCGGCCTCTAGAATCATGCCATTTGGTTTAGGACGGACGCCATCCAGCTAATTTCAATATTTACAAATAATTAATAATGAAAAAAATGAATGATTGAGATTGAGAGTTAATTGGGTAAAAGTAAAAGTAAATGCTATGCTACCATACTATAGTAAATAGGATAGCATACTGTGAGAGTTGGGTTATATATTGTGTGTGTTGGGTCTTATATAGTACCGGTGCTTTCACGGTATTGTAGCATGCAAAAAGTAGATGACAAACTTAACTTGTACTTTATCCCTGGTAAATTCTAAGGGCACGTTTGGATGGGGGGACTCATTCTTTTACAAAGGGGAATGAGTCCCCCCAAAGATGGATACCCACGTTTGGGTATCCATCTGTTGGACTGAGTCCCCTCTGTGAGGGCAACCCAATCCCTCATGGCGGTGGCCAATTCTCCAATATGTGGTGAATGGCCATTCCCTAACTTGAAATACAGTTTATCCCTCCCTTACCACTCCTTGTTTCCCTGCCTTGATCCTTTGCCCATCGTCTCCTTGCCGCCTCTCATCTATCTCCACGAGAATTCATACATTAGAATCTCTCCCTCTTTCATGAAAATAGTTTCTTGGCCGATTCCGCCATGCAGCCACTGTGCCTTCTCCTGGCCGCCAACCGCCTTCATTGTCGTTCGTACTCCTCCGATCACCGCCTACTCCATCGATCAGCTCGCCTCCTCCTGGCCGCTTTAACGTGTTTTTCTTTTTTCCATGATGTTTTTCTTCACATCTATTTGGATTATCATGGTGAATTTAGGTTATAGATCCGTGAATTTTAGATTTGCCTAAAATTATCATGTTTTCCCATGATGTTTTCTTCACAAATTTTCACCTAAAATGTTAGATTTGCCTAAAAGTTTGAGTTATAGATGTCTCAGTGAATTAGGTTTTTGATTCAATTTCATGGGATGTTTATTGACTCCAAATTGGATTGTTGTAAAATCTGTGAAAATGTGGTACTTTAAGTTGTTGATGTTGATGAAGATTTTGGAGGGTAGATTCCTATATTTTATAAATTACTTGAATATTATTGGCTTTAATGTGATAGCTATGTGGTCGACTTTTTTCTCTTGGCAATCATGCTTGAGAATTTTCTTTAATTGTTGCCTGTCTCTTAATCTAGATTAGAGGATCGGTTGTTTTTTCCTTGATTAATATTATGTGTGTTTGTACTGCATGTTCCCTTGTTAAGGTTATAACATGTCAATTTTGTTAAGGAGCAATATTGATCCTGATAAAGATTTTTCATACGATTATGAAAGATAAAGCTGTGTATATGAAAGTGGATGATTGTGAAAAACTTTACAAGTGTTGTGGATTGAAGAAAAGTGGAGGAAAAGAAAAAGAAAATGAGAGGATGCTTAATTCTTGTGCTTGTCCTGCAAAAATTTACGACTTAGAATCCAATCAATAGCATTGTTGTCCAAGTACTGTCTTTATGAATATTTTCGTAACTTTGCATTTAACCGAATAGAGGTGAGACTGCTAAATATTATGATGTTACTTAATACATTAAGCAACTTATCATGATTAGTATTCCTTTAAAATTCTCATGTTTTTCTTCACAAATTCACCTTTGAAATGTTAAATTTGCCTAAAATTTTCAATTATAGATACAGTGAATTAGGTTTTTGATTCAACTTCATGGGTTGTTTATTGACTCCAAATTGAATTGTTGTAAAATCTGTGAAAATGTGGTACTTTAGATGTTGATGTTGAT
>CM048819.1:60156512-60283860 GCA_026586065.1 Dioscorea zingiberensis
TAGGTGAGAGTTGGCCACCTTTAAGAAGCCAAAAAGTCATTTGATTTGAACCTCATTTAGCATGAGAACATGAATAAATTAGTGGTTAGTATGGGCACTGTTTCATAGAACTTTGATTGAACATGCTTGGTGAGTTAGTGAGTTAGGTGCCTTGCTTCAATGGATGATAAGTGTAGATTAGTTAGAGATTTTGGCCTAAGTCTCACCTAAGATATTTGACAATTAGTGTAAGGTGATGTGATGGGGTTGTTAGTGTCGATTAGAAATGATTAGGGTTTCGAGGGAACATTGACAACTAAAACCATGATTAAACAATACATGTATAAGCCACGAATATATCGTATCAGAAGCCTCGCCTTCACTCGGGAAAGAAAGATTAGGTGACTTGTCCAATTAGAGATCATCAAACTCATATCTTGTTTACTATCCTTACCATGTTTACTATAGATTTATTTATATTATTGTACTTATGTCGCTTTAGTAGTTGAACATTTTTATTTGAAAAAGTAGTTTTGTTGAGATTTAAAGAATTAGATTTGGAAAAAAAAATGGTGATAGTTTGAAGGTATCAAAGTGATGAACAAGTCATTGATGAATAGGTGAGGCATCAAGATCTAAGGACTAAGGAGAAGGTTTTGTGGATTTGGTGCCACATCAGGTGGTTTTGGTTGTATATATGAACACTCCTTAAAACATTTCATATGGGGATCAAAAGCCACAGGCTGTCTTTAGATTTGGATGCCTTGCCAACTTCTAGCAATCCAAAATAGGCTACCAAATTACTATTTGGTGCAACTAAAGTGAATAAACAAAGCCTTCAACTCAACCATATCAATGAACTAGAAAACAAGTAATTGTTAAGTGGTTCCTAACAAGTTATTTTCAATTAACTCTATCATTATTGTCATATGTTCTTCAATTATTTTTTTTTTTGATAAATTACCACTAATGATCTTAAAAACAAAGTAGCAGAGGTGTCACATAGTTGGATGTTACTATATAGGTGGTGTACGCATTATAAACATTAGGAGGGTTGCTGTCGGGGACCTCATCATCTCTATCATTGCTCCCATGGGATGTTTCGTTTTGTTAAAGTCAATGCTCCTCATGATCAGGTCCCTTGCTACCTCTAGTTGTGGAAGTTTCAAACTGTTAACTGTATCAAACCAAGATAACATTTGGATATCGATGTTGTGAATTATTTTTAACAAAACACAATTTTGTCTTAAAAACACGATTTTGAGGAGTTGGCCAGCCTTGATTTCTTCATTAGAAATTTAGTAACCTGTACACGAATATCAACTTTGATGTTGAAGAGATGGACTAACCTTAATTGTTTATATATCATGATTTATATATTTTTACTTCCATCATTTATAATGGTAGATATTGTGAACTTCTTATGCGTTTTTTAATTTTCAAGAATTTATAATTGAAGTTCATTTGTCATTGTGTGTGTGTATTTTATATAATGAGAGAAGACATTGATAATGTAAATGTTGCTAAGTTTTAATGTGGATCTATAGATATGTTAAGAAGTGGCCCATGGATCGGGCATTATTGGAGATTGAATCCGGAAAACAGTTATGAAAATGAATTGCATCCGTACAAGAACATATATATTTCCTAGGACCATTAAATCCATTTTGTCTGTGACCCCATTAGGGATGGTAATCTGGTGGCTCCAAACCCGTTTAAAAATTTTCATCCTAATCCCATCGCAAATCTATTTATAATCTTTACTTAAATTTTCAAACCTAACATTAGAGGAGCACATCGCGACCGAGATAGTAGCCGGGGTCATGCTTCCTGCAAGGGACCAAATCCTCTCACATGATAATCTAACACACAAATCCTCTCAATCTCCAGTGCCTTCTCCTCTTCCTCTACTTGAGCTGGCCGGGCTTCCCGGGAGCGAAAGTGTGAAAAAGAAAATGCCAGTGTCGGATCTTTTCCCAAAGCCGCCCGGTAGGTAGCGATTATCCTCCAGCATGGGCTAGTGGGTCCAAGGACCGCAAGGAAGAAACAAGCGTAAGAACCAGAGAAAATACTCTGAAATTCAAGAAAATAATATTAATCAAAATTCAATAATAAAAAACTAACCCACAAAGGGTTAAATAAAATTTCAAAAGATTAATCTAGAAACCTTATCATCTAATCTAAATTTGCTAAAATTGACAAATTATTATTTAAAACTAAACTTATCTAAATTTAAAACTCTAAACAAATAAGATAACTCCTAAAAATCCGAGATCAAATCGGATTCAAATCCTATCCTAATTTGGCATATAAAATCTCACCAAAAATAGGAAAAAGATCGAAAACCCTAATTTGGCGGATTAAATATTTCTAAAAATAGAAAAAAAACTAAAATTCTCTCTAATATGATGATGTCCCCCATGTCGTATGCGTCACAAAGAGCTTTCCTTCAATTGAGGTCGAAGCGCTTTGGAACTCTGATATCGGTAGAAATGGCAAAGTTATGACTCAAAATAAATCCATTAACCTGCAAAACCGACCCAATCTTTGAATTGAGTCGATAACTTCCCGTCTTTAAGTTGACCCGCCAACCCGGCACCAATATTTGACTCGATCCTCCTGCATCACAAACACCTCTTCAACCGAAACTTTATAATATTACAAATTTATAAGACATGATTATTTATTTATTTATTTATTTTTTTGCATGGACAAGACTAGAGAACAAGAGTTTTTTTTTTCGGAAAAGAGCTACTCAGCTAATGTCTAATTACAAAAACAGGTCTTGAAGTCCTTAGTCAAAATAGCAAGCCATTGGGGTAATTCTATCTGAAGATCTCTCAGAGTCCAAGCTTCCTCCGATTAGTTCTCGACCCTCTTTATGCTAGTGCCAATACGTGAATAATATTATCTTCTCTTGGAATGAACTGAATCTCCCATCTGTCAAACTCATGGAGCTTTGCTCTGCATCTGTCTGTTAGTTCCCGGGTGCTCCAATTCTCATCCACATTGTTGGAGTTCATCAACCTGGTGAGATGCTGGTTATCTGAAAGTATTCTTGCGTAGGAGATGTTCAGCTCCAGCAATGCTTCAATGCCATTTAGCAAGGCTTTGAGTTCTCCTTCCAGTGCTGATTGAGCTTGGCAGGTCTTTCCTCCTGCAAGACATAGAAGCCCTGTATTAGTCATAATAAAGTATCCAGTTCCTGCTGTATACTCACCTGGCTTCCAAGCAGCATCCGTGAGTATTGTGTGAGTGAAGAGGTCTCTGTTTATGTTCCTGGCTACCCTCATATTGGCAATGGCTACACCTTCTCTATGTTGTAAGAATTCCAAGGACACAGCCACTGCCTTAATTGCCACCTTCTTTGGATCCTTGCCAGCTTTCCTGAAAATAAAGGCACACATGTTTTTCCAAATAAACCACAATGTATTAGCTATCAAAGGGATCTCCTTGTCATTTAATGTGTGATTATCAATCCTCTTCCTGAGTAGCCAGTTGCCACTCAGAATATCCTCCTGATCTAGATCCCAGTTTATGAAATATCCCATGGCTTTGATTTCAAGCCAGACTTGCATTGCTTTTCAACATAAAAAGAACATATGAGCCAAGTTCTCAGTAGCAAGTTTGCATAAGTCACAAGGGTCATCAGGCCCCAGGTTGATCATATATAGATAGTGCTTGGTTGGGAGCCTCTTATGGAAGAGCTTCCATAAAAAGGTTTTAATTCTAGGAATGATCTGCAGTCTCCATAACATAGCCCACCCAGGCCATGTATCCTTATCTTGGACATTTGTGCAGTGGTCATAAATGGTGGCTGAGAGGGATTTAGTTCTTGTGCCATGTAACCATACCCAATTACCTTCCCGACTTGGATGATTAATCTCCCTGCATGAAATCTCATTAGCAAGATCTTCTGGAAATAATTCAAATAATAGATCCTTATCCCACTGGTTTCCTGATAATAAGTGATGAATTTGGACATGTGAAATATCAAAATCCATGTTATAAAAGGAAGGTTTTAATTGCAGAGGGATTTCAAAGCACCATGGATGTGTATATATTGAGTCTGCTGGAAATATATGTTTAGGAGTAATGTCTCCTCTCACCAATTTGGCATTGCCTACCAGAGTTTGATAGAGGAAGGAGGAGGTCCCTGTCCTCTTGAGGTTCCAAGGGTTGAAAGGCCCATACTTATGATTGACTAATTGAACCCAAGCATTCTCCTTATTATTCAATAGATCAAACATATGTTTTGTCATTAAACATTTCTTAATGATTTTGAGGTCTTTGATGCCCAAACCACCCTCAGATTTATCTCTAGAGATGGTGCTCCAACTTATGAGATGAATGCCCTTTCCATTGCTAGTGTTTTTCCAAATGAATTCTCTCACCAATTGGGAAATTTTATCTAGAATTCCTTCAGGAATGGCATATGTGCTGAGACTATAAACTGGGAGTGACAATATGGCTGATTGAATGAGTGTAACCTTACCTGCCAAAGACAGGTGTAGGGTTTGCCAATGACTTAATCTTTTTTGGACTTGGTCAATTAAGGGGTTAAACTGGGAAGCCCTAATTCTGAACGGAGAAATCCACATGCCCAGGTACTTGAAGGGAAACACTCCAGTTTTCAGGCCCAGAATTCTAACTATGGATTGTTTAAGCTTAGTGTTGATCTATGAAGGAAAAAAGATTTTAGATTTTCTGGAGTTGACATTTTGTCCAGTGATGGATGAATACAGGTCTAGACACATAATAATAGATCTTGCTTCCTTCCTGGTGGCTCTACAGTAGATGATGAGATCATCTGCATATAAGGTATGGTTTATTGAAGTGTTTGGGCCAAGAGGCATGCCTCTGATCAAGTTCATGTTCTCTGCCTTTCTGAGGATTTGGGTTAGAATTTGGCCTACAAGGATGAACAAGTAGGGAGATATGGGATCACCTTGCCTAATACCAGTTGAGGTTTAAAGAATTTTCCAATTCTACCATTAATAATAAAGGCCATTGATGGGGTTTCTATGCATGCTTTTATCCATAAGATCCATTTTGGTGGAAACTTCATTTTGTTTAACACTGCAAGAAGTGCATTCTATCTCACTTTATCATAGGCCTTTTCCATATCATATTTAATCATCATCATTGGGTAAGACTTGGCATCTTTTTCTATAGAGTGTGCAGCCTCTTGGGCTAGCAGAATGTTGTCAGAAATAGATCTATCTTTGACAAACGCACATTGCTCAAAAGAAATGAGATGAGGGATTACAGTCCTAATTCTGTTAGAAAGTATTTTGGAGATAATTTTATAGTTGACATTGCATAATGCTATGGGCCTATAATCATGGACACTTTGTGGGTTATCCTTCTTGGGAATTAGACTAATGAGAGTCTTATTACAGCTAGTGGGAAGTTGTCCAGTATCAAAGAAATAATTGATTGCATCTACAATGGAGTCACCAATGATAGACCAATATGTAATGAAGAATTTTGTGGTGAAACCATTGGGTCCAGGGGCCTTACCAGGAGCCATTGATTTGAGTGAGTTGTATATCTCAAATCTGCTGATAGGCTGGGTCAGATAAGTAGACTGGTCCTCAGTTAAGGAAGGAAGATCATCAGGAAGAGATTGGCCCATTGTATCCAGAGCGCAATCATTTTCCACCTGCCATAGTTTGGAATAAAAATTGACAAAACATAACTCAATATCATTAGGGTCAGTCGCAAGTAGGCCCTGCTCATTTTTGATTTGAGTGATTTTGTTTCTCCTTCTATGATTTTTGGCAAGTTTGTGGAAGAAGCTGGAATTTTGATCACTATTTTGTAACCAATTTGATCTAGATTTTTTGGCCCAGAAATTAGAGTTTTGTCTTAGCAATGCTTGGTGTTGGTTATATAAGCTTCTTAATTTCCTATAGGTGTCTTCAGTCTCAGTGTGAGTCACATCAATGTCTAGTGTTTCTATTCTCTCAATTTCCCTCTCAATTCCTTTGATCTTCTGTTCAAGACCTTGGGTGGTATTGGCACAAGATTTCCTAAGTTGTTGGCTTAACCTATGGCGGTTATGACTAGTTGTATGAAGAGGATTACCTTGATTGAAGGTCTTCCAAGAGGTCTCAACTACTCTATGGCATTCGGTAGTGTGGAGCCAGTTGGAGTCAAACCTGAAAGGCTTGGATCCCTTATAATGTTTTAAGGTGTAGGTTAAGACTAATGGGCTATGATCAGATTGACATCTAGCTAGTTGATCAATTGAGCAGGAACCTACACTATCATGCCATAGATCATTTGCAACAATTCTATCTAGTCTAGCCCATTGCCTAGCCATTCCTTTTTGGTTATTACACCAAGTAAAAGGAGGCCCAGTGTAATTCAATTCTTGTAAGTTATTATGATCAAGAAAGAGATTGAGATACCTTGCTTTTTGTTCTGAACCATAATTGCAATTACCTCTCATATTCCTTCTCTCTTTAGCATTTCTTACCGCATTGAAGTCACCAAGGATGACCTAAGGATAAGAGATATTGGTAAGATTAGTGAGATCCTCCCAGGTTCTCTTATGGATATTCAGAGCTTGGCTATTGTAAACTACAGAGAGTAGCAACGGTCTGGATTTACCACTAGTGATTGCTAAGTGAAGTACATACCTGGAATTCCCAAAAGGGGTGACCAAGCCAGGGCTTTTCCTCTAAAGGACAATAATGCCTCCAGAGAAGCCCACTGAGGATATCGCTGCCCAATGCCATTTCTTCTGAAATTTCCTGCAAAATGACTCAATACGAAGCTTATTTGCTCGAGTTTCAACAAGGCATAGTAGTGACAGGTTTAATGTTCTTGTGAAAGTCATGATCTTGTTCATGGTATCCACCCCCGAGACCCCCCTGCAGTTCCATGTTAGTATCTTCATGAATTAACTTGGATACTCCCTTCCCTTTCTTGCTCATGGTGATTGACGTCCACGGTGGCTACTCCCTTCCCTTTCGGGTCGAAGGGTGGCCGTCGGGTTCCAACCTCCTCACAGCGGCTCCCGGCTTCCTCGATCCCACACTTGTCCGCGCCATGGCCAATAATACCACACTTATAACAGAAGACTGGTAGTTTTTCATACAAGATGGAAACAAAACATTTAGGGCCCGTTTGGTTTGTTTTCCATTTTTCATTTTCTGGAAAACTGGAAAATGCAGAAAATGGAAAACGTGGAAAATGGAAAACACGTAAACCTAAAAAAAGGAAAAACATTTTGGTTGGAAACTGCTTTCTAAAATGTGAAAATGGAAAATTTGTTTGGTTTAATAGAAACGTGTAGTATGCTTTCCTATGATTTTATCAAATATGTATAAAAGCTTTTTTTTAACTATTGTAAAACAATATAATAAATGTAAAATAGAACTATAAACCAACATAATAATTGTAATAATAAAAGTTCAAAATATAAAAAATAACAAATGACAAACATGATATTTTTATAAATTTCAAAAATATAAAATAATGACAAACATGATATTTTTATAAAGTTCAAAATATAAAAATAACAAACATAATATTTATATATATTTTAAATATAATGAATAAAGTTTTAAAAATATATTTTAGAAATAAAAATGACAACATTATATTTTTATAAAGTTTAAAATATAAAAATAACAAACATAATATTTTTTTTATATATTTTATAAAATTTTAAAAAATATATTTTAAGAAATAAAAAAATGATAAACATGATATTTTTATAAAGTTTAAAATATAAAAACAACAAACATGATATTTTTATATATTTATATAATAACAAAAGTTCAAAATATATTTTAAAACATAAAAAAATGGCAAACATGATATTTTTATAAAGTTAAAAATATAAAAAAATAACAAACATGATATTTATATATTTTTACAATAACAAAAGTTAAAGAAAATCTATTTTAAAAAATAAAAAAATGATAAACATGATATTTTATATATTTTTCTAATTAATTTTGAAGTTTGGTTTATTTACAACAATGCCACCGCCTTTTCCAATCGCTTTTCCAAACTGAAAAGCGATTTTTTTCGCTTTTCCCGCTTTTTCCGCTTTTCCGACATTTCTGTTTTTCCGCCTTTTTCCGTAAAACGGTCAACTGAAGCAGCGTTTTCGCGTTTTCCGCGTTTTCGCAGAAAATGGAAAACGCAGACAACGGCGAAAACGCGGAAAACGAGCATACCAAACGGGCCCTTAGATTTCACAGGATTGTCCAAATCCACCCATACACCTCGTTTCAGAGGCTTTTTCAAATCAATTTCAACAGAGACTCTTTCAAATTTGCCCCTATCCTGAATAAAAGTAGTTTCATCAATTTTGATCACTGTCCCGAAGGATTCCACCACCTTCTCCAGGAATTCCATGTTCCAGTATTCCGGTGGGAGATTATAGAGGTGAATCCAAAGGATGGCAGTAGATAATTTCTCGAAACTTGCCTGGAAGTGTGGCCTCCAACGCATCAAATGAAGAACCATCCCATTGACCGACCAAGGGCCTTCAGTGAGAATAGTTTCCATCATTTCAGTGTTTGAAAATCGGATTAGGAAAAACCCATTAAGCATATCTGCCACTGTGAATTCAGCCAAATGATTCCATAGTCGAGACAGAGCATCCCTTGTAACTCCCAGAGGAGGAGCATGGCCCAGGAACTTGCCGAAGACAACCGACTCCATGTTGGCATGTGCTCGACGAACCACATCCTCGTTTAGGAAGATTGTGTCTTTGACGGACGCTTTGAGGCTTTCCAAGAAGGGCCCTGGTGTCAAGACTGAGATTTCCGCTGCACTGGGGCCAGGATCGTGCACAACATTAGACCATGAGCGACCACCAGTTTGTTGTCCCTGCGCTTTCCCCTGCAAATCAGAAGAGAAGTGGGGACCTTGTTTTTCAGCTCCTAGAGGGCCTGGGATAGTACCATCGTTGGGAGGCGCTGTGGGGGCCTGCATCTCAACTCCTCTCCCCCACCTACCACTGTAAGTGGGGGACAGGTTGTCGAAGACGAAGGCTTAGAGATCAATTCCTCAGAGGAGGAGGTGCGCCTTCCTAGAGCCCTGTAGATTTAGAGAGAGTTGAGAATAGCTCATTTGGATTAGAAATTGTTGGAAAATGAATTAGCCCCACATCGGGAGTTTGAAAGAATATGAACATTTTTAAATAGAAAGGTGGTTCACCATGAAATACCTAAGTACTTGGGTTTTATAAGTGGTGGTTACTCTAATATTTCATTCATAATATCTAAATTTTTTAATAGAAATTAGTCTAAAAAAAATAAGATATTTTTATATGAAACCGCGGTCATGCTTATTTTGCGTGATCAATAAATATGATAATTTCAAACATCTGAAGAGTCAGAAAAATGCAGTGAAAGTACTCAACTTATAAATTAAATTAAGCACCAATCTTCACAAAAAAAATTAATAACTCATTCTCTCATATAAAAAGAGATTGAGGGTTCAAACTGCGGCAATGGGCTTGATTTCAATGACTTGTCCATATTTATCAAAAAAACAGAAAAGTTTTAAATTAAAAATTTCTTTCTGTCGGGCCCAAAAGCTACATTGTGAGCAAATAATAACAACTATTTAAACCTAATCTTTAAACCTATACTATGATTCCTAAAACGCGTCTATCTATTATATTAAATAATGAACAAAACTTCACTACTTATTTTTATATTTAAGTTTGTGTTAATTTCTATTTTGCCTTATTATGATGTGAAATTATGTTTATTCATTATAGTTCCAGAATAATTATCATGATTATTTATCAAATAATATGTTTTTTTATGCTTTTTCAATTTATTATAAATTAAAACATGACATTTTATAGATTAGACCAGATTGGAATATTAAATTTTTATAGATTTATTTAACTTTTTTCCATTTTTTAATGTTTTTCTAATAATCCAAGCCGTCCTTTCGGATCTCAAGCCCCTAAAAATTCGTTTCTAATTTTCCCAACACGTCCGTCATAATTTTGGTATTTGCTTTTCTTCCAGGCCAAGCATATACCCTCTTACAAGTCTTCTTGGATCCGCTGTACGGTCCACTACACCAAACCCAAATCATAATCCACGCAGCACAGTTAAAAAAACGTGGCATTCATTTATTGGTGTAAAGAGTTGGCTCCACCAGAAAAGTTCACGCCACGTAGTCTCAGGGATGATAGGATCCCATGTGGCAATCAGATCTATTGACACGTGGATTTAAAGTTATAACCGCATTCTCACGGGTTCATCTAAAACCGTTTCTACTTCTTCTTCCCCTCCTCAAACCCAACGTTGTTCTCAAACCCTAACCCTAGTTTCTCTCTCAGTTCTCGCTCGATCTTCCCTGAAAATCCTAACCCTAGATTCCCCAGCGGAAAGATGTGGCAGCGATCATTCGGAAAGGGCGGGGACTTGGAGTCCGGCGGCGCCCGGCCTCTGTACCCGATGATGCTGGAGAGCCCGGAGCTCCGATGGGCCTTCATCCGCAAGATCTACTTCATCCTGGCAACGCAGTTGCTACTGACTGTCGCCGTTGCCGCCGTCGTCGTCACCGTCCGCCCCATCTCCCACTTCTTCGTCTCTTCCACCGCTGGCTTGGTGCTCTATATTTTCCTCATTATCTTCCCATTCATCGGTACGTTTCTTCGATTTATTTTCAATTCTTGGCTTCTTTTTTATGAATACCTTTTAATTTCTTGGATATTTTTCTCAGTGCTGTGCCCTCTGTACTACTATCATCAGAAGCATCCGGTGAACTTTCTGCTTCTTGGATTGTTCACGGTGGCGATCAGCTTCGCTGTTGGGATGACGTGCGCTTTCACAAGCGGTAAGTTTCTAAGTTTAGAATTATTGTAGATTCTGTAATTCTTGCGAACTGCTGCGATTTAATCAGGAGAAATCTTTGTAGTCAATGGATTAGGATCATATATATCCAAGATTTATGAATCATGAACTAAATTTTGGTGTAAGAGGAAGTTATTAACATATGAAAATCAATGTTTATGCTTACGTTTTGTGAAAATGACTATTTGCAATTTGGACAACACCGTTGAACTGGTCCAAAAATGTTAGCGTGTGTGGAAAAGGATATAAATTGAAATCCAGTTGTTTGTGGAAAAATGCTAAATGACCTCTTCGTAGAGAGAGATGTTTTGTAAGCATCACTCAAAGTTTATGGTGATTCTTAACTTGATACCCATCATGATAATTGACTGTATATATTCTCAACTCTCTTTAGAAGGGAATCACTAAAGAATAGTTTCAAGTCCGGAATACGAATCCAGCTGTCCTCAACTAGAAATTAATTAATTTAGGTAAAGATTTTCCATAACAATGCACACCCAGAATAGAAAAGGCTTTTTTCTAGTTGATGCGTCCTAAAGGCGGGATTAACAGGTTGATTTTTGAGTAATTATAATATAGCATGCAAATTACTTGGTTGCTTGGTCTAGCATTTGCATAGGAGTCATGCATGGACAAATTGGCCTCCTGTGTAAAAGAAGTTGAAATTGGGGTTGATTTTATCTGGCTTGAGAGGTTCTTCGTCAATTTTTATAATCCTTCAGATTGAAGATGAGATTGTAAGATAGATGAGCGGGACATTGTTAAGCACCATTCATTGGATCCGATGAGTGGTACTTTGTTATAATGCTGTGTAAAAGACATCACTTGTTAAGCACCATTCATTGGTTCTGATGAGCAGTACTTTGTTATAATGCTGTGTAAAAGACATCGCTTGTTAAGCACCATTCATTGGATCCAATGCGCGGTACATTGTCAAGTCTTTGAATGATTCTTCTAGTAGGTATTGGTTTTTTATTAGATCTAGTGATATTATATGAGAAATTAATCAAATCAATATTGTTAAGGGAAGTCAACTAAACACAGACATGCCTTGGCATTGTATTCCTTGGGTAAATAAAGTTTGAGCAATTTCCCAGCTTTCCTAATCCATTTTGTCATTCAATTTAGAAAGTTTTGGTGGCCTCATTCTTCAACCTTACTACCTCCTTCATCTTCAGAGTATTACTATAATATTCTGTGGCACTTAAGGATCTTGGTTACCTTTCTTGTTCTTTTGTTATTGATGGGACTTATTTAAGTACCAGACTGGTTGATCAGGGATATTGTTTTTGTAAACTCATTATTGCTTACTCATAGTCATACGTTAACTCTGTTTTTCACTTCACTTGGCAATACCCACTTTTCCCTTGTTTATACTTATAAATATGGATCCTATTGATGACTATATTTATGAAGCCTGGCGATAGTATGCCTAAGGTCAAGTAATATAACATTCTTCTTTCTGTTACTCCTCGTTTTCAAATTTTTGTTGTCTGTAAATTGAACATGAGAACTTTTTTATAGTGATATTGATGAGGTTTTATTAATTTTTGTGTTATTAAAGCAATTTTTACTCTAGTTACAATAAAAGGTTAAAAAAATGAATTTGCAATAGTAGTGTACTTTTGTTGCAGGGACTAACTACTATACTGGTTGGCTAGGACTTGTCAACATCCCTGGACTTCAAATGTTCTAATATCTGAATTATCTTTTGAAAAATATTAGTTCAATAACCTTAATTAAGCTTCAAATGTATAAATTTGTCAAGTTTGCTATCCTGGGTGCATATTGCAGCAGATTTTGCCTGCTATAAATCTGTACAGGGTCTGGGATTTTAGACTCATGGACATCACATCTTTAGCAATATCATCCTCTGCTTATCATCTTTAATTGGAAACAGGGAAGGTGATACTGGAAGCAGCTCTTCTCACAGCAGTGGTGGTCATTGGTCTCACCCTTTACACTTTCTGGGCAGCAAGGAGAGGCCAGGACTTCAACTTTTTGGGCCCCTTCCTGTTTGCATCTGTCCTGGTATTGATGGTTTTTGCTCTTATCCAGGTAAATAATTAGTTTCACTGCATGTTAGCAAACCTTTATATGCTTTACATGTTCATTTGTCCATTTGTTAATATTCTTGATTCCTTTATTCTCTTTATGTTGTAGATTTTCTTCCCACTAGGCAGGATATCTGTCATGATCTATGGAGGTTTGGCTGCGATAATATTCTGTGGCTACATTGTCTACGACACTGACAATTTGATCAAGCGGTACTCTTACGATGAATACATCTGGGCCGCTGTATCTCTATATCTAGATGTCATCAATCTCTTCCTCGCTCTGCTTACCCTATTGAGAGCAGCTAATGATTAAACAAAGAAGCACCATATTTGAATCAAAATAAGTACAGCGGTATTGTTTGGGCCAAGTGATGTTCATGCATGCAAGTAGTAGTGTCTTCACACTGATGGAACTGTAAAAATTGAAGAATTCAAGATATAGATGGAATTGATGCTATATGTGAATTGATTTTTGATTTGCATCTACATCAGGTGTGGTATGGTATAGTTTGCCGCTATTCACATATAATGTGGTGCCTGAAGGTTTGATTACAATAATGTGCCTTCTTCTCACATGACCAGTCCACAGTCTCAAGCAGACCTTGCCCAATGTTAATATATATTGTAAAACCTTATATTTTATATAGACCTCTGTTGTGATATTTGGTTTTGTGAGGTGTGCAATAAAATTACAAGTTTTGATAATACCATATGTTACATTTTTTAATTAACCCCCCTAAAAAAATATTTATCAACGGATGGCTGATAGCGGGAGAGAAATCCAATTTGGTACACGTCACATAAAAACATGTAATAATAAATATCCTCATTTATAAGGTTTTTCTTGTAAAAAATAATAATTACAATAATTATAATAACTCAAGGTGTCAACCGGGCCGTGTCAAGCACAAGAAGGAATGGCCTGTGTGCAAACTCATGCTGGGCCGCCTTCCCGGGGACCTTCGTGAGTCTGCAAACGGGCCAATGAGTCGGCCCAGCACAAGTTTATTTTAAAAATTAAAAAAATTTAATTTAATATTTTCCTTAAAATAAGTATATATATATATATATATATATAAGCAAAAGACCCTCACGTTGCTCAGGTTTTTTAAAATAATATTATTAATTTTTTAGGTTTGATATAAACTTTTTGATATTAATATATAAAGAGTCACAATTTTTTAAATGTATATATGTAGATATTCTTTAAATTAGCAATACAACTATCAAAATATTGTTTTTACATATATATAAAACCCAAAGAAGCTCTAAATAAGATTAAAAAAAAATACACAATTGTCATATACTTGTAAATAAATTATGTGCAGTACAATGTATACATGTGAAACAAATACAATTAAAAATTACATGCTTGTATTTTCTCTATTGGAGTTTATCACAATTCTTCATTCCTTAAGCTCCTCTTCACTTGTTTGTCGGTACCTTTTTTGTTAGATTACCATTTGATAGATTGCTTCCAAATCTTTATATTGCTTTTAATAGGGTTTTGATAAGGTTTGAGGGGGTTTTATAATAGAAATTATAATTTTTTTATGTGAAATTTAAATTTTTATTTTTCACTTTATAATAGATTTTCTAAAGAAATTAAATATTCTTTATTTTAATAATTACTTTTTAAATTAAATAATAAATATTTCAAATTATTTTTTTTCTATAGCCAAAAGTTCTTCAGCAGTTTGAAGCACTATGGGAAACTCTTTATTAGTAATAGTTCTAGATATTTCAAGATTTTACATATTAAATTTTTTTTTTAAAGAATAGAATGAAGTGTTCGACGAAATAAAAAATGAAATACTTCAAGTTTTAAAGTATTAAATAATATATTTTCAAATGATTAAAGAAAATAATATAAGGTTTGATTTTTAAACAATTTTTCAAAACTGATTAATAATTTTAAGAATTAGTTTCAATGAAATAAAAAAATAAATATTTTAATTTTTAAAGTATTGAAAAATAAATTTTCAAACGAATAATTTGGAATGAAGGGTTCTATTATTTGGATGATATTTATTAAACTTCTTTAAATATATTAATTAAAGAATTTTGGTATTGTTTTAAAAGGATTTTGATGTGGTTTGAGGGCTTTATTATAATTAAAATTATATTTTTTTAGTATTGTGGAAATTTTAATTTTTTTTTTTTGAATTTTTTAATATATTTTCTAAAGTGATTAATATTCTTACCTTTAAATATTAATTTTTAGATTTAAAAAAAAAGTATTTCAAATATTAATTTTTTTCTATAGCCAAAAGTTCTTCCACTGTTTAAAGCATTATGGAAAAAAAAATCCTAGATTTCAATAGATGTAGATACTTCAAAATTTTAGATATTTAAAAAATTAAAAGAAAAACTTAACAAATAGTTAATTTTAAAAGTAAAATAAAATAACTAAGATCTGATTAAAATTATTTTTAAATTATTTATAAAAAAACATTGCGATAATTGAGGATATAAATTAGGAAATAATATCTTTGGACATAGATTCACAAATCTTATAAAGAGTATTATAAATCATAAATTTTATAAATTTTATCCCTCATATTGAAGCCAATTTTTTTAACTAAAAAATTATATTTCATTATTTAAAATTTAAATTAATTAATTTTATTTAAGAAGGGCTCCTATTTATAAAAAATTGAATAGAGAATATTTAAAAAGGAAAGAACAATTAAACAACATACATTGCGGGGAAAAAATTATGTATAAAAAAGAAGGGGAAAAAACAAACAGAAATAAGAAATAAAACATAAATCAAAGAAAATAAATCCATATTTAGAAATAACATAAATGAAAAATATAATTATTAGTTCACATGTCTAATGTATCAATCTCAATTTCTTCCATTTAGTTTTACCTACACTCATCTCTACGGATTGTATAAGAGTAGGGCTAACATAGACGCATCTACTGACATATACTTTCACATGCGAATGAAAAGAGATATAAACATAACCAAGAGACCTCAATAAGTTGCCCAAAAAAAAAGGAAGAAAGAGACCCCAACATGCACTTATTTACTGTCAAAATCTTGTATATTGAATGGACACTCCAAAAAATTTGGAGCTTTAGAACTATAAGAAGCATTATGAGTATAAAAAATTACCGAGGGGATTGTTAGAATCTTGTTGTTGCCAATCAGTAGTGTAAAACTGAGACCCAATTCTATATCAATTCCTATAAAAATATGACCAAATAAATAAAAGGGGAGAAAAAGGGATACCTGAATCATGTTCTTCTTCGTCGATAACTCTACGCCGACGTCCCTCCTCCTCCTCCGGCGGTTAAGGCTTCTCAGCAAGTTCATGAGAAGTTCTCTACCAAAGATTTATAACTATGTTTATAATGTCATTAAAACTAAAGCTAAAAGGATCAAATAAATAAATAAAAGGAGAGAAAAAGGGATACCTGAATCCCGTTCGTCCTCGTCGATGACTCTATACATCGGCGTCCCTCCTCCTCCTGCGGCAATTAAGGCTTCTGAGCAAGTTCATGAAAAAAATATATCCTCAAAGTTCTCTACCAAAGATTTATAACTATGTTTATTATGTCATTAAAACTAAAGCATAGAAATGACCAAATAAATAAATAAAATGAGAGAAAAAGGGAGAACTGATTCATGTTCTTCTTTGTCGATAACTCTACGCAACGTCCCTCCTCCTCCGGCAGTTAAGGCTTTTGAGCAAATTCATGAGAAAAAAAAAATTACTACTCAATGTTCTCTACCAAAGATTTATAACTATGTTTATTATGTTATTAAAACTAAAGTATATATAGAAAGGACCAAATAAATAAATAAAAGGAGAGAAAAAGATACATGAATCCTGTTCTTCCTCGTCGAAGACTCTACGCCGACGCCTCTCCTCCTCCAACTGTTAATGCTTCTTAGCAAATTCATGAGAGAAAAAAAATCACTCCTCAAAGTTCTCTACTAAAGATTTATAACTATGGTATCTTATTAAATTAAAACGTAGAAAGGACCAAATAAATAAATAAAATGAGAGAAAAAGAGATACCTAAAATCTGAAACATGTTCTTCATTGTCGATAACTCTACGCCGACATCCATTCTCCTTCGGCGATTATGGCTTCTCAGCTTTTGCTCATGAGAGAATGAAAAACACTTCTTAAGATTTCTAAATATGGATTATGTCATTAAATCTAAATTAGTAAAATAATGATCTACCTGCCACTTTTAAAATTTGAATTTTTTTAAATATGAATTTTTCACATGCACCCTTTTTAAATTAAGTAATTATTTCTAAATACATATATCTTATATATATACACGATATATTAAATTCCAAAACCCAACCTAATTATCTTGACAACTTTTAAAATTTTCCCTAGATGGGGGTATTTTGGTAAGTTCATCCATTCTCTTTTTGCCAGAAAATAAAAAATACAAATCCAAGTATAATGGTCATGTCATCATAACTGCACAGAGGGCATTTTGGTCAGAAAATATAAAAAGTAACAGAGTTAGTGGATGGAGGGACTTATAATTCATTATTTCTAAAAGGAGGGATGGTTTGGGAAAGGGAAACTTTGGAGGGACTTTTTGTTCATTTCGAAAACTTTGGGGGACTTATAAATCATTACCATTATTTTAAATTCAAAATTTTGAGAAAATTTTGAAATCTCAATTTAATTATCTAGTTTTTTTTATTTTTTTTCAAAATTAAAATTATCCCACTCATTTTCTTTCGCTATACTTGAAAATTTAAAAAAAATCCAAAATTTTGAGATATTTATATTCAAATTTATTTGAAATTCCAAATTATTAGAAAATTTCAAAATATCAATTAAATTTTGTAGTTTTTAATTTTTTTCAAAATTAAATTTATTAAATTTAAATTATGTGATAGACTTCCATAAATATTTAGATTGATAGATCTCTTTTAAAATAGATCTATTCGTATTTAGTATTGTAGATAAAATTTTTTATAATTAAAAATTCTAAAATTTTGAGAAAATTACAAAACCACATTCTAATTTTCTGGTTATTTTAGATTTTTTCAACTTTAAATTAGGCTCCTTTTCGGTTAATAATAGGGTTAATTTTTTTTTACCCACCTCAACTTTACACCTTTTTCAATTTGGCACCTCAATTTTTTTAAGAATGTAACATACCCTACAACTTTTTTTAAGTGCCTAAATGTCACTTATGGCTAATTTTATTAATAAAAAGCTGTTTAACTGAGTTAATTAAATAAATAATATAGATAGCTATAGATATTATTTGAAATTCAAAATTATGAGAAAATTTCATAAATTTTTAAAAAACCTAAATTAGTAAAATAATGACTTATCTACCATTATAAAAATTTATTTTTAAAAAAAATTGAATTTCTCTAAAAAGTAAGTAATTAGATATATATATATATATATATATATATATATATATATACCAATCCAATTTTCTTGCTAATTTTTAAAATTTAAAAAATCTGAAATTTTGAGATATTTATCTTTTTTAAATTAAAAATTATGAAAAAAATTTTAAAATCTAAATTTAATTATTATGGATACTTTTCAAAAAAATTTAAACATCCGAAATTTTGAGATATTTATATTATTGAAAATTCAACATTTTGAGAAAATTTTAAAATATCAATTTAATTATTATGGATACTTTTAAAATTTTTAAAAAATACAAAATTTTGAGATATTTATATTATGTTAAATTCAAAATAATAAGAAAATTTTGAAATCTCAATTTAATTAGTATAGATACTTTTTAAAATTTTCAAAAAATCCAAAATTTTGAGATGTTTATATTATCTTAAATTCAAAATTATCATAAAATTTTATAATTTTAATTAAATTAGGTAGTTTTTGAATTTGTTTTCAAAATTAGTGTTAGATTTCCATAAATATTTAAACTGATAGATCTCTTTTTTAATTAAATATATTCGTACTTAGTAATATAGATAGATAGTTTTTTTATAATTAATAATTCCAAAATTATGAGAAAATTCCGAAACTCCATTCTAATTTTTTTTTTTTAGATTTTTTTAAAATTAAAATTAGACTTCTATTCTTTTAGTATTATATATAGATATATAGATATAGATATATAGATAAGATTCATTAGAATAAAAATTAAATAATTATTTCTCAATATATACATCCCATATAAATTTATAACAATAATAGCACCCTCACACGGGCAACTCCAACGGAATCTTAAAAATAGAAGAAATCCCGCGTCGCCTATCTATTCTCTCAACCTCCGTTCCCCCCTCCTCTTCCACTGCTCCTCTTCCATCTCCTTCAACCCTTTCTCGTTCCCCTTTGAAACACTAAATCCGAAATGGGGAAGCACAATCAATGGAATGGAGGAAAGGAAGGGGACATCGAGACCGGCCCCGCTCCCGCCGGCGCTTTGTACCCTAACATGGCGGAGAGTCCCTCCTTCCGCTGGGCTTTCGTCCGCAAAGTCTACACCATCATCTTGATGCAGCTTCTTCTCACAGTTGCCATCGCATCCGCCTTCATCTTCGTCCGCCCAATCCCCGCCTTCCTCTTCGCCGGCACCCCGGCTAGCTGGGCCGTTCTCATCCTCATCATCATCGCGCCGCTCATCCGTCAGTTTCTTTTCTTCTCTTTTCGGATGATTTTCTTGATGCTTTTCAGATTGATTTGATTTGATTATTTGTTTTCTTTTTTTTGGTTTTATTTCGGCAGTTCTGTTTCCAATGGCTTACTTCCAAGAACGTCATCCTATCAATATTGTTCTTCTGGGATTGTTCACAGTCTTCATGGCTTGTAGCATCGGAGTGGCTTGCGCGACAAGGAGCGGTAAAGATGATTACACTAATCATTAATCAATCCAAGATTATATATATATGTTTCTCATTTTTCATTTTTTCATTTTTCTTTTGTTTTCAGTTTACAATTATAAAGAAATTATTCATATTCATAAAGTTCATCGAGTTTCCACCATTAACATTTAATAAGAGACAGAAAATAGATGAAATGTTTTATATATGCATCCCTACAATTGTTTAAAAATCTATTAAACCTATTTTATTTTATTTTTTATATTTTCAAATTTTTAATATATGTGTCAGTAAGAATTTCAACTTTGCAATGTACATGTAAAAGATAAACTTTCAGGATTTTGGTTGTTAAGAAACCTGAGGAAACTTTATAGGTTTGTTTTTTTTTTTTCTAAAATTAACCTTTTTGGCTTATTTTGCTCATTAAAAAAATCTCTAAGGTCAATTTCTTAGGAGTAGGCAAATACACCAAAGTTCTTGCTTGAATTGCTAAATAACTTTTGTTTAAAATAGAACTTGTAGAGGGTCCTTATTACCTGCTGCTGATTGAGTTATGCTTTAACTTGTGGTGTCAATCAACATAGAGCTACAAGCAATACAGAATAAACAAAGATGATCTTGTATTGCTTGTGAGGCTGCAAATCTACATACTTGACTTTTGACATCTTATAAACAATAAGAAATTAAAGGTTACATTCACCATCTAAATAAAGAAGGAAACAGAAACATTGCATCTCTGGTTAATCGGGAGGCGAAAAGATCAAATGTTTACTCAGATCATGTTTCATGCCTTTAACAGAGAGCATATCTCCATCTTATTATAGTCTAATTAATTTTATTATAGGGTGTTTTTTATATTTATCATAAATTCTTGCATTTGTCCATTAGATGGTTGCTTATAATCACTCAGATAGAAGAAACATCAGCCATCTATTAGGTATATTGTAGTACAAAACATTAATCATCAAGCTGTTTAATTGTCTATGTTGAAGACCATTAAGTCAGGAAAACTGATGATTTTATCCAATCACAATGCTAGAATCACAAGGTGAAACATCCATGATTTGTTATTCCCTTTTTTGGAAAGCATGATTTGTTATTCTTGTTCTACACATTTTTTTTGTCCTCACCAACTGCAGTTCAAAGAAATCAAATTAAAGCTAAATCAGAGAAGCATTGTCATACCATAATATGTTTCATTGTGTTATTTAGCTTAAGGCACCATTAATATGTCAAGAACTTGTCAAGATTTCATGCTTTTTGATCCACATTGACGACATAATGCTATCAACTTCTTTGTTACTTCTAACTGGTTCTTCTATCAAACAGGGAGAGTAGTCCTTGAAGCTGCAGTCTTAACAATAGCAGTTGTAGTAGCAATCACACTCTACACTTTCTGGGCAGCAAAGAGAGGTTATGATTTCAACTTTCTAGGGCCATTCTTGACTGCTGCAATACTGATACTACTCATATATTGGGTAATCCAGGTATTTGAAGCTTTAACATATAATTTCAAAGCCAACTTCTCTACATGTCTCCCCAATTTTCATCACCTTATACTCTGTATCTATCTTGCAGTTTTTCTTCCCATTTGGAAAGATTGGCCAGACAATCTACGGATGCCTTGGCGCGATCATATTCTCTGGTTTTATCATCTACGAGACCGACAACTTGATCAAACGCTTCACCTACGACCAGTATGTCACTGCTGCTATTTCTTTGTATTTAGACATCATTAATCTCTTCACATCCATCCTTAGCATATTCGGCGGCATTGATTCATGAGCATCTCAAGCTTAGGAGCCTTGTAACCTGACCAATCGTATTCCTTTTAGCCTGTTTAACTTGATGTAATATCACATTGATCACAATGCAATGCATCTGTGTTAGTATGTTACATGTTATATCACACAGTGAGATCATTGGGGAATTTCATTTCTGGTGTGGTATCTGTCACCATGCACACACTCACACTCAGTCAAAGATTCTTTCCTAGGAAGGACCAGTGAAAGAGACATGATTCAATCCAGATATAGATTAGATATATAGACAAGGTCTCACCAAAATACAAAACAGAGAACCATGAACAACAAATCCATTGCAGAAACTGCTCTGATCCAATCCTCTTTTTATCTTTTTCCTCTTTACAATGGGACACATAACACAACATCCCCCACAACATTCCTGTCAAGCTCTCACCAGTATTCATTCATGTGGGGCATGTCTCTTCTCTCTTTAATTCTCCAGCTAGCAATCCCTCTCAATTCTTCATCCTCTCCAGCTAGCCATTGTTGTCCATACTCCTTTGCTGTATCAGATGAGGCTTTTCTTATCACCGACGATATTGAGCAGCCGACAAACCCCTTGTGTCCACATCTCGTACTCCCTTTGGCTCCTGCACTCAAACTCGATCACCCTCCGCTCCGGGGTCCTCAGCCCGAAGTACCGCCTCTGCTCCCCACCCTCCAGCAAGTGCCTTCCTGGCCACGCCGGAATGTCCTTGCACACCCCCACAACCACACCTGCACCCACATTACATACTCCTCTCAGTAACACAGACAAACACAATTCACATCATTCAAAGTCATGCTCACTCTTTTTCTTCTTGGTAATAGTCCCAGCAACATGCCTGCTCTTCATCTTAACCATCACCTTCATATCCATTTAACAAAAACAATCATTAATAAAAGTCCCATACAACAACCAATCAAACATAAACAAGAAAAAGAAAAAACTTATTATACCTGCCCCAATCTATTAATGTAAACAGACACAACCTTCCAGTGAAGATCACCTGCAATTCCCCAAACAAATCAATAATACACAAACCAGTTAAAAAGTTTTAAGACAATTATGCTCATACCTTTGCGAGTCCGTTTGAGAAGTTCAGTCCCCCGGGCGAGCAACTCTTGGCTACAAAGACCAAGAAAGTTCTCATCACCAAACACCTCTCCACTCAAACTCTCCTCATCATCCTCATCAACAACAACAGCATCACTTGAACTCTTCTTCTTCTTCTCATTCTCTTCACAGTAAGAATGGTAATGGCTAACAACATAACCCCCATTAGCTCCACCACCACCACCACCACCACTCTTCTCCACCGGTATCACCGCCGCAATGTTCCACACCTCCTTCAGTGCTCTAGCTTTCAACGTCGCCGCCCCTCTTAACGCTAAGTAAAATCAAAATCAAACACATCATCACTCCATGAACTCTAAACAAAAGAAACAGAGTACTTATTTAGATGTTTAGATTACCAGTTGCGGCGGCGGCGGTGAGTGTCACGACATCACCGGGTGTACGAACATTTACGGCGGACCCGACAACGGCGGCGAGTTGATCACGTTCAGCTCCCAACGTCTCAGCCGCCTCAACGCACTGAGCCGCCACCAGTGTCGCCGCCGACGCAACCGCCATGTTCGTCCTCGCCGCGCGGTCATCCTTCCCGTGCCCCGACGCCGCCGCGGCGGTGGCAGCCGCAATAGCCGCCACTGCCGCGGCAACACCGGCGACAGAAACGGCGGCGTGAAGCTGCGCATTGTGCGCACGTGTCTCCTCTTTCTTCTTCTCGCGCCGGTCTTTCAGCCACCGGCCCACCGTTTTCCCTCGATACACTGGCTTCCCCGGCGTAGTCGCCGCGGCGCCGCCGGCGCCAGCGTTTATGCTTCCCCTGCAGTACTGCGTGAACAGACAGACAGCATGCGTGAGCCAGTTGAAAAGACGATAATACCCCTGTGACCCAACAGCCAATTCTGGTTAAGAATCAAAGTTTCTTTATTTTCGTAACCCGCGAGAAAAAAACCAAAAGGGCATAACAGAACAAAAGAGATGTAGACAAAAGAAAAGCAAACTTTAATCCCCAACTACACCTATATGTTCCAATTCCTTCCCAGAATAACCCCCAATCTCCTCGTATCATCTGGGCTTTGACTCACATTAGACCACAAAAAGACAAAACATGGGGGGCTTTTCTGGAAATATAAAAAATCGAGAAATGGGGTGTAGTTTGGGAAGAAACAGTGGTGTATTTCCGGAAAGAAGAATGCTTTAGTTCGAGTTCTTATGGGGAAAAGAGAAAGTCATCTCTCTCTTTATTTTACTCTCTCTCTAGAGAGAGGTGGAGCTTTCACTTTCAGTAAAGGCTGTGAACTTGGTCGCTTTGTCTTCAGTGCTCCAGCTTCCAAAATCGAACAGTAATTAATATAGAGAGAAAACAAAGTTGGTCTTTTTCGAGAAGAGATTATAGAGAGAGAGAAGCAGCCAACCTTGACGTCGTCCATGTCCGACGGGGAAACCGGCGGGCTGTCGGTGAGAGAGCCACTGTTCTGGCCGCCGTTGAGAGGTCCACTGCTGTGCGACAGCCGGCCCGACGCCAATGGTGACACCTCCTGCCAATCAAAACAGAGCTTAGAAATTAATTATAACCAAACCAAAACTAAAAAGATCTGAACTTTTCTCGTTGATGGTCTCACCGACTGAGACATGATGCGTTCGAGGACGAGTTGGGAGGTTGCGGAGGTGGCTAGAGTGAAGGAGTTGCCGGAGATAAGGTCTTCATTCTCAGCGAAGGGGTCTTCTTCAGGGATGGTGGGGGATGGAGGGAGCTGAGGAGAGAGTGCCTTGGAGACTTCTAAAGCGGAGACACTCCATGATCTGGAGAGGAACTCCATTGGGTCTTTGGGTATGTCCGGTGGCCGGAGAGCGGCGGCGCAGTGGTGATCTCCTTGGTCATCCATGAAGAATCAGGGAGGTAGTAGTAGTAGTGGGTGTTATATAGTGCGGAAGTTAACTGAGAGACAGAGATAGGTTTAGAATGTCAGAAGGGGGAGAGAGAGAGAGAGGGAGAGAGTGGTGGTGGAGGGGTGATAAGACCTGCTCTTCTGGGGACTCCCTCCGCTGCTACTACTGTACCTTCGCCATTACTCTGCTTCTTCTTCTTCTTCTCTCTCTCTCTTTATAAAAAAAGCTTTGTTTAGGGATGGAGGAGAAGTACTGAAATACCCTTTGTGTTTTAGTATAGAAATTGGACGAAGAAGGTTATTATAGTAAAAAGAAGATGATACCTTAACTGTGGTTAATAAGTCAGTAACATTAATGTTTTCTATTAAATATCATCAATTATTTATATGGAAAGTGTAAATAATAATTGTCTAATATTTGATGTTGAAAACGGTGTAAAAGATGAGGTGTGAATTTTTTATATTTATTTTTAGGTTAATACTTAATTTATTATTATTATTATTTTAAAAGAGTGTAAACCACTTTTATAGGATAAAACCACAGTGCATCACTTAGACTACTAACCTGTTAGGCCAATGGTGTTGGTTGTTGATGGCTACTAACTCTTGGATTGGTCAGTGCTAGGGCTGTCAAACAATCAAGTTATTCATGAACAGTTTGAGATAGGCTTGGTAAAAGCTCGAACTCGACTCAAAATTTCAAACTTTCAAGCCGAGTAGAGCTCAATCGAGTTCAGCTCGAAATTTAATATTAAATTAATATATTAATATATAGTATAAATATTAATAAATATATAGTATATAATATATAATATAAAATTTTAATTTATAAATAAGTTTTTAATTTCGAGCTAAATTAAGCTGAATTCGAGTTTTTGAAATTAAAATTTGGTTGAGCTCGAGATTTTAAAATTATAATTGAGCTCTTAATTTCAAGCTAAATCGAATGGAGCTCAATATTTTGAAATTAAAAGTGAGCCGAGCTTGAGCAAATTTTTTTCGTGCTAATTTTGAGCTCAAGTCCAAGTTATACTATTTCGAGTCGAATTCGAGCTAGACTCAACTCGATCAAGCTCGGCATGTTTACAATCTTAACTAGTGCCATGGAATAAATATAAAAATATTTTTATATTTATTTAATGTGTCATTGAACTTCATAAAAACCTTGTACTTTTTCTATAGAAAAAAGAAAAAGAATGGATATACAAACAAGGACGGTGACTAGTATTGGCCAAGTATTTATTATTTAGAAAGTGATTTATAGTAAATAGATGAAGTTATTGATTAATTAATTATATTTTTATCATGAACATAATTGTTAAAAAGGACTTGTTGATGACCCCCGCAAGGGCAAGCAAGCAGGGGGACCATGGGTGTAGTCAGGTTTTGGTTTGGGTCACGTCATTCTTAAACATCCTTAAGGATAGAAATATTTGCAAATGAATAATTTAAATAATTCATGTTAAATGAAATTTGATACAATTTAAAATTAAGGAACATCCAAACCTTTATTGGGTATGGTTGATCCAAATAAATTGGCAATTATTGTCCAATTGGTACATTTGAGAATAACAATCAATTATTTCATTTCAAAAGCATAATGAAAGAATATTTATTTATATTTTGATTTAGACACGACTCATTAGTCTTATTGACTGTACCAAATGGATAATAATAATTTCATTGTCATATTGACTAAAACTTGAAAGTATTGCACTTGTAATGACATTAACTAATTAGAAATTTAATTTATTTTAAATAATCACTATCAAATTTATCACCTTTTTTAGAATGTACATGTCAAATAATGAGTTTTCAATTATAACATATTATTTGCATCATATTATAATTTGATACGGCTAAATCTCACCATATATGTATCAGCACATCCGAGCCCCTCATAATGACGATACAGATCCCAAGAGTCGTCACACAATTCTCATAGTATGGTCATTGTCACCTTAGGGATAGAAGGGGTGTTCGCACATCAAAAGTGATCATGTCGGATAAAGCGATAAGAGATGTGATGAGACATGAACCAAAGACGAAGGAACGCCAGGGGAACAAAGAGGGGGAGATCTCATAAAAGGAAAGTAAGCAACATTTGAACCAAGACTCCTTACTTCACCCTCTTCTCTGTTGATTATCCCACTAACTTACTCGTCGGAGTGGGATCATGACTACAAGATCTACCCCTCGTCACTGCTATTTTTGTGTCCTTATTTTTTTCAGGGAAGAGTTCGAAAAGCGACACCTTCGCCTTCATCCACAACACAGATTTTCATTTGTTGACCTAGACCGGAGTTGATCTCCAAGGAACCGCTTTTTGCATTAACATAATACATGTTCATTAATTCCTAGGAATTTATATCATAATCATTTATTTTAAAAAAATGGTTATTTTAATCAAAAATTTTGGAAATAAAAAATTAGTAATCTCATTTATTTTTACTCCACAATCTCAAACCCTAAAAAAAACAGAAAAACAGGGTGAGAGAGATCTGGTGAAGTTCTTTTTGCTGTGCAATAAAGAGAATCAGATCCAAATCCAAATGTGACAGAGGGAATTGGAAACATGGAAAAATGATCATCAAGTCTATGACATGACACTCAACATGACTACCTACCTTGGCCCTCCTCTCATCTGATGAGAGACCCACAGCCATCACACTATTGCTCAGTGGAAAAGCTCACACACACCACCTCCCAAGAAGAACCAACACCCATTCATTCATTATATACTACTACTTCTTTAATGCTCATGACCTGATTTGATATCTATATATATATATTCACAGTTTCCCTACTTGTTATTTATTATTATATATTATCTATGCATGATGATGTTAATGTCCCATGTCATCTCACTGCTTGTTTTGAAGGACTCTTTTACTTAAACAGAGAACCATCACTCAGAGTAGGACATGGGGGGTGTGTGTGCCTATAACTCTGTTCTAGCTTCAAGTTTGAAGTGAACTTTACTAGAGATCTTTCTTTAATAGGGTCTATTTGTGTTCTATGGGAAGGAGTGTGTGATCATTTTGTTTGTGTTCTTGTTTTGTTTCCTCTCTTGTGAAAACCTTGGTACAAGATCTCTAATGCATTCATAAGTTGCCTGTGGGGTCTGATCAGAGCTATGGATGCTTGGCCTTGAGATATCATCCTGAGAGCGCCAAAAGACTTAAAAAAAAATGTCATATATATATATATATATATATATATATATATATATATATGACATTTTCTTGTAAGTCTTTTTCTTTTTTGTATGTAATATGATATACGATAGATCTACTCGACCACCTATCTCTATCATACCCTCTCTACTGTTTATACAAAGTTACAAACCAATAAGATGTCGCCATACCTTCATAGGAGAAGATAAAGCTACCTTAGGGGTAAGAAGGGCGCGCCTAGAATCTCATCATGATTGAATTAAGGCGGCACAAATCCTTAGAAACAAGAGAGAGAGGAGACATAAGAGTAGAAGGGACCAGGCAATCAAAATAAGCAACTAAGGAACACAACAATACTCTTCTCCACCATCTTCCTCCTCCGTTCAGGCCACTAACTTGACTGTCGAAACCATCACGGGCAACAGAGTCCCACCCCCTCTAATAGTCTTTCCTTTATTTTGTCCTTATCTTAGGTGAATCTTACAAGAGTGCACCTGCAAAGAGGTCTTTTTTCCTAAGAGACTTCATCAATTAGCTGGAGACCTGAAGAACCCACGTGACGAAACCATATGATCAGCTAACATAATACATTCTCCAAAGACACTTGAACTTTTTCTTCTTTATGTAATACGTTACAAATAAACTAGTTATGGTATCTAAATCTAGATATTAGATAAAAAAAATTAACATAACTTAAAAAAAATTATTAGAATATATGGCTCATATTTGTTGTGTGTAATTTTCTATACATTTAAAATTAGTATAAATATATATAATATAACTATAATTTAAAATATCGTTATCACTCTCTTGGATGTAGACATATCATCTAATCACGTAAATCCTCGTGTGTTATTTTTTTCTTGATTTCTTAATTATTTGATTTGATTTTATCATAATTTCTATATTATAAATAATAAAAATAAATATATTGAAACCTAAGAAATTAAAATATGATAAGTGACAAATAATTTTCAATATATAAAAATATTGAAAGTGAAAGAGAATTACTTACCACTTATCACATTTTTATCAGTACAATGTAATACATAATAACAATAATTTAAACTTTTTACAAAAACAGTAGTTATATACTTGTATCATTTAACGCATTATTATTGCTTTAAAAAGTCTAGTTGTGGTTATGATTTTTAAATTTTAAATTTTAAAATATTAAAAATTTGAAAATATGAACCTAATTTTCTGATTTTTAAATTTTGTTAATGAAAATATTTATAATATTTAATCCCATTTAGTAGTAGAATAAATAATTAAAAAAATTATTCTGATATAAAATAAAATAATACTTGATAAGTCTATTTGGCAGCATGAAGTTGCCATGAACCATGAACAATAAAAAGTATTAAAAAAAAAAACATAGGGAAGTGAGGGGGCCTTGCAGTGTAACGGACCCACGGATGCCACGTAGGATGAAAAGATGGAAAGTTAATTAATAGTGTCGCCATCGGGGCCCACACTTGTTGTCTTCCCGAGCCGACACGAGATCCTGTTATTTTACTTTTTTCTTTTTTTTTTATTATCTGAAGGATTAAGGTAAGCTTTGCATTGCAGACAAAATTTCTCACCTATAATTATTTTTTTCATTGAGACCCCTCCTGTTTTTCTTATTTTCGTTTCAGTCCTTGGTCGTGCCAATCATCTTTTAAGACTTTTGTTGGGATTTGTGGTGCTTGTGGCGTGCTTGGTTCGTCATCATCTCAGTGACTCAGTCTCAGTCCGCTGCCCCAAAACTGAAACTAAACCAGCTTTATCTCAGTTCCTTACAACATGAACATGGTGCTTTTCGAAGCTTTTGCCTTTTGATTTGGTTGGTATTATTATTTATTACTTTTAAACAAAAACAAAACATCAATTCAGTAACAATTCATATAAATGCTAATTAAAGTTAAAATTTATCTCTGAAAAAATAAATCACATTAGATACTTGATACATTGGTTATGTTATTAGATTTTAATTTCATATTGTTTTTTTTTGGAAAAAATGAATAAATTATAATTTATTTATGAGTTTTTTTTTTTATTAAAGTGGAGAAACCATATTTAGTTATTGAGTAAATAGGATGGGTACAATATTGCTCCTATTTGACCTTCCTTTTGGTCCCCATCTGGGTTCCAGGGTTACATAGTAATGAACTACTCCTATGAATTTTGCCCTTGTGACTCTTCGTCAAAGTCATCCTGGCCCATTCCGTGGTACATGTGGCGGGATGTACCAATTAGAGGCAAAGGATCTCCTAAGATGGATGGTATCGGACCCAAATTTCAACTTCTTGGCGGTGTTAGCTGTATCATACCAAGACATTAGGAGGAATGTGATCCTACGAATGATTCCACAGCAAACGCGTTGTTTGTTTCTGAAGCATCTATGGTTTCTTTTGTTATGGTGATGCTTCCCCATGTTATTTTGCCCCCATAGCTCTTGTGTTGACTGAGGACAATTAGCTAGACTGAACAGTTGGCAGTAGTGTTCCCAAATCTGCCCGATGACCGGGCATGCTACCAGCAGGTGATGCACCTTTGTTACAAAGATCATAGCAAGGGAAAAAAATACAAAGGGTCTTGTTTATTAGGGTTTTATATATTTATCTTTTTTTATTCTTGTATTTATCTCTTTATATGTTTAGTTACTGTTTTACCCTTGTAGTGGTATTATATATACCCCAACTTATTATCAATAATATTAAGTTTTTCTCCTATTATGGTATCAAGAGCCAAGATCCAAAAACCCTAATTTTTTTTTTTTCTCCCCCACCGCCGTTTGCCGCAGACGGCCTACTCCATCGCTTGTCGCACCAAGGCCCTGCCAGACCACCGTCACGAACAAGCTTCGGTCAAGCCACTCCACTCAAGTGCAATTACTTGTAATTGAACTTGGTCAACCATCAACCATCAAGCCGGTTTTCAATTTTCACCAATTTCAATTTTGGTCAACAATCCAATTTCGGTCAACATATCATCTATAGTAGCGCCACATCACCAATTTTCATTGGAGCACCCTCCCAAGCCAAGTCCGTCCACAACCAATTTGGTCAAATAGCCCCTTTGGTCAACAGCCAATTTGGTAAAAAAATCAAGATCCAACACTTGGTCAAATTCAAACATCAAGATAGCCCTGCGCGGTTGACGTTCTGACGCGCCAACACAAGCTTCAGATCAAGCTCTTGCTCTCCACGTCAATTACTTCCAATAAACACCAATCTATACTTGCTCTCAAGTTGCCTGCTACAGCCCATGGCAGCCCTCCCATCTCCTGGTTCTTCCTCGTCCGGCGTCTTCTCACGCATTCCCCGCCCACCACATCGATCTCTCTCCAAACCTCATTGCTATTAATGTTGCGGCGCCAAGTTCCTCTCAAGTTAACGGCTTCCAATTATCGCGTGGCGTGGCGCAGCTTTTGACTCTCTCTAATTGGGTATGATCTCTACTTGCTATGTTGATGGATCTCTTCCCTCGGCCCCGTACTCTCTCACCGCACTCTTTCTCGATGTTGAGACTATCAATCCGCCTATTCTCTTTGGGTTCGCCAAGATAAGTTGTTACTTAATGCTATTCTTGGATCTCTCACCGCCAGCCTTGTTCCTTTTATTGCCTTCCAAGAAGACATCTATGGATGCTTGGAAGACTCTCGAGAAGACCTATGCTTCCCCGCCTCGCGGATCTAATTATGGAATTGCGCCGCAAGCTTGCCACTCGCCAAAGGGTCTCGCACCATCACAGTAGTATATGCAAGACATACAGCCTTGTATTGATTCTCTTGCTTTCACGGGCAAGCCCGTTGATTTCGATGAGTTGTCCATTCGGATTCGAATGGATCGGATGATTCTTATAAGCATCTATCCAAAGGCCATTCAAGCGCCGGAGACACCTATCACTTTTGAAGAATTGTTTGAGAAGCCGCTTCATGAGGAAGCTCACCGCCAGCTCTCACCGTGATCTCCACCGGCAAGCACCCTCAAGCATCGCTTTTGGCCGCATTGCACTGTGGGTTCTCTTCCCTTCCAAGCAAGGTAATTCTAGTGGCCGCTCTCACCACAACCGCCGGCCCTCCAACTACAACCCACACTCTCCGCCTTTGTTTTCTTCCCTCCTTCGCGGCTACCTTTGGCTCCACGCTTCACCATCTCCCCATTACTCCTCCTCACAGTGGCTGACTGCTCGGGGAAAGTGTCATATCTGCGTAGCACTCTCGGCCACTCGCTTCGTCAGTGTCGTCTTGTTCCACCACATACGTGGGATCACATTCCGGCGCCGCCTCGTGGTCCTCCTCGTGTGAACACCGCTACCCACTACCCTGCTCCAGGTGCTCCTACTGATTGGGTTGTTGATTCAGGTGCTTCTCATCATGTCACCAGAGACTCGCCCAACCCGCTACTTCATCAACTCTTACGATGAGTCTGAGACTGTCGTCATTGGTGATGGTACCTGTCTTCCCATTATGCATACGGGATCTCTGTGTCTTTCGACATTACATGGCTCTCTTTCTCTCACAAATGTGTTACATGTTCCAACCATGCACTTGAATTTAATCTCCGTTTCGGCTCTTTGTGCAACTAATGCGGTGACGGTTTTATTTTTTGATGATTCTTTTCAGGTGCGGGATCGTCACACGGAGGCAATTCTGGTCACGGGATGCCGTAAGGATGGTGTCTACCTTTGGCCGACCACTCCATCACATCTATCGACTACACAAACTCGCTTCCCCGCCCTCAGTTTGCTTGGTTCGTCTTCGTCTTCTCTTTCCTTGGCACAGTCGCTTTGGTCATCCTTCCGCTAAAGTGTTTAGAAATCAGCTTGTTATCTTTTGGTATTCCCTTTTCCAATTCCCAATTACTTAACTTTTTCTTGTACTTCTCAAGGCCATATTAATAAAAGCCATAAGCTTCCTTTCTCTCAATCTTCCATATCTTCGCCCCGCACCACTTGAAATAATCTATTCTCATGTTTGGACATCCCTCGCTCTTTCTCTTGATGGCTACAAATATTATGTTATTTTTGTGGACCACTTTACCAAATATATATGGTTTTATCCTCTTGTACGTAAAAATCATGTTCATGCGACCTTTGTTGCCTTCAAAAGCCCGGGTTGAAAACCATTTCCAACACCCCATCCGCACCTTGTACTCTGACAACGGTGGGGAGTACATTGCTCTTCGCCAATTTCTAACTAGCAATGGCATTACTCATCTCACCACTCCCCCACACCCGTAACACAATGGTATTTCCGAGCGCAGATCGCCACATTGTTGAGACCGGCTTATCATTGCTTCATCATGCTTCTCTTCCACTCAAATTTTGGTCCTTTGCCTTTGCTACATCAAGTAGCTTTATCTTATCAATCGCATGCCCAAAGCAAACTTGCATTCCGCTTCTTCCTTTGAACTTCTATTCAAGAAGCACCCCACTCATACATCTTTTCATGTTTTTGGTTGTCTTTGTTTTCCTTGGCTTCGCCCATACACTACTTCACAAACTTGACCCTCGGCCCAAAGGCTTGTGTCTTTTGGGCTATTCTCTCGTCTCAAAGTGCATATATTTGCTACAATCTCTCCACCCACCAACTTGTCATCTCCCGCCATGTTCGCTTTGTTGAGGATGACTTTCCTTTCTCTCGTCCTTCTTCCACATCCGGAAACTTCGTCCCGACATTCCTGGCGCCCTCCTCGCTTCCGCCACCATCGCTGCCCCGAAAGTGACCTTCTTGGCACCTCAGAGCGCCCTCCCGTGGCCGCCTCCTTCTCGAAAGCAGACTAGCTCGCCTGGCGGCTCCGGCCCCTTCCTCTCGCTCCGCCGAGGCTTGTCCCGCTACCGCACTGAAAGCATCACGCGACCTTCCTCCAGCCCGCATTCTTCCTCCTCACGCTCCCGTGAATGCCACCAATGTTCACCCCCATGACCACTTGCTTAAAAATTCTATTTTTAAGCCCAACTGAGGTATACTCTCTCTCAAGTAGTCAGCTTGTTCCCCGAGCATCAACCTCGCATAAATGACTCGTGCTCTTCATCATCCCCAATAGTTTCAAGCAATGCAAGATGAATATGATGCTCTTCAAAGTAACAACACTTGGGTCCTTGTTCCTCCCGCCCACATCGAGAATCTTGTAGGGAACAAATGGGTATTCCAGTATCAAACGCCGGATGGTACCATTGAACGGGTATAAAGCCCGTGCCTTGTTGCTAAAGGGTTTCATCTGTCCTTGTTGACTTTCATCGACTTTCAGTCCACATTTGTTAATCCAGCCACCGCTCAGACAGCCTTGAGTGTAGCCTTGCATCACGGGTGAATCCGTCGGCTACCTTGATGTCAACAATGCATTTCTCAATGGACATCTCACTGAGGAAGTTTACATGGAACAACCCTCTGGTATGCGTAATCCTCACTTTCCCAATTATGTTTGCCGTTTGCAGAAGGCTCTCTATGGTTTGAAGCAAGCCCCGCGGGCATGGTACCAGGAGTTGAAACTATTTCTTCAATCTCTTGGTTTTGTTACTTCACGTGCAGATACATCCCTCTTCATTCTATCAGCTGGCTCCACTATTGTTTATTTTCTGGTTTACGTTGATGACCTTCTGATTACTGGTAGTGATCCTCAACAAGTTGCTCGTATTATTCAACAACTTACCACTAAGTTTTCCACCAAGGATCTTGGTGTGCTCTCCTACTTTTGTGGTGTTGAAGTTACACCGACGTCTGATGGTGTGCTTCTTTCTCAGCACAAGTATATTATTGACCTTCTGCAGAAACACAACATGCTTGACTCAAAACCGGTGTCTACTCCTCTTGCTGTTGGTGCCTCTCTACTTCTTCATGATGGGTCCTCTCCTGTTGATACTACCAAGTATAGACAGGTTGTTGGTGGTCTTCAACATTTACGCATGACTCGCCCTGACATTTCCTTTCATTGCCAATGAGACTCTCTCGGCCATGCATCAGCCTACTACGAATCATTGGGGAGCTGTTAAGCGCTTGCTCCGGTATTTGAATGGCACAAAATCTCTTGGCATTCGGCTTCGGGCGAATTCTCCTCTTTAGCTTCACGGCTTTTCCGATGCCGATTGGGGGGGTAATCCGGATGATCGTACCTCCACGGGTGCATATGTCATGTTCTTGGGTGCCAATCCCATCTCTTGGCGGTCTACCAAGCAACGACCGCGGTTCTGGCCATCTATCGAGGCGAGTATCGCTATTGCTTTCCCGGCAAGTACCGAAATTCAATGGATCAAAACACTTCTTCATGAACTGCATGTCCCCGTTCCTTCAGCACCCACTATTTACTCCGACAATCTTGGTGCCACGTATCTATGTGCTAATCCTGTGTTTCATTCTCGGATGAAACATCTTGCCATTGACTATCACTTTGTTCGTGATCTCGCTTCGCCTTCTCTTCTTCTCCCTGTTGTTCATATATATCTGCCGCCGATCAACTCATTGATGCACTAACAAAAGCTTTGCCTCGTCTCAACTACTTGACATTTGTGACAAGATTGGTGTTGCTTCTCGTACACCATCTTGAGGGGGCGTATTAGGGTTTTATATATTTATCTTTTTTTATTCTTGTATTTATCTCTTTATATGTTTAGTTACTGTTTTACCCTTGTAGTGGTATTATATATACCCCAACTTATTATCAATAATATTAAGTTTTTCTCCTATTATTGTTTTCTCATTAATTGTTAAGTATCTTTTTGTGTTTCGTCTCTCCCTTGCTGTGAATATGTAGTCTTTTGTCAATTGGAGATTTCGTTTGACTAGTGTTATGTTGCTCCACTGTATCAAATCAGGATAAGAGAAGAAAGTGTTGTGACTGATTTGTAAAAAAAACACATTATTTTTTTTTTTTAAGACATCACATATTTCACTCCAACTAGAATAAGATCAGGATGACTTTTAAAAAAAAATTGATAATGCTATTATATAAAAATACATATAAAAGGTAGTAATTAAGAATGTTATCAGATTGTTTGCGTGTGTGTTTAATAAAAGGGCGAAGGGTTTCCTTTTTTTTTTGTGTGTGTTACCATTAAAGCATGATAACTTGCATGATTGGATTCCAATATTGCTTCAATGTCCCTCAACAGTGGGAGCTTTTCCTTTACTTTTAAAACTGGTTTTTCAAATATAAACAGTCACTTTACATAGAGAAGGAGAGCACATACAACAACAATCATCATGTCATGAAGCTCTCCCTCTCTTCAAGTGACAAGTGTTGGTCACTTGGTTTGTATATGTAAGTGGAGAACTTACCAAACCAAAACCAACAAACCAACAAGGTCTTATAAAGTTATAATAAAACAAAGTCTCACAATAAATAATATACTAATTTTGAATGATATTTTGCTTATTTATTTATGAGTTGCAATGCAATTTTAAGAAAATATTCCTTCTGAGGCACTCACAATGAAAGAATGACACAGCTATGTACAAAAGGATGTTGTGCAATAGTAAAGTGATGGCAGTACTGTTCCACTTGATCTTCTTGAGTGGTTGGTTCATGGAGGCTTTGAATTGATTGGGAGAAATGCAGGTAGGAATATTAACTCAGGTACCTTTCAAGCCTCTGAATAATGCATGGGACCTGGTCCTCTAATTCTTAATTTCATGAATGACTTGTTTCTCAGTTCTCACTCTCAACAGCAGGCTCTCCATTAATGATCCCTTTTATGACTTGAAAGGATTAATTCAGTTAGTAGATAAGAGATTGATTTAATTCCTCCCTCCTCTAACTATCATTCTTCTTCTTATTATTATTATTATTATTATTATTATTATAGATCATTCTTTGATTGGTTCTCTATACTTTAAAATAATAAAAAAAAATCATGAAACATTGACACTCATTTTTTTTAATGAATAAATCATGATTTATTAATACAATGCAAAATACATAAAAATAGTCCCTGCGAAATCCTAGTTGTCTTGAGGTTTATCCCCAGTCAACTATCCTTCCCTAGTCGTTGGTATTTTTCTGATTTGATGTTGTATTCTTACACTCATCTCCTAAAGGTGTGTTGAACTCTTCGCAGGTGAATGTCAAGCTCCGTTTCACAATTGTCTCTAGCGTCATCAGCTTTGGCTTATTGGATGTGTACACTACATCCAAACCAAGAAAACATTATGAAATCAATTTCATAAATGGTTTATGAAAACACGTTGTTTGTTATGAACACATCTTTTGATTATTTTCGCCTCCATATGCTCCACATAATCAAGTAAAACAATGACACTCAAAAAAATAATACATAAATTATAAACTAGATTATTCCATTAAAATTTTGTTATTTCTTCATATTACATAGGCCATAAAGACCTCCCTGTATGTCGAGGGTGTGACCTTATTCGACGAAAGCACTTGACCATTTACCGCGGCGCATGTGACAGGGTGATAACTGAAATTTTAAGGCTTCACCAAATGAAGCATCTAAACTGCTCTCCCATTTACAAGGGCGGGGACTCAAATCTGAGAGCATGCTCAATTAAACGAATTACCCAACGCACAAGACCCGAGATATGGCCAGAGCAATGATCTTTTGGTTAAATTTTTGTTTTTTCACAAAATGAGATTGGTGGAGGAAAATTGAAGGATGGAACAAGTGATTGTTCTCTTCCAAAGGATATGATTTGCATCCCCAATTGAAGAAATATGCTTTGCTTGGTTACCACAATATAACACTAGTCAACAATGCAATGATCCAAAGTTGTGTTTCAAGGAACTACCAAAGAGAAAGTTCTGATTATAAGGATTTGATATCAGTCTAAATTTAAAAGAGCCCCCATGTTGCACTAATTCTAGTTGCCAATCTAGAAATATTTTAAAAACAATTCTATATATATGATGAATTAATAAGTAGTTTAAAATAATCAATCATTCTTCTTTTCATAGAATATGTTTAAAGATCCTATTGGTCCCTTTCATCTCTCCAAGGACTTCCTTTCAACAATCCCTTTGCCTCCTAAAAACAAAGCTCGTCGTCAAAAAGACACATATAAAGACTAGCTAGCTTTTGAACCTCTTTGTTGGACCCAAAAGTAGTTGAACATAGTAGTGCCAATCATGTTGGGATTTCCTTGGGATTTGAATTATACGAAGATATATAAGATGTGATGCATAATATAAAGATAATGGAGGATGAGAACAATATTGTAGCAATCTTTTATTAATGATCTCATGCCCATTTCGTGGATCTTTCTCAAACAAACACAAGCACAAGCACAAGCACGTGTATTGCATAAATGGAGTGGGCTCCTTGGAGTTGGACTAGTCCCTGTCTCTCTCTCTTGTTAAGGATAGAGACAATAAATACTTGCATCAATTCATTAGTAATTCTAGCAGTCAAAAATTCATTAGTAATTCTAGCACATAACAGAGTGTGGAGGAGAGTCCTGAGGGTGGTATAAATTTAAATTTCAATCGAACTATCATACTATTTATCTTTTATTAATTCAAGCCATGATTTGACTTTCGAAAGTACTTTTAATATCCTATAGTCTAATCCGTGAGTATATTAGTTCCAAAATACATAACCCGTTAAATTTACTGATGTGATATTAAAAAAAGAAAAGACATGAAATGATATTTTTATATATTGGTTCCAAAACACATAACCCCATTATACTTGATGACGTGATATTATAAAAAAAGACATGTCATTGTTTAACCGGGTTATGTGTTTTGAAATCAATATACTCATGGATTAAACTACAGGGTATTAAAGTGTTCAAAGTTGAATCACAAGTCCCGAATTGATAAAGAGGCAAACCACATAATAGTTTAGTGAAATTACTCCTATAAATTTTTACTAGAAATTATGTTTGTAGATACGTTTATAAATTTCGTTCATTCAATTTTGATAGTGAAAACCCGTCAAAGAAGCAAAAGATGCAGAAAGCCCAAGCCCTAGTTAAGAGGAGACTGCACTTCATTATAAACACCCCATAGGGAGCAAGAGATGATGAGACTCAGGAAGGAGGATAATGTTTGTATAGGTGAAGTTTACAATAGTTTCTCATTTTTTAATACGAAAATGTAATCTCGTCTTGTAACTCTTATTATTATCTTGAATAAATTATGATTTATCTATTATTATTTTTAAATAATTCTGATCTAAGCATGCATCAAAGTGACTTGTAATTTGGATTCATCCCATTCATTCACCCGTTAAACTATAAAAATTATTTTTATTTAGTTGTTTGGTTTCATATTTTACTTTAAAATAAATCAATTAATTTTAGATTTATGTCCAAAAAGTTTGTAGTAGCTGGCCCTGGTAGAGTGTGTGCAAGTAGTAGTAGAGTTAGAAGTCAAGAACAGCACCTAACAATGCGCCGTCGCAGTGTCCGAGAAAGCAAAAGCATCAAGCATGGTATGGAAAAGAGTAAGGACAGTAAACACACACATCACACACACTGACTGGTAAAGGCCTCTGACAATTTGTTTGTACACCATAGAATAGAATGAAACAATTAATTTGACTAGTTTACAGGACTAGTAAGTACCAAGCAACAAAGCATCTTGTATGTAGTATTCCATATATGAAATTTGGCTGTTTGACTTTGGTTGGAGAATACCAAGGATTCAAGGGGTTATTGGTATCTGAATCATTTGTTAAGAGTTAAGATTATTTTGTTGACGAATCTGAGATCGAATCTTCATTCTTGCAATTTAAGAGTTTGGTGAGCATCGTTTCTCCTGCATAAAAGCCTCGCAGTAAATAAACGATCACCTCACAAGACGCCCTTTGAAGTCCCTGTGAGGGATGTTTATCACGTTATTCAGAAAAAAAAAATAATACTTTGGTTGGAGAATGTTGGATGTTGGAATAGGACCATGGCAAAACTCCTCCATCAATGTGGGCTTGATAAAGGATAAGATTTGTTTGAAATTTTTCAGGCTTTAAAAACTTCATCATTCTCACTTTAGTTGCATGGCCGTCAATCTGGACTTCATTCAACTAAAGAAAGCATATATCTTGGATTGTTCATATTGCAGAAAAAAACTACAATGCAGAAATGTTTCTCTTTTTTTGGTTTTTTGACAGAATGAGGTCAACCGGTTAGTTCGGTGTCGCTAAGTCAAGTCAGGGGCGTGCCTAGGTCCTTGGTTCGACCAACTGCAGGGGGATTTCGTGCACAAGCGGCTACACCCCCCTCACACAACTGTGCGAACACTCAGAACAAAGGCCCTCACCCACGGTTCGAACCTTGCATCTACAACGAGGTGAAAGCCTTATGCGGGGACCCGGGTACCAATGCAGAAATGTTTCTTTATGGAAGACTGCACTGCATAGGAAACAGAAGCCAGTGCAACACAGATCCTATGGCTATTTAACAATAAGGAGGCTCAGCCAAGACAGATTGCCTAGAGAGTCATAGCTGCCACTCAAGCTCACATTGGGAGAACCAGGGGCCAACTCAGGGAGTATCTCAATTTTGCTGTTTATAATAATACAATCTCCTTGATGACTGATGCTTCTTACACTACTGATTCCAATTCTGCTGGTACAGGGTGTGTGATTATTATGGGATCCAACAAAATTATTGTGGCTGGCTGTGAAGGGGTAGCTGCACATTCAAGTCTTCAGGCGGAATTACTGGCCATCAACAAAGCTTTGGAGCTGAGTGGAAGATTGAACCTGGTGCCCAATAGAGTTTGTTCTGACTGCATCTGAGCTTTGGAACTGATCGGAGCTGATGTGCCACTAGACAGAAATCAGGATCAGAATGTGATCAACCAAATCAGAGAGAAGATTAACCTACTACCACTTATGGAGGTCAAATACTGCCCAAGGGAACTCAATAATCTAGCAGATGCACTGGCCAACCATGCCAGGAGAAACCCAGACCTGTCTCTTTTCCACCGGGGTGCTGATCGGCCGAGATGGCCGGAAGATACAGCTCTTACAGCAGGATTAAGCTTCTAAAGTTTTTTACTGAACATTATAGTAGTGTTGTTGTTTTCTTTAATTAGCTAGTCATAGCTCTTTGTCAAAAAAAAAACACAGATCCCATGGCTCAAATGCTTCACTTTGTCTTCTCTGCATCCCAAATAATTGGATGAACGGAAAATGCTGAAACCAAATGCTATGAAATGTATTCAGTTGTAGAGATTAAGTAGCATATTAGAGACATAAATTTATTACAGTACTAGTAGGAACATATACAGATAACAACAAGAACAAAGGGTATAGCATCAAGAATGCTGGAATGAAGAATAAGCGGTAAAGAAAGACTGTTCTGTGGCGAGAAGAAGAAGCACAACAGAACCTATTAATGATATCATTGCCCATGGATTCTTGAAATAGTCTCCCATCAATTTTGCTCGCCATATGTTCCATCTAAAATCATGATACTTAGTTCAAATCGACACACAATTTATATTTTTTGAATAAGTAGATAAATTATATTTTATTTATGATAAAAGATAATTGAGTTACAGGACACTATTCCTAATGAGGGGACGCAAATACATCATTCATCATTCATATAAGCCTATTCTCTTGACGAAATTGGTGTCCCTACACTCTTGCTCATTGCCTTCCTTGATATGCTAGTGGATCATCCTCGAAAGTGACCCCTACCCTTTATCGACTGCCTAGGAGCCAAATTTGTGAATTCTAGGGTGTGCTTTATTAGACTTGTTGACGTCTTCAGCTTTGGTCGCTTGGCAATTGGGATTGCATCCAACCAAAAAAGTATGAAGAAAGAAATATTACGAATAATTTTTAAGAATACGTGTTGGTTTTGTCTGGAAGCATCGTTTATTCCTTTTACCCCAAATTCTTCATATTATTGCCATAACGATAAGGTCTCAACCCCCTCATAGCATGGCGTCTATCCCGAGGGAGGTGACCCTGGGTCCCCATAGGGCTCCTAGGTCCATTATCTCCGTTCTTATCCTAAATATAATTCAGAAGTAGTTAACACACAATTTATGTAAAATCCATGATTTTGGTTTTAAATAAAGGGTTTAATATTTTCCTAAACTTAATAGTAATTTCCGAACTTTGCCAACAAGGGCATTTTGGGAATCTTTAATTAAACCCGAGGGCATTTTGGTAAATAGACACGGGGGAGGTTCAAAAATATAAATAAAATTATTATATAATTTCATTTATTCTGATTGATAAAGGATTTAGTTAAATTTGGAAGTACTTAATTTATTTAAACTAGGAAAGTCCCCTAAATAATCATGATTGGTACTTATAAGGAGAGGGGGATAATTGATTAAATCTATTTAAGGTAATGCCCTAAGTTTAGTAGGGATGGGATTTAATCAAAGGAAATTAGATCAATTTAAATTCAAATAAATTTAAAATTGTTGTAAATTATTTTGGTCTGCCAAGGACCAAATAGTAATATTTATAAAAGTTGAGGACTTGGTGGGAGTTTGTCATTCTCTCACAAAGAAGGACCAAAACATAAAATGGGAGAAAGAGAGGGAGGTGCCTGCAAAGTTCTCGGTGTAGTTCAAGGGGTGAACGACCCGGATTGAGAGATCGGCTGATGAAGGCCAATCTCGAGGCGAAAGGGGCAGTGTAGTGTGGACAGTCCGCATCGTGAGGGCAAGTGTTTGGCCGTTGGATCCCGAGGGGAAATGCGATCACGAGGCGATCAGCCTCCTTCTTCCTTAGCGCCGCCGCGAGATCCGCCTCTCCGATTATGGAAACTCCGGTTATGGAAGGTCGGGCTGAATTTCAGATGGGGATTTGCAATCAAGGATTGCGAATCACCCCATCTCTCTATAAATACCGGCCGTGGAGACCCCCCTTCAAACACCACCGCCCACCTATCTCTTTTCCGACCGCCACCTTTAACCGAAGGCGTTTGAAGTTGTGAGTAGTGGCCAAAGAACCGCTGGGGAACCATTGTGGACGCCGCGGGCGAGCCCATGAGTGCAGGAAAGGTGTCATGGAGCTACCCCGAAGGCTATGTGTGTCTTCTCTCACCGGAGAAGACAATACGAAGCCATGAAAGCCCAACTCCCTCGTGTGAGCTTTTATTTCTCTCAGGTTTGAATTGCATGCATTCATGTAGTATAGTAGAGGTCGAGGGAGAGGGGAGAGGGAGGGGACTCGACCGAGACAGAGCCAGTCCCCGACGGAGATGGTCGCTACCTCGAACCCTCGACGGCACAAACAGCGGCAAGTGGAAGTCCCGCACGGGCATGGGTCACGGGAAACGCTATAGATGGAGGGCCACCTGTGCCCCGGTGGTTTGCAAAGCAGTTTATGTGGAGGTTCACTGCCTCCGGCCAAGGCTCGTCGCGAGGAAAGGAGAGAATAGAGAGAAGAAGGGGGTGGCTACCGGACCGGGAGGGTCACGGTGCTGGTTCTCCGGTCACGGACCGCCTGGGGACCCGCCGGCGGCCACCTGGTAGACACGGAGACCACTCCACCTGGCCAAGCATACATCTCACCCTATGCAGGACACGGGCTGGGAAAAGAGTAGACAGGGAAGAGAGAGAGTGATAGTGAGGTAGTTAATTAAGTTAATTAACTGTTTAGAGCTTGGTTTAATTAATTGTTGATTAATTATTAATCAGCATTAATCGGATTGATTAATTGGTACCTAAATAATTAGTAAGTTAATTGGAGATTAATTAACTGGATAATTATTTAAATGATTGATTAGTTAAATAACTAAGTGATTAGTTGTATAAATAATTGATTAAATTACTAATGGTAACTAGATTATTGTCCTACTAAATAATTGGTTTAATTAATTAGTAACGAAATAGTTAACAGGTTAACTAATGGGAGAGGAAAAGATTAATTAGAATGCTAGTTTTATTTAACTGTTAACTAATTGGTAATCATTTCAATTAATTGGTTTAATTAATTGATAATTACGTGATTAGTAAGTTAATTAATTAGAGATTGATTAATTTGGGATAATTAATTAATTAACTATGTTAGTCAACGAGATTATAAACCAAGGAATTCAAAATAGATATGATGAGGTACTTCCTTGATTAACAGGATGTGAGAACAATTAATTAGCAGTTAATTAGATGAGTTAATTAATTTTGCTAATTAATTTATTAGAAGCTTAAAGAACAACTATTGATTATCAAGTTAACTAATTGAAAATCAATTAATCAGGATTAAGGAATTAATTGATTGATTAGTTAATTAAATAGAGAATAAAGGGATGAGTAAATTAGTCGATATTCAATTATGTATAATTGATTATTCAAGTGTTGCTAATTCAAGTTTGGAAAGTTAATTAAGGATTTAATTAACTGGTTAGACAATTCGATAAATTTAATAGAGTGGTTAGGTTTATTGAACAAGTGGTTGGGGGCTGGTTCAACCAAGAGGAAGGAAGGCCCACTAAGCCGGACTTGGGCCCGTGAGAGCATGCATAGTGGTTTAATTGTTCATAAACCTACAGCTTATTGAAATAAGATTTGTCTTTATCAGATTTTTGACTTGGATGCGCCGAGAAGTCCCGTGGAGCACGAGGCTTTGTGACTTTAGGTAAGTACTCTTGCTTAGTACCCGCCCAGTGTGGGCTTTCTTGACTTTGTTAATTCATGTTTCTTGTAAGTACTTCAGCCTAGTACCTTTACTCTTTGATGAGTATTCTTGACTTTGTTATTGCATGTTGATCATGCCTTGTTCCTCCCTTCAGGGATTTTATTTTTATGTCTTTGTTGTGACATATTGTTTTCATACATGCTTCCATGAATTTTGTTGAAATCCATATATAGCATGTTTGATTCTTTTGGGGATGTTGGGATCCCTACTTGACCGCTCTTCGTCCTGGCTCAAGGGAGTAGGTGAGCTCCGTGATTTTATGAGCGGCTGGGGACGGGGACACCACGACGCTCCTGCACTCGGCCGAGGGAGAGTGTTACGGTTGTCTCCGGTCGCCGCTGGGGTCGATCAATGACCATGTCCATACATGAGAGGCAAAGCGGCGCTATCGACATACGCACCCGAGGGCCGTAAATGCGACCGGATGGTTTCTCAGGCCAGTATGATGAGAATGCATCGGCAGGGGAGACGTTAATGGAGCCTTCCGCTGGAACTCTTAGCTAGGAGTCATTATCTTGTTTCATTTTTGTGATAGACTCCTAGGTTTGCTTCTATGGGTGTGCCAGAAGTTTGCTTTGATATTCATTTTGTTGATATCATATTTCTTGAACCCCGCAGGGGTACTGAGCTTTCCATTCGAAAGCTCATGCACTTGTTTTCTCCTCGCCATGCATCCCGGTATGAGGACACTAAAGTACGCTATGAGCCGTATCGTGGCCTGGATGATTTGCAGGCGCCCGGCGACCTTGTCTATCTTTTGTTTTGAGTGAGATATTATATTTTGTAGGTCCCCTTAGGCTCGATATTTGTAAGTGCACCAACCCTTGTTATTTATTTCCGTTGAACTCGCTTATTTTGAATAAATTAAGTTGATTATTTTGCATTATCTCGCTACACACTTGTGCCTAGATCCGGTAGCCCGCCTCTACTCGGCTACGGGCCGGGTCTCCAAGACATCGCGTCTCAGGTCCCGGATCGGCCTGAATGCTATAATTTATATATGCAGATAGTTTCTATCTGAATCATAGTGAATCTGGTAACACAAGTTATGTTGAACAACAGATCAGCCTCTGCCTCATCAGTGCTCAGCCCATTGGAAAAGAATTCCATTCAAGTGGAGCAAGCGAACATCCCTTGAAGTATCAATAATACATACAGTCCATGAAATTAAGCAGTATAGATGGCGATGTAGGTACGAGTATCAGGATAGCATTGCTCAAAGCTACCAAGTTCCTGAAGAGAGTGTCAGTGTAATCCTAGAGGCAGAGCTCTGGGATTTCCATTCTGCCATTCATTCTGAAAGGACACATCCAAGAAGCTACCAGCCAGTAGTGCATCGCCAAATGCTCCACATATATTTTTTCTGCTCAAAAGATCACTGGCAAAGCAAACTTATTCAATGGCTAAGTAGCCCGATGAACATTTTAACTTCATTTGCAAATGCTATGCAATATATTCAGTTGTAACAGGTGCTGTACTAAAGGACCAAATCAAGCTGAAATTTATTAAGACAAAACACAGATACCAACAAGAAAAGCCAACAGTAAAACACAGTGAACCAACAAATTAAGACTAAGATTGCATTAGGGAGGTCGAAAATAAGAATATGCAGAAAAGAAAGACTGCTCAATTGTGAGAAGAAGCAGCACCACAGCTGCTATGAGCGATATGATTGCCCACGGATTACTGAAATAGTCTCGCATTAAGCCAGCCCGCCATTTGTTCCATCTTGAATGATGATACTTTTTTTTTGATGAAGTGGATAAACCACAATTTATTTATTAGTTAGCATAAGGGAGTTCAGTACATTGCTCAAACAGTGTGGACAAAAGAAAAGATAACATAACATTTTAAAATTGAATGATGATACTTATTCACATTCACAAACAATTCATGCAGATAGTTTCTATCTGAAGCATAGTGAATCTGGTAGCACAACTTGTTGAAAAGATCAGCCGCTGCCTCATCGGTGCCTAGCCTATTGGATAGAATACCATTCAGGTGGAGCAAGCTTACATCCATGGGAGTATCAATGATACAATCCATGAAAGCAGCATAGATGGTGACGTAGGTCCGAGTATCAGGATAACATTGCTCAAAGGCAATCAAGTTCCTGAAGAGAGTATCAGTGTAGTCATAGAGGCAGAGATCCGGGATTTCCATTCTACCATTCTCAAATGATACATCCAAGAAGCTACTGGCATTGTTTTTCTTGACAAACTTGACACCAGCCAGCTGGAGCTCAGTAGCACTGGGAATCCATTCAGGCACTTTTTCTACTTGTAAATTAATGTTGTGGTTGCTGTGTAGCTGGTGATCATGCTGGGAAGGAACCAGAGTTGAATGGAATAGATGAAGCAAGTGATGTACCTGGTGTCCAGCAGGCAGCACAGGGAGCCACTGGGAGGATTTGGATGATGGATGTATATCACTGAAGAGTTTGATAACAAGGTTGACAAGATCAATGCCTTCATCACCTGGAACCTTGAGGAGGTCGAAGAGCGTCGTCAAGATGAAGAAGGGGACCTGATTCTCAAGCTTCAAAAGATCATACAACACAAAGTTCCATATCCATAGTGTGCCTATAATCTGATTCTCCTCTTCCTCTAATCCAACATCCAACAATATATCTCCATCTCCAACCTCCTCCTCATTGCTCAGCTCTATCAGAGGTTCCTCAAGAACATGTTGTTGTTGGTCATCAAACAAGTACTGCTTAAGCAAGAGATGGAGAATGAAGCAACCATCAAGCAACATAACCAAAGCCAGACTTTGAACATCCAAGGACTCAAACAAAGGATCAGAATAGCAGCTCCGGACCTCAGCGTCCAACTCTGTCATTGCCAACAAGCATTTTTCAAGCAACTCGGTGGCACTGCGCCTGCTCCGGCGTCTGAAGAGCAAGCGGCGCAAGGACAACCACTTGTGGTTCTCCATGGCAATGACAGTGCTGTGCCTGGGCAAACATTTATGGTGATAAGGACCGATGGAGATGATCAGAGGAGTGTAAGCCTCTGGATTGCTCCGGCGAATGTTATCCTGGACTTTGAAGATGGTGCATGGCCTGGTGGCAAGTGCTCTTTTACAATGCTGGTTCAATTGGGTTCTCACTTCGTTAATCCATGAAGAGTGAAGGATGTTGTCAACCTGCAGGTGTTCTTCTTTGGTGACAGGCTTGAGGGGAGGTGTGCTCTCGTCTTTGATCTTTGCGGCTGCGCTTTCGGTACTGGATGGTGTTTTGCTCACAACGAAGGAAAAAGGAGTGAAGAATCGACCAGGGTCTTCATTCTCTTCCATCACTGCATTTCCTTCAGTAACATCTGCCTGAACAGTAAACAAATGGGCAAAAATAAAGAGAAACTAAAGTTGTTGGAAATTTCTAAATTACTTGTGTGTAGATTCAATTCATACCATATGGACACTGGTTCTCTTCTCTTGACGCCACCATCAGTTGATGATGAAGTCCCCCATTGTTCTTCCATTTTGGAACCCTGAATACTGCTGTGGAGGTAGGTGTATGATGGGGCAGGAGGTGGTACTGAACACATGTGGTTGTGCAAAGAAGGAAGCCCGGCCTCTAGAATCATGCCATTTGCTTTAGGACGGACGCCATCCAGCTAATTTCAATATTTACAAATAACTAATAATGAAAAAAATGAATGATTGAGATTGAGAGTTAATTGGGTAAAAGTAAAAGTAAAAGTAAATGCTATGCTACCATACTATAGTAAATAGGATAGCATACTGTGAGAGTTGGGTTATATATTGTGTGTGTTGGGTCTTATATAGTACCGGTGCTTTCACGGTATTGTAGCATGCAAAAAGTAGATGACAAACTTAACTTGTAATCGTATCCTGTAAATTCTAAGGGCACGTTTGGATGGGGGGACTCATTCCTTTACAAAGGGGAATGAGTCCCCCCAAAGATGGATACCCACGTTTGGGTATCCATCTGTTGGACTGAGTCCCCTCTGTGAGGGCAACCCAATCCCTCACAGAGGGGGCTGGCCATTCCCTATTGGGCATGAATGGCCATTCCCCACCGAAAATACAGCTTTTATCCCTCCCTTCCTCCTTGCTTTCCTCGCCGCCAATCCTTTGCCCATCGCTCTCCACCGCCTCTCATCTCTCCTCGAGAATTCATCGTAGAATCTCTCCCTCTTTCACAAAATAGTTTCTTCAGCCGCCGCCATACAGCCATCAGGTGCCTTCTCCTCGCCAAATCAGCCTTCATTGTCGCTCGCTTCCTCCTCATCACCGCCTACTCCATGAAACCTTCGCCTCCTCCTGGCCGCTTTCACAGGTTTTTCTTTTTTCCATGATGTTTTTCTTCACATCTATTTGGATTATCATGGTGAATTTAGGTTATAGATCTGGTGAATTTTAGATTTGCCTAAAATTATCATGTTTTCCCATGATGTTTTCTTCACAAATTTTCACTGAAATGTTAGATTTGCCTAAAAGTTTCAGCTATAGATCTGGTGAATTAGGTTTTTGATCCAATTTCATGGGATGTTTATTGACTCCAAATTGGATTGTTGTAAAATCTGTGAAAATGTGGTACTTTAGTTGTTGATGTTGATGAAGATTTTCAGAGGGTAGATTCCTATATTTTATAAATTACTTGAATATTATTGGCTTTACTGTGATAGCTATGTGGCTGATTTTTTCTCTTGGCAATCATGTGAGAATTTTCTTTAATTGTTGCCTGTCTCTCTTAATCTAGATTCTGAGGATCAGGTTGTTTTTTTTTTCCTTGATTAATATTATGTGTGTTTGTACTGCATGTTCCCTTGTTAAGGTTATAACATGTCAATTTTGTTAAGGAGCAATATTGATCCTGATAAAGATTTTTCATACGATTATGAAAGATAAAGCTGTGTATGTGAAAATGGATGCTTTTGAAAAACTTTACAAGTGTTGTGGATTGAAGAAAAGTGGAGGAAAAGAAAAAGAAAATGAGAGGATGCTTAATTCTTGTGCTTGTCCTGCAAAAATTTACGACTTAGAATCCAATCAACAACATTGTTGTCCAAGTACTGTCTTTATGAATATTTTCGTAACTTTGCATTTAACCAAATAGAGGTGAGACTGCTAAATATTATGATGTTCTGCAATACAGTAAGCAACTTATCATGATTAGTATTCCTTTAGAATTCTCATGTTTTTCTTCACAAATTTGCACTGAAATGTTAAATTTGCCTAAAATTTTCAGTTATAGATATGGTGAGTTAGGTTTTTGATTCAACTTCATGGGTTGTTTATTGACTCCAAATTGAATTGTTGTAAAATCTGTGAAAATGTGGTACTTTAGATGTTGATGTTGATGGAGATGATTTCTTTAGACTTTATATGTGTGTTTGAACTGCATGCCCCTTGTTACAATAGAGTTTTTATTTTTATACATGTTATCCAAGTACTCTATTTATCCAAGTTCTGAATTCTAAAAGTTTTTTCCAAGAAAATTAATCATCTGTGTTTAATTGAATACTTTTGTATTTATCTATGTAAGTTTATTGAATACTACTGTCTTTTTAAATTTATTTAAGATTAGATTACGTTGAAAGAATATTAGAGCTAATGTGTGTAATTAATATTTTAGATATGGACGACATTGACGAACTCCGGCTATATTTTGTAATATATATGACCTACTTTTACGTACTCAACTTCATGATCGCGTCATGTGCGATGAAACAACGCAACAACAAAAATAGAATGATTCAAGGAGATATTGAGTCAAGGTCCGCTAGGCTACCGGAAGTCTTTTGAATATTTGAACCGAAAGTGGTTTACTTAAAGTTTACATTAAATGCATTGATAAACTACGCATGGATCGCCGTTGTTTTCACAGCTTTTATGCAAATTGTTAACAACCTCTCAAGCGGGTTAAGAGGCACGAGAAATGTCATGGTTGAGGAGATGGTAGCAATGTTTTTGAACATTGTAGCACACCATGTCAAAAATAGGGTAATTAAATTTGACTTCGTGCGATCTGCCGAAACAGTTAGTCGTCATTTCCACGCAACCTTGAAGTCAATTATTCGTTGTCACGGTGATTCTACTAAAACCTCGAGCTTGTTCCGTAGAACTCAATTGACCCTAGGTGGAAGTGGTTTAAGGTAATATATCAATTTTGTACATTTCCATTTTTCCCCAACCTAATAAGTTTGAAACTAATAAATGGTTTTTTTTTTCCTATTATAGAATTGTCTTGGAGCATTAGATGGGACACATATCAGAGTGAATGTACCTAAAGCTGATCGACCAAGATATAGAACAAGAAAAGCTGATATCACAACTAATGTACTCTAAGGTCAGAGCCAAGACATGCAATTTACATATGTCTTGTCGCTTGGGAGGGTTCAGCACATGATGGTCGGGTTCTTAGGGACGCTGTTACGAAGCCTAATGGATTAAAGGTCCGAACTGGTAAAAATAAGAATCTTAGCCTTCTTTTGAAATTATTCTTGACAATGAAATAGTACCTAACACTTGACAATTGTGTGCCTATTAGGTTTCTATTATTTGGTCGATTCAGGATATACGAATTGTCCTGGATTTCTTGCACCATTTCGAGGCCAACGTTACCACCTGAATTCTTGGCCTGATGGACATCGACCAATAACACCTGAAGAGTGTTTTAATATGAAACATGCTAGTGCTAGAAACATGATCGAGATGACATTTGGTCTTTTAAAAATTCGTTGGAAAATCTTATCAAGTCCATGTTTCTACAACATCACCACACAACGGCGTATTATTAATGCATGTTGCTTGCTCCACAATTTCATCAGAAGTGAGATGGCAGAAGATCCTGCAGAGGGCGAGGTTGATGCTTTGCCTTTGGAGGAAAACACACAAGATGAGATTGATAACATTTTGACCGTCGAACCAACTAATGAGTGGAATCGGCTTTAGGCAAAACATGGCCGTCGACATGCTTAACACTTGGCATGCAATAATCGATTTAATGTATCATATATTAAACATCCATGTACTAGATGTTTTTTGATATTTGCGTATTAAAATATGTACTTTGTTGGATCTTGAATTGTGGTAATTAAAAGGTTGAATGTTTGTTATTTGGATGTTGTTTTTGAACTTCATTGTTCCTATACATTGCAAATTCTGTCATTTGGATGTTGTAGGAAATTTGGCATATCTGTTTCAATAGTAGAAATTAAAGTTTATGGATGTTGGGGGTTTGAGGTCAGTGGTGTCAAAAAAATTTCTGATGACTTTGTTTGGGCACTATGCCCTGTTTAGTTTGGAAGTTTGAAAGAAAAAACATTATGGTTGATTAGAATTGTAATTCAATGTAGAATAGTGTTGGGAAATTGTTCGTCTGTGGGTATTTTCCTGTAATCCTGATCCATTATTAGGAAAGTAGTGTCAATATATGTATAATTTGATCTGCTGTGCTTTATATATGAACTTGTCAAGCCTAAGATGCAGCATTTCTTTTTATTAATTCATGCATTTGTCCATGGACTACATATATACTATCAGATAAATGCCAGTACGAAGATTTATGCATGAAATTGCCTCAATCTTTGTCAATGTAGGAAGTCAAGTCTGAAACTCAAAATTTAAGTAGGAATCCAAGTCTGAAACTCAAGATAGAGTTCATTAAAAGGCTGATCCATATAGACTTTATAACATTTTGAATATGTTATGATCCTTGATCCCATGCTAGATTTCAACCCAAATATTGTGTTTGGTTTCAGGTTGTAGAATGGATATCAAAATTCCTTTTTTTCTGTATCTTTAAATATCTCTCTATCTCTTAATATCGTGTACGTTGTTTTGGTCTATATTCGCTTGCTCGCTCATGCTCCAATTCACATTTGGAAATCAATAACATTATGGTATTGTTAAGTGCAAATGCATTATTGCCTTAGCCTTTAGGCTTATCTTATGAATAAGTTTTAGGGTGGTTGTAGGGTTTGGAGTCTAGTTTTTTAGGGTTTTTGGGCTAAGGCAACTAAGGCCCCAAGGTATCATAGAGGGCACCCTTTATCCAATTGTGGATTTAAATCTCTATACTTTTCAATATAATCCTTATGTTTTGCGTATTTTGCTCAATACAATTCATATTGCTAATGTGACAACACAGGTGACATACAAATAAAATACATCCTATTTTTCTATTTTTTTCATTTACAAGTGGTCGTATTTTACTGAAGTTGAGTGAAGGTGGTTGTATTTCTTGGGATGTGGAGTGATAATTAGTATTCTTGGCGTGGCTTCAAAGATGCCACGCCAACTAAAAAGTTTGAAAAGAAATTTTAAGCCATGCTTTACGTGGTAGTACTTTGCCGACATGGCATTCTATGTAAGCACTTCGCGATCAACATGCCTAAAATTCCCTTTTCAATTTTTTTTACTTTATAGATATTTTTATACCCCAATTCCAAGTACGCTTATGTCATGGCAAGCATTTGATGATGTGGCACATCACATCATCATGCCTTGAAAGGGAAATTTTAAGTCATACTGAAGTGGAAGTACTTGCGACGTGGCATTGCCATGTCAGCACACTACTTCAACACGCGATATTACCTACTACTCTACGTCAGTAAACATGGCCACATGTCACTCTATGTTAGAAAAATACGACCAACTATATATGAAAAAAATAGGAAAAATATATTGTATTTCATTCGTATGTCATGAGCTATCACATCAGCAACATAGACTGTATTGAACAAAATACGCAAAGTATAAAGATCGTATTGAACATTTTTAGAGTACATAGATGGAAATGATCAATCGGGTAAAATATATGGATGAATAGTGGATTTATCCCTTTGTGATTTGATTACAAAGAGTTTTTTTTTTTTTTTGACAGGATAAAGCTCATACAAGCTAGTTAAAAAAGAAAAACCATCACAAAACACCTAAACAGGGAAGGTAAAAAACTACTCAAACTGTAAACCAACTGATCTAATGCTGTCCTCCAGCCATCTGGGCTTGTCATTCCCCTTGTGGAATAAGGATAAACCAGGATTTTGTAAAGCATGTTTGGCAAGTGCATCTGCCACAACATTGATCTCCCTCGGACAGAATTTTAGCTCCAACTCTGACTGTTCCTGCAGGATCTGATTAATGCTATGCGTGATACTTTGAATGCTCTCAGAATCAGATGTTGTTCCCAGCCTTATCATTTGCAGTGCGTGAAGACAATCTGAGTATATAGTATCTATCTGCCAATTTTCAGCTCTGCTATGCATCATTGTTGTCAGTACCGCTTGAAATTCAGCATGCAAACTTGACTCTGCCGCTGCTGTAGCACATCCAACCATCAAAATACCATCTCTGCCTTTAAAGAATATGAACCCTATACCACAATAAGGCAAAGAATTACTCCATGCAGCATCACATAAGGCAGAAATAGTTTGTCTAAAAATAGAAGTATGGAAAAACTCCCTGAATTGGTTCCGAAGTCTCCAGAAATTCTCTTGGGCAATACTCAAGGCTTTTTGGAAAATCTGGGAAGGTTGAGTACAAGCTTGATTGAATACAATATCACAACGAGAATTCCATATGCACCAAGCACAAGTGGCCACCAAAGCTTTAAGGAATTTCAATTTCAAATTTGCCTTGGAGCCTCCCAAGCACAACCAATCACCATTTAGAATATCGAAAGTGTTACCAGAAGCCCAGCCAGTATATGCTTCAATAGCATTCCAGCAAAACCTGGCTGTACTACAATCTGTCATAATATGTTTGGTAGACTCCACAGTCAAGCCACAGAATGGACAAGAGCTCTGTGGTCCAATACCTAAAGAGTATAAATACTCATAGGTAGGGAGTCTACCATGCATTAACCTCCACATGAAGGTTTTGATTCTTGGAGCTGTAGAGAGGCTCCATATCATTTCCCATCCCTTCTAGTTTTCATTGACATTGGGTGAGCATTGATTCAAATAAGCATACACTTCCCTGGGAATGTTTGTGGCATTCCCAGATGGAGCCCATATCCATTGATTACTCAAATCTGTGTTGTAAATATTTTTGCTTAGTCTACTCCAGTCCAAATTATTACCAAAGTAATGAGATATTGCAGATGAACTTAACTTGCCTTCATCTAGCAAATCAGAGAAATACAAATTATCAAACTGCAGATGCATATTGAAAGGCATAGGCTTGAGAGCAATAGGAATAGTGAAAAACCATGGGTCATCAAACATACTTACAGTATCAGGATTACAATTGTTTATGCCAAGATTTGACTTCACAGATTGAGCAATATTCCAGATTTGTCTATAAAACCATGAAATGCATGTCTTGTCCAACTTAGCCCAAGGTTTTAAGGTTCCATACTTCAAGTGGGCAATTTGAACCCAAAGTTTGTTCTCATTGTTTAATAAAGAAAAGATGTTTTTCGTCATTAAAGATATTTTGGCAATTTTTAAGTTTCTGATCCCTAACCCTCCCTCAGATCTGTGTGGAGTGGTAGTTGACCAATTCATTAAATGAAAGGAGCCTCCAGCAGTACCACTCGACCATAAGAATTTTCTGGCCATCTTAGTGATTTGATCAATAACTGTTTCAGGGACAGGGTAGCAGGTCATGTGATAAATGGGGATGGACATCAAGGAAGAATTAACTAAGATTGCTCTTCCTGCCAAAGATATAGATGAAGGACACCAAGAGGACAAACTCTTGTTGACTCTATTGGTCAAGTAACTCCACTGTTGAACAGGAATTCTTTTTGGAGAAATAAGTACACCAAGGTATTTGAAAGGGAAAGTTCCCATTTTCATCCCTAAAATATTAACAATGGAGTTACCAACCCTGCTGTTAAACCATGTTGGAAAGTGTATTGTTGACTTGAAGGGATTGAGTTTTTGTCCAGTCAGCAGATTGTAATAATCCAGACAAAATTTGCAACTTCTAGCCACCGCCCTTGATGCTCTAGTAATAATGAGTGCATCGTCAGCAAAAAGGAGGTGGTTAAAGTTACAAGCCAACCTATTATCAAATCCAGGGATATAATTCATGTTTCTTGCATAATTTAACATGGTGGACAGGTTTTGTGAAACCAGAATGAATAGAAAGGGGGACAAGGGATCTCCCTGTCTGATACCCCTAGAACTATTAATCCAAGCAGTGGGTTTCCCATTAACTAAGAAGGAAAAGGTTGGAGATGTGATGCAAGCCTTAATCCATGAGATCCAAGATGCAAGAAATTTCATTATGTGAAGAGTGGCAAGGATGGCATTCCATTCAATGGCATCATACGCCTTTTCAATGTCCAACTTGATAATCATCCTAGGGAGGGATTTGTAATCATGCTCTAATGAATGGACAATCTCCTGTGTAGCAATGATGTTGTCAAATGTGGACCTGCCAGCAATGAAGCCGACTTGTTCGGGCCCAATGATTTTGTTGATAATCTTTTTAAGCCTATTGGATAAGAGCTTTGAGAGGATCTTGTAAGCCACATTGCACAAGGAAATTGGCCTAAAGTCCTGAACCCTGTTGACTAAATCTTGTTTTGGAATTAAAGCAACATATGTTCTTCCCCAAGCTGGAGGCAACTGGGCTGACTTAAAAAACTGAAATATGGCATTGAACAATGGGTCCCTAATCATGTCCCAATAATATAAATAAAACTCCACATTAAATCCATCGGGGCCCGGGCTTTTGCCTTTGGGCATACCTCTCAAAGTTTTATAAACTTCAGCTATAGTGACAGGTTTAGTTAAATTTTCCTTATCATCCTCATCCAAAACAGGTAGATCAGATGGTAATTTGTCAGTAAGTTCTTGTATTGAAAATCCATTCCTACTTGTCCATAGATTTCCATAAAACTCTAGGAATGCATTCCCTATATCATCCTGATTATCCAGATTAAGACCTTGATCATTAACTAGAGCTGATATTCTTTTCTTGTGACCTCTAATCCTTGCTTGCTTGTGAAAAAAGTTTGAGTTATAATCTCCATGTTGGAGCCATAACAGTTTTGCTCTTTGGGCCCATCTCAAGCAATTTTGCTTAAGAAGGGCTTTATGTTTATTGTAAAGACCTCAGATTTGATTACAAAGAGTTGACTGAAGAAGAATGTAAGTTGGGTGGCCCCCACAGCCGCGGCTAAGACGGAGCTCACCAAAAAAGAAGGAGATGACAATTGTCTGGAAAAGGAAGACCACCCCAGCCACGGAGGGACAACAAAATTTTTCTGCTCAAAAGATCATTGGCAAACTTATTTAACAGCTAAGTAGCCCGATGAACATTTTAACTTCATTTGCAAATGCTATGCAATATATTAAGTTGTAATTAAGTTGTAACAGGTGTTATACTAGAGGACCAAATTAATCAAGCTGAAATTTATTACGATAAAACACAGATGTCATATCAACCAGAAAGGCCAACAGCACAACAAAGTGAACCAACAAAGAATAACATTGCATTAGGGAGGTCGAAAATAAGAATATGCAGAAAAGAAAGACTGCTCAATGGTGAGAAGAAGAAGCACCACAGCTGCTATGAGTGATATGATTGCCCATGGATTACTGAAATAGTCTCGCATTAAGCCAGCCCGCCATTTGTTCCATCTTGAATGATGATACTCATTCACATTCACAAACAATTCATGCAGATAGTTTCTATCTGAAGCATAGTGAATCTGGTAGCACAACTTGCTGAATAGATCAGCCGCTGCCTCATCAGTGCCTAGCCGATTGGATAGAATACCATTCAGGTTGAGCAAGCTTACATCCATGGGAGTGTCAATGATACAATCCATGAAAGCAGCATAGATGGTGATGTAGGTCCGAGTATCAGGATAACATTGCTCAAAGGCAATCAAGTTCCTGAAGAGAGTATCAGTGTAGTCATAGAGGCAGAGCTCCGGGATTTCCATTCTACCATTCTCAAATGATACATCCAAGAAGCTACTGGCATTGTTTTTCTTGACAAACTTGACCCCAGCCAGCTGCAGCTCAGTAGCACTGGGAATCCATTCAGGCACCTTTTCTACTTGTAAATTAATGTTGTGGTTGCTGTGTAGCTGGTGATCATGTTGGGAAGGAACCAGAGTTGAATGGAATAAATGAAGCAAGTGATGCACTTGGTGTCCAGCAGGCAGCACAGGGAACCACTGGGAGGATTTGGATGATGGATGTATATCACTGAAGAGTTTGAAAGCAAGGTTGACAAGATCAACACCTTCATCACCTGGAACCTTGAGGAGGTCCAAGAGTGTCGTCAAGATGAAGAAGGGGACCTGATTCTCAAGCTTTAGAAGATCATACAACACAAAGTTCCATATCCATAGTGTGCCTATAATCTCATTCTCCTCTTCCTCTAATCCAACATCCAACAATATATCTCCATCATCTCCAACCTCTTCCTCATTGTTCAGGTCTATCAGAGGTTCCTCAAGAACAAGTTGTTGTTTGTCATCAAACAAGTACTGCTTAAGCAAGAGATGGAGAATGAAGCAACCATCAAGCAACATAACCAAAGCCAAACTTTGAACATCCAAGGACTCAAACAGAGGATCAGAATAGCAGCTCCGGACGTCAGCGTCCAACCCTGTCATTGCCAACAAGCATTTGTCAAGCAACTCAGTGGCTACGCGCCTGCTCCGGCGTCTGAAGAGCAAGCGGCGCAAGGACAACCACTTGTGGTTCTCCATGGCAATGACAGTGCTGTGCCTGGGCAAACATTTATGGTGATAAGGACCGATGGAGACGATCAGAGGAGTGTAAGCCTCTTGATTGCCCCTGCGAATGTTATCCTGTACTTTGAAGATGGTGCATGGCCTGGTGGCAGGTGCTCTTTTACATTGCTGGTTCAATTGGGTTCTCACTTGGTTAATCCATGAAGAGTGAAGGATGTTGTCAACCTGCAGGTGTTCTTCTTTGGTGACAGGATTGAGGAGAGGTTTGCTCTCGTCTTTGATCTTTGCGGCTGCGCTTTTGGTCCAGGATGGTGTCTTTCTCACAACGACGCGATTAGGACCGTAGAATCTACGAGGGACTTCATTCTCCTCCATCACTGCACTTAAACTTTCACTATCATCTGCCTGAACAGTAAACAAATCGGTAAAAAGAAAGAGAAACTTGGAAATTTCTAAATTACTTGTGTGTAGATTCGTACCTCCAACATCAGTTGATGAAGTCCAAGTCCCCCACTGTTCTTCCAATTTGATGAATGGTTTCTGAATAGTGCTGTGGAGGTGTGTGATGGGGCAGGAGGTGGTATTAAAAGCGTGCGGCGGTGAAAACAAGGAAGCCCGGCCTCTAGAATCATGACATTTGGCATCCAGTTAATTTCAATGTTTACAAATAATAAATAATGAATAAATGAATGGTTGATAGTTAATTGGGTAAAAGTAAATGACAAATTAACTTATTTATATAAATAAGTGTATTAGTTTAGCAATGGAGTGAACAATATATATTGGTTTAAACTATTTTGTAAAATTAAGAAAGAAATCATGGGAATTAGAACAAAGTAAACACTACATATAACATGATGGTCCAGACATGTTATTTATGCTGACAAAAATGTATTTGCAGAAAGGGTTGTCAAATGATCAAGTTGTTCATGGATAGCTTGAAATCGTCTCCGTGAAGCTCAAGCTCATTTCGAAATTTCGAGCTTTGGAATTGAGCTCGAACTTCAATTTCGAGCCGAGCTCAATTCAAAAGCTCAGAATTTAATTTTAATATAGTAATATATTAATATTAATATCTATTAATATATAAATAAATTTTTAATTTCGAATTAAATCGAGCCGAATTTGAGCTTTCAAAGTTATTATCGAGCTTTTAATTTCGAGCAAAATCAAGCCAAGCTCAAATAAACTTATTCGAGCTAATTTCAAGCTCGAGCCAACTTCGAGCACGAGTCAGAATTAGACCTAACCTGATCAAGCTCGACCTATTTACACCCCTATTTGTAGATCAACAACATACAACAACAACTAAGCCTTCATCCCATACTAGATAGGGTCGGCGATATGAATTCTTTGTCTCCATGTAGCTTTGTTAAAGACAAGATCCGATCTAGTAAACGTAGGTCCTTAGATACTACCTCTCTCCATGTAATTCTCGGTCTATCTCTACCTTTTTTTTTTAAACTTTATATTACCAAACTATCACATTTTCGAACCAGGGTCCCTACGAGTCTACGACACACGTGTCCAAACCATCTTAAATGCATTTCTCTTATTTTATCTTTAATTGGTGCAACATGCACCTTTTGTCGGATGTGTTCATTTCTAATCTTATTCAATCTTGTATGACCACACATTCACCTTAACATCCTCATTTCTGCCACATTCATCTTTTGGATATATTGAATTTTAGTTACCTAATACTCACTCGCGTATAACACGACCAGTCTAACTGTTGTTCTATAAAACTTTTCTTTCGCTTTATTAGACATCTTCTTATCACATAAGACACCCGTAACACTTCTCCATTTCAGCCCGTAGCACTTCTCTTTATTTGTAGATATATAAAATAAATAATAAAAAAAAAACTAGAAAAACACTGCACTCAATATCCCTGAGAATTTTCATAATAATCTACACCTACAAACAAATCAACCAATACTGGAACAATAAAGAGCCACTGTGAGACCAGAAACATCCATAAAAATGATCATAGAAAACATACTGGCAATCCATAAATGGAATAGGAGATGAGATCATCAAATAACCATCCAAAACAACACGTTCCCACAATAAAGATAAGAATACCAAGTCCAGAGGATAAATTATGGCAAGAAGACTACCATTCTGTTTTTACACAAATTTCATGTGAGAGTCCCAAAATTAGTGGCAGTATTCAATATCATCTGGATCCAATATTGGAAAGAAAGGAAAAATAAAAAGGGTGGAGATATTGTTGTATTGGCTCAATGATCTTCAATCTTCTTCAAGTCCTTCATGTTGGTGGTGTCCACCCTGCATTCACAAACAATTTGTTCTTTGTTATTTGATCATTGGTTAATGAAAAAATAAAGCAATTTAGAGATGTTTTTTGGGGGAAAATTGTAGGAGATTTGAACAATTGACATGAGACACAGAGAAGGCTTGATGTGACAGAAAAACAATGTAACTGTACCAGGCATAGTGGAATAAATCAATTGGGGTTTGCTAGTTTCTATTTTTGGTATGGTTAGGGCAGTAGACTAAGAAAAGGTCCACTTAGTACTATCCTACTTCCAATAGCTGTAAGCTATAGCAGAAACCCAAGTTAAGACTTGTTCCTTCACGACAAGTTACTGCAGATCTCCTGTGCAAATACTGGCAGTGCAGAAGCAATAGTTCCTTCTTTGCATTGCCAGTTTTCACAGGGAGCCTATAACAACACATCCGAGTTAACATTATTTTACACCAGACTTGCAGTGGAACTTTAGATACGGACAATTAAAAAACAATAGACAAAAATATAATATATATATATATATATATATATATATATATATATAGGTGGTACTCGATTAGTTTGAGGAAGGGAATAAATAGAAGGGTTTATCAACATAAAACTAATATAATGAATCACCATGTTTGGCATATGTTTAAATAGATTTAAAGCCATTTCCCAAATAAATACTCAGACTAACTTAGTTCCGATTAATTTTTCAACTAATCACAATTATTTTTATAATTAAAATATTATAAATACAATAAAAGACTCAATACTTTTCCTGCATAAAGCAACCCCTCATAATCATTCTTTATAAACACCCTCTAAAATTGTGGATCATTAGAAATTTTGAAAAAAAAATACTAATCATGGACTAATCACCAATAACTTCAAGTGTCAATAAGACCTTGATTAGGGTTAATTAGAAGTTAGGTCATAGATCTCATGATGAAAGGTAAGATGGTCCTTTACCATTATCCTCACATGTCTTTTATTTATTCCCCCACAAACCACAAATATTAACAAACCTTATTAACTTTTTCCCTCCAAAAAAATCCAACCATTTTTTAATTCTTAGTCAGGCTACCGTGTTAAGTTTAAACCCATTTTACCAAACATAGGAAAAGTGTTCTTTGATATCAATTTGACAAATATATACTAAAAATAAGGCATGACCATTCAAACTTCCAAGCGGTATTGTGGAGATATTTGTCGCAAGTTTACAATAACATAAACACTTGCATCTAAAACCTCTAATTTTTCAGCATTATATGAAACATAACCTGCCAACCAGAATAGTTGGATATTACATTGGCCACATAAAATGAACATGATCACTGTGTCGTATTATGAATTATATCCACTATGCTTAACTACTTTTCCCTTGCATACAACATTTTTCATAATTTCATTTGGAATTCACCAGGAAAAATAATATTTTGGAAGACATCTGCCTAAGGACAGTAGCATGCTTTCAAAACTTTTGGATAGTTTGTACAATGTGTGGCCAAACAGTTCAAAAGCATTGACATAACATTTCTCATATCATCTGCACCTGCATGTTACCATTAATTTTTTGCAGATGTTGAATGATTCAAACGCTTACTATATGTATCTTTATTATCTATATTCCAGCTCATCAAGAAAACGATGGATAAACATTTAGAATCTAATAAAAGGGCAGCCCACTGTTACAAGCCTACAAAGCTTCCACTATGCACAGGGTCCGGGGAAGGGTCGGACCACTTGGGGGTATTGTGTGCAACCGTACCCTGTTTTTTTGCAAGAGGTTGTTTCCACATCTTGAACCCGTGACCGCCAGGTCACATGGTGACAACTTTACCATTGTGCCAAAACCCACTTCATTTAGAATCTAATACATTTCTAAAATAACTTGGCCACAATGTTCCCGAGATCAAGTGGTTAAGAAGAAACAAATTAGTAGCATATTTTCTTGAGTGGTTAAGGCTCTGATATTGATATATATCATGCACTCTAGGTTCCATCTCCATTTGCACATTAAATGATAAAGAAATTGCATGGTTACCTAAGCAAAGACCCAAAATGAACGAAAGCAATTAAAAACAAGAAAAGATTGCCAAAAATAAGTTAAGGTTCTTATCTGGTTCCTTCTTATCTACACTTTGTTCTATATTTTGGGCCTTGCCTTTGATTATAACTATATCCAAAAGGGAATGATGAAATATAAGGCAAGGGTATATGAGCAAAATTTGATTTCATAGGGGTATGGTGGCACCAATAACTAAGAGGTAAATGTGCACTTTCACAATTTTCTAAGGTTAGATATGAAAATATTCAAACTTTTGGCCATTGCGACGATTGAGATATATATAAGACTACAATAGTAAAGTTTGAAAAACTGAGGAAGAATACTACTCAGGTAAGCGGCTTCTTTGAAGAATAATTAAATTTAGCATAAGTGTTAGAGAGAAGTTGAATTAATAAAACTAGAACTTCATCAGTCTCTAGGATGTTTAGCCAATGGCCACAGTTCAGTAAGAATCCAGTAAACCATAGATAAACAGGATTGCAGAACTCAGAACACAACAATATATCAATAGCTACACTAGATAATTGTCACCAATTCATGTACCAAACAAAACATATTCTAGACTACCACGGCAATAAAATGCTAAAGAGCAGCAGAAAAAAATTGAATAAAAAAAAAAAATGTACGAGCAACTTATGAGAAATTCACTTACGTTGTTCCATAAAGGATGACCTTATGAACCTTAGATATGTCATTTCCACTTTGATTGTCCTCAACAAAAATTGTCAAACTGCCAATTTTATTTGAATAAAGTAAAAACATCATCATATTGGCAACGTAAATAAAAAAAGAGCAATTGAAAGCAACAAACAATGAACAATAATGCATACCTGCGAACATTCTGAAACTTGACGTACTTTACGATAACAGGCTTTCCCTATAAATCAAGGGATTCAGATTATAACATGAGTCAAAAAATACCATGTCTCCAACAATGAATTTTAAAGGATATAAATTGATTTCTAGTTTCTATCGACAAAGGAGATCAATATACTGCCTAAAGAAAAATGTTTGAACATAAGAAAACTATAATGATTAATTATATTTACCTCAAGATTTTCTGGGGAAAGAACAACAGAGTCACTTGGTGGGTAATCGTTAACATTACTGGAATAATTAGAAGAAATGGTGAATTATCAATCTAAGCAATAATTACGACAAATTCTGGAGCATGTGGTTAACCCTCAAACTACAATTAGCATACCTGAAACCCATATGTTCTTTGTTTGCAAAAAGTTTCACAGTCCTTGGGCCTGCCAAATCACACTAAGACTCAAGATTTTAACAAAAAGGAAGGAAATGAAAACATAAACAATCTGGATGCCGAAAGATTTGCATATAATCTATTATGAGAAGGTTTCTATTAAGACAATCCGTAAAAGAATTGTCACAGGCAATGGATACACTGTCTTCTAGCCTTCTGTTGCACCTGATATACTTGTGTAGCTTTCATGAGCAACCATTGATTACATATATACTCAACATTCTAAAAGGAGTGGCAATTAGATGATTCTTATTCAGTGAGCTGGTTTCATGCCATTTAGGAAAACTACTAGGGCATGTTAAATGCAAAGGGATCGAAATGAACATGCTTGGTGAAACTTCGTTTTAAGATTGAATCGAAGATTATTCTTTCTTCAATAGGAAACCATTTCTTCTGTTTTATGAATTTACAAGAACATGGAAAATAATTTTGGAGTGAAAGCAGGACCTTTTACCAAAAGACTAAGTCATGATAATGCCATAGTACCATAATGACAAGGCTGTTATGAATGAAAAAGCTTGCCTTGAAATTCCTAATGAGGTAAAAACAAATTGAAAGAATATGCAATACTTCACATTTCAAGGAAGATAGTCTCAACTACCAGATAGGGTAAAGTAACGGTGGATTGAGGAGTTGAAGAAGCTGAAATTATTGGATTGAGTAATCATTATTTCTAATAAGCTACATGAGACTTAGGAGGTAAACAAACACAATGTGTTTGCACAAAGAAGAAGAAACACCAGGCAGCAGAGGGCCTTCCAGCAGAATCATAGACAATCTGGTAAGGTCTCTCACTATTCATTTGGGTCTATATGGCTCTAGATTCTCATGATCTCAAAAAGGGCAGCCCGGTGTTACAAAGCTCCCGCATGCGCGGGTCCGGGGAAGGATCGGACCACTTGGGTCCATTGTACTCAGCCTTACCTTCCTTTTTTGCAAAAGGCTGTTTCCACGACTCAAACCTCAGTGGACTCCAGTGGCCACATGGCATTTATTAACTATACCGTTGCGCCAAGCTCCCCTTCATTCTCATGATCTCACATGCTATATATTTGGCATACTATAATTCATAATTGTTGGGTACAATACAGGTTTAGTTCTCAAGGTTATCCCTTGTTGAATAGTCAACTAGTTCTGATTGGTTTGTTGATATTAATACTTGAAAGTGCATATTAAAGGAGTATCAATTCAAGTTAGAGTTTCATGGATTGAGCTTGGCTCAAGCACCATTAAAAGAACAGGAATTTAGCATCACCTTCTTCTTCAGGGCCTTTGATCAGAATCGAATGCAATTTGATCACTTGTGTGAAAGGGATGTAAATCAGGAGCTGCTCATCGGAGTCACTCTCTAGGTGCAACCCATCATCATCTCTGTAACCCTACGATCCATTTACGAGATTATCAAAGTTGAAATCAAGAACAAAAGGATCATGAAAGAGCAACCATCCCACAACTCACCTGCTTCATGGCATTCACAAAGGGGTGAGTGTTGCTTTGATTGAGGCACTCCACCCCACTCCAATCCACGAAATCGATCAAATCCACCTAAAACCCCAAAATCATTATCATAAATAGATGAAAAAAAAAACCAGAGATTAGAAACCCAGGGTTTCGTCGAGGAGGTGCGTGCCTGGCCTCGTTGGGTAGCAGAAGCAGCAGCGGAAGACATCGCGATAACGGGAGAACGAAGGAGAAATAAGGAATGGAGATTGGAGACGATTGCAAGCTGCTCGCTAGAATTCGCAGACTGGGTTCTTCCCAATTCTTGATCGATTCGAAAACGGGAAGGAATTAGGGATTTGAATATATTCTGGTTTCTTCGGCTCTTAAGTTCTGTCCCTCGTGTTCAAAAGACAAACTCGTTAGAGTTACTTTATTCGAGTCACTCGCAAGACGTGGCATCTGATGATTGGCTGTTGGTGATGTGGTTCGTTGTAGTCTCGAAAACCGGTTATTATCTTGTTTGCCTTACAGTACCCAGCTGGTTTTGGGATGTGTCTCAACAACAAGAATTTTCTTGAAAGCAACAACAGTGGCCACTTCCATGTTTGTTGCTCTTCTCCCTCGTGTTTTCTCAACACATGATCCTAACTGTGATTGGTCTAAAACAACAGCCAATTAGTACAATAAGAGGAGACTTGGGATGAGATTTCAATGCGTTAAGGAGCATTGAGGAGAGAAAGGGAGAATTAAAATATATAGGTTAGGCACAAAATCTAAATTGTTTACTTTCTTATTGATAAATAATAATTTGATTAAGCTGAAGTTTTTGGGAGAATCACACATGATAGGGACTAGTCTGACCCTGCACGGTTTTATTTTTGGACTTAACCCAAAAAACCTTATTGCTATGAAATGTTCTCAACCATATATATGCCCCTTCATTCTTCTCCAAACTATGTTTGCACTCCCAACACTTCAAGTATTTCCATCATATCACTAGAAAATAGAGGATTCACATAGGATTAACCAAATTAAAAGTGCGACTAATGACACTATAACATATCCAATAAAAATAGAGGAACAATGTATAGGATTTTATACTAGATTATGACAAGATATGAGACAGTGAAATTTCTATGAGTTTTTGCAGGCCATATCAAATGACCTTCCAATCATAATTGAGGCACAAGGAAAAGCACTAATAAGGCAGGTAACAAGGCATGAAATTCACAAAGCAAGTAAGTCTCTGGACCTAATGGAATAAATAATCAATTCTTTAAAGTTTACTGGAATATTATAGGTGAATCCATGTCTAAAGTCATAGGCCATTTTTTTCAACATGGAATATTTCCAAAGAATTGGAATCAAACACATATCTGCTTAAAAAAATCCTCAATCGATAAAAGACTATAGACCAATTTCATTGTATAATTAATTATAAGATTATAACCAAGATCATGCCAAATAGAATTAAAACAAAATTAAAGGATCTGATTGGCAAGGAACAAACAACTTTCGTAGTAGGTAGAAGCATTTTTTATAATATCTTCATGACACAAGAACTAGCACATTCATTAGAACACAACACCCATGAACTCCCAATGATGATAACTAAAATGGACATGGAAAACGCCTATGACATAATGAGATGGGATCAATCATTGTTGTGCTAATGAAAATGAAATTCCCTAATATTTGGATTGCTTGGGTAAGGGCATGAATAAAGTTCTCAACAGTGGCATTCATAATAAATGAAAGAGTTGGTAGATAGGTAAAGCCTAAAGCATGCATTAGGCAAGGTGACCTAAGTTCCCCTTACCTATTCATCCTGGTCTTCCAAATATTAACAAACTTGCTTAACAAAGCTGAGAACATGAAACTACTGAGTCGGGTTAGAATCACAGAATCCTTATCCATTAATCATATACTATACATTGATGACCAAGCAACTAGGAGAAATACTAGAACCATAAACTTGTGTTTAGAATTATACCCATCCCTCACAAGCAAAGGGCAAATTAGAAACATACTTTTCATCTTGGTTGAACTTAAAGACTTAGAAGATCAATACTTAAAATACTAAAATTGAAACATGGGCAATTTCCATTCAAATACCTAGGATGTGGGATCTCCCCAAACAAAGTCCGATAAGTAGATCTAACCCATTAGTAAAAAGAGTGGAGGAAAGATTAGCTCGCTAGAAAACAAAGAATTTATCTATGGTAAGAATGTTTACCCTTGTCATCTCAACCATTATGTCATTACCTATTTATGGACTCAATACCTGTGTCACCCTTGATACTACACTTGAAAACATACTCAGGCTAGTTACAAGATTCATTTGGGTAGTAATAGTAATGATGGTGGAACCCATCTTATTGGTTGGTGCACTCTAACTAGCCCAAAGAATCAGAGAGGATTAGATGTCAAAGACTAAAAATAATGAAAAGGTCTTCTTGTGTAAACACATGACTCCTTTTAAACGAAGAATGTCACGGTTTGTCTCTTAGATGCATGAAAAGCAAGAAAAAAATTATAGATAATTCACTATTTATCCTTTGAATAGTGAACTATTTGCCATTTGGTCCCTAGGGTGGTTTGTTTATAATTGTTTATAGTGTTTGTATACGCCAGTATATGCTGACTGCCTCGTAAAACAAATAGTAGCACTCAATAAATAACTTGCTCAAAAAATTATGAAGTAAATATCTTAAATAATTTCATGAAAATACGGTACTTATCATTAAAAAAAATTTCTATTATGTTCAAATCACCAATTTTTATAACAAATCATTTGTTCTCATTTTTATATTTTTTTAAAAATCTTAACTTCACCTCACAACTACAACTAAAAACTCTTACCTCGGTCTCCCTCTCTCTCTAAGAACCCATCCACGTCATCAGTGGGCCCACACCCAAATCCGAAACTCCACCACCAAACCTAAAACCTCTCCTCCTCAAAGTTCTTCATCTCTATACCACCCACCCACTCACCAAACCGAAACCTCTTCCACCCAATGGCCGCCACCTTATCCCTCACGCCTCCGTCGTCCCTCCCTCTCCGCCGCCGCTCCGCCCACCCCCTCCTCCGCCGCGCCTCCACCACCATCCGATCCCTGTCCTCCCCCTCTCCCTCCCCTCCCGCCACCACCCTTTCTCAGGATGACCTCAAGAAGCTCGCTGCCCTCAAAGCCGTCGACTATGTCCGCAGCGGCATGGTCCTCGGCCTCGGCACCGGATCCACTGCTGCCTTCGTCGTTGCCGAGCTAGGCGCCCTCCTCTCCTCTGGTAAGCTTGAGAAGATCGTCGGAGTCCCCACCTCCAAGCGCACCTTTGAGCAGGCCCAGTCCCTTGGTATCCCTCTCTCAACCCTCGATGATCATCCTCACATCGATCTCGCCATCGATGGCGCCGATGAGGTTTGTTATTGCGAAGGAATTCACTTATGTTAATTTTGAGGACGTTTTTATTGTTCCATGTGATCCGAGGAGGACCATTTCGTCAATTTGATGTTCTTTTTATATATATATATTGTGGTTTGCAGCTGGTTTCTTTCATTCTTTCTTTCTTCTCTGCATCGAGTACATGAATGATCAGTAACCGCTAGTTAATTCTCAGCTTCATTATAACTTTTTTTTATTTGTTGGATGATTTTTGATTGGTCAATGGTGAACAGTGAGCAAAGTGATAATTTGATAAATAGCTGAAAGTTTTGGTCCTTGAATTTAGACTGATGGTTGTTAGAGAAGTTTTGATCATTCATATTCCATTAATTCTGAAGTGGAGGATATTAGACTGTAAGAACTAATGCAACATAATTAACTTTTTGGGGTTTAAGCATCCACAAATGCTGTCCACCTCAAGTTTTGATCATTCATATTCCATTACTTCTGAAGTGGAGGATATTAGACTGTAAGAACTAATGCAACATAATTAACTTTTTGGGGTTTAAGCATCCACAAATGCTGTCCACCTCAAATTTTAATTAGATTATTGTGTTAACTATGAAACATTAGGTTATTTCTTTGTAATTTAGACTAATGGTAAATATACACTATTGATTGTTGTGAAGATCCGTTATTTAATGACTTATTAAAATTAGAGTGCATTTTGTTGCAGGGAAAATAATTGGCCTTCTTGGAACTTTCAACATTTGTTATCCTTGATGTTGATGACTCTTCCGAGTTCTTCCCACTTGATATTTATTTTCTAACTATTTAATGCTAACATTTGCACATATGTTTGTGTCATGTTAATGCATGACAGACATTCACTTTTGTTTTCTAATAATGCATTCTTGAACGAAAATGTACTAATAGATCCTTTCTTATTGTATTGAACAACTTTTATCAATTGTATCCATATCATAAAATTACACCGACTAAAATGGACTGTACGCCAAAAGGTTTTAGAGTGGTATATTTCATCTGGACTGATGGTTGAACTAGTTTTACTCATTTACAATATGTCTAACGAGTTTATAGCATCTTTTCTTCAATTTCTCTATGATGGTCAATTTGTTAACCACTAGGCAACATGAGTTCTGTTTAGTGGTCAAAGCAGTAGGTGGTTCTTTGATAAAATTTTGGGCTGCTAGATATCACAAGTTATTTGGGTCTGTTATTTTATAGAGCATACTTCAGCATTGCAAGCAGTGATCTAGATATAAACTTCAGATGGACCACATTGATAAATTTATAAATTCAAGATCATGATGTTTGGTCGTTATTTGGTTTCTTGATGTTATATTTTTTAATATGATCTTCTAAACTCTAAATAGAATCTCCTAGTAGCTCATATTGATAATGCCAACTCTGTCCTTTGTTTGCTGATGGCAGTGTTTCCCTTCGTCCAGAAGAAATAAAATATTTTTTGCACCTTCTTGTAGTTGAGTATAGTTATATGGATTATGGAGTGCTTGAGATAGTGTGTAGTGATGCTTATAATTAAAGCTATTAATACACAAGATCTTTTTATAGTGAATCCTTTTTTCTGTTCATAGAAGATAACTCATTTTGTTTGGTGGATAAGATGTATTTGGTGAGTGGAAGTGTTTTTGGCTAGCAACAATTACATAGAATGAGAAATACATAGGATGGATATTATGTGTTGTGTACCTTTCATTGTATGGGGTTAGATTGGAATGAAAAATGAATCTTGAAAAGAAGAGAAGGGCCCACATACAAAATCATTTACAGGTTAATTGTTAAGCCTTTTTCAGAGAAAATGATAGTTACCTTGATCATTTCTTTGATTTATTCAATATGAATCCGTAAAGTTTTTACTCATGTAGATGTCATGTTTATGTGCACAATGGATTCTATCTCGCTATTTCATCTACCTAAACTTTCTTGTATTGATTTGTGACTGAAACAGGTTGATCCAGACCTTAACCTCGTGAAAGGACGTGGAGGGGCTCTTCTTCGCGAGAAAATGGTCGAAGCTGCATCAGATAAGTTTGTAGTTGTTGCTGATGAGACAAAGCTAGTGACTGGTTTGGGTGGTAGTGGTTTGGCAATGCCCGTGGAAGTCGTGCAGTTCTGTTGGAAGTATAATTTGATAAGATTGCAAGAACTATTTAAAGATGAAGGATGTGAGGCCAAGCTAAGGTTGGATGATGGTGGGAAACCTTATGTTACTGATAACTCAAACTATATCGTGGACTTGTACTTCAAGACACCGATCAAGGATGCACCAGCTGCTGGGAAAGAAATATCGGCATTTGAAGGAGTTGTGGAGCATGGGTTGTTTTTGGATATGGCAAGTGCTGTTATAATTGCAGGGAAGAATGGAGTGGATGTGAAAGATAAGTGACCTTCCAGCACCTCTCATCAATTCCATTTTTTGTCATTTGTAATTTATCATATAACTAGAAGATACAATGTTACATGTTCAATATATATGTTGTATTTTCCTCACTTGTCGAATTGGCTTCCCTAATTGAATTGAAAAAATAAGAGGGATTCTTCCTTTTGAACTGTAATTCTCACCATACCATCTCAGAACCTTTGATAATATATTTGTCTTGCATCTCTCCTATCAATTGAATGCTTGTTTCTGTCTTTTACTAGTAATCACCGGTTTCACTATATAAAATTAATGATATGAGGTACATGTTTGACTCCTTTATTTGACCTTTCTTGATCAATTAATGGACTTTAATGCTGGAGTACAAACACCAATTACTAGTACAGTTATCATGTTTCTATCCGTGTTTATCTGTGTTTTTCAATTAATAATTGGAACAATTGTTCATAGCTTGAGTTTTAACTTTTAAGTGTCATTTTTCTCTCTTTTGTGATCTGGATCAAATCAACTGTGTATTCTTTAGTCCAACGCGATTAATGGGCCATTTGCATTTCAAGTTCCCTTATTAAGAGATGAGATCTCTCACGAATGATTTGGGATCTCAAATCCTCATTTTTGTAAGGTGAGGGTATAGGGGCCCGGATCTGTTCCATACGTGAGTTACCGAATTCATTTAAACCTACGGGTGTATTTAAACCGTTTCGCTGTGAAATTGCCGTCAATTCAGACACGTCCTTGAAGTGCTTTGGGGGGTGCTTGTCACCTTATTCAAAAAACTGTGTATTCTTCGGAAGTAGTTTGAGTTTGACATCCCCCATTGCCTTTTTTTTTTTTGTGCCATGGGGCATACATGGATGTTTTATTCTTATCCTTAAAAGAAGAAAAGGAAAAGAAAAAAACAAACAAACAAACAAAATGACAAAATAAGGTTCCTTGCTTACAAGGTTATTATGCACAATGCAACAGTATGTGGCTAAGAAGCCATTCTGAAGGTTCCTCACTTATATCACAAGTCCCAAATGATTTGGTGATAAGATGAGTCCATGCATGTGCTTGGAAAAGCATCTACTCACGTTGCATTCCTGCCAACTTGGTCTTCACATGCTGCTACCTGAACAGATTCCATTTAAATTGAACAACATTGTATCCATCCATTATTTATTTTTATTTTCTGCTATTCTTCTTTCTTTACTCCATAGAATGATCCCAAAAAACCCAAAAGTATCATCCATGAACTAGCCACAATTGCAAACACAAAGGATGCTGTTGCTCCTTTCATCCCAACAGTAGGTCAACTGAAGAAGCAGGACATACATACACCATAACATGTGAAGGCCAACAAAGTTCAGCTCTTTATAGTGTTAACAAACATGTTGTAGCTGTTAGTTAGTTGTCCCTGCTCTTCATTGAACTCTAAAGTGTCGGTGTCTATCTAAAGCCAAAAGATACCAAACCTATCTATGTCTTTAAACCACAACCACCAGGAACCAAACCAATTAGCAAACAAAATAAAACTCGAATGACCGACAATGTATGTAAGAGAAACAAGCACTAGAGAAAGTGAAAACAAAGAGGTATCTATCTAAAGGCAACATCTCGGCATTTTCTTGGATCAAGAGCCATAAGAGTAATCACAATGAAAACCAAAGGGGAAACTTCAGAGAAACGCATTCATGGCATTTCTGAACATGTTTATCAGATTTATTTTGAGAGAGAGAGAGAGTATTACTGTACCTGGATTCCAGCAGCTTGCACCACATGGCTTCTCTGACCCTCACATTAAATCTAAAGCTGAAAGAGACCACAATAACTCTGTCATCAGATTAATATATATCTGCAAGAGGAGTTGGGTAGTGAGAAATTATGGAAGCTTATAAAGGAATCAAATCTTTAGATTGAATGTGATGCAGAGATGAGAGGCTGGCAAACCAAAGGAATACATTTCCATGCATTTGTTTCTCTTCATTATAAACAAACAGGAGTTTTGCAACATTGAAATTCTTGCAAGGTTGGAGAAATGGGGAAGACTAGCAAATGGCTCAGAAGCTTCTTGACAGGCAAGAAGGAGAAGGAGAAGAATATCAATGTCAACCAACCATCTGCATTGCCAGGAGGAACTCCGGTTTCGGTACCAACATCGAAAGAGAAGAGGAGATGGAGTTTCCGAAGATCAGCAGCAGCTGGAACAACAGCAAAAGACTTGAATTCTCATGACTTTCTTGGAAGCACATCACCTTATGGTTTGGCAGATGCTGAGCTTGATCAGAAAAGGCATGCAATGGCCGTGGCAGTGGCCACAGCCGCGGCCGCAGATGCCGCTGTTGCTGCTGCACAGGCTGCTGCTGCTGTCATTCGTCTGACCAGCAAAGCAAATGATAGAACTAGTGCCATTGAAGAAGCTGCGGCCATTAAGATTCAGTCTGTTTTCAGATCTTATCTGGTAATTGTCTAATTCTCATTCTCCTCTTTATCACTGTGGAATAACATGATGAGATGAGGCATTCCTTCAGGCAAGGAAAGCTCTGTGTGCTTTGAAAGGCTTAGTGAAGTTGCAAGCACTAGTGAGAGGCCATCTTGTAAGGAAGCAAGCTTCGGCCACTCTCCGGTGCATGCAGGCTCTGATTACGGCACAAGCCAGAGCTCGGGCACATCGAATTCGAATGCTTGAAGAAGGACAAACCAACTTGCCAAGGCAATCTATTCATCGAAGATCACCGCAGCACCCCCGGTTTCGACAGTCATTTGTAAGCCTCTTCTTTCAGAATCAACAATCTTATTTTACAGATAGATAGCAGAGAACTATGTGTTCTTTAATATTGTAGGAGAATTATAGGAATGCGGAAGAGAATATTAAGATTGTGGAGATGGATCTTGGTGAATCAAGAGGAAGCACAAAGAGTAGAAATAGCTACTCAATGGCACAGTCTGAAAGAAAGGATCACAGATTCTCTGATTACTATGGAAGTTCTTATGAGCCTTCAAACATAGACCTTCATCAAGTGTCACCTTCTCCATCAGTTTTCACAGATATTAGTCCGAAGGCTTGTAGTGGTCACTTTGAAGAGTTCTCCTTCAACACTGCACGAAGCAGTCCACAGTACTTATCAGCTGCATCCATGCCTGATTATTCCCTTTATCCGAATTATATGGCAAACACTGAATCTTCTAGAGCGAAGGCTCGCTCGCAGAGTGCACCGAAACAAAGGCCTGATGCTTGGGAAAGGCAATCAAGCAAGCGAAGGCCATCGGTGGAAGGACGGAACATACCTAGAGCTGTTCGGATGCAACGGTCTTCTTCTCATGTCGGTACTACTGCAATTAGCTATCAATATCCATGGTCTATCAAGCTTGACAAATCTAGCATGTCACTCAAAGACAGTGAATGTGGTTCAACAAGCACTGTAACGACAAACACCAATTACTGCAAATCATTAGCTTATGAGGTATGTTCATGTTAAATTACTGCATCTTCATGATCTGATTTCCAATTGCCAATTTGTTCATCAACAGGCTCAGTTGTTTTATGGTTTCAGATTCCTGGGCATAGGTATTGACACACCTAGTGAATGATACAAAGCTGCAGAATCAGATCGCCCCTGCAACTCAGGCTCCCACTGTAACTTTTATGGGGAGTGTTTGGTTCTTTCTTTCACCTTAATTTGTTCATAGCATTTGAGATTTCCTCTTTATTTATTTGTAGAGAGATTTGAAGGAGAAAATCCTTTTGGTATTTGCTTTGTTGTTTACTAAGGATGCAATTGAATATATATGATGATTGCTTAGTTTTAGTCTTTGTAGAAATTTTTCTGCTAAAGAATTTCTGAATCGAAGTCCCTGTAAATTTGTGCTAATTTACAATTAGAACTATTGTTCTTACTATAATTCACCCATAATCTTTCTCCATGCTTGAGTTGATATTGTGGGGCATTTAGATCCTCCCAGGAGCTGACAAAGGAGACAAAAGATTTATGGATTTCTGCACATTTTGCCTGCCACTCATATTTACTTTTCAGTAGCCAGTGTTGTAGGCAAAAGGGAACCTTATACTTAAATAGCCTGCATACTTCAGTCATTTGTGGTACCTTTTGGCACCAATTGAAATCAAGAACCACCAATGAATTGAAATAGCTAATTTATCATCAATGTTCAAGATGCATGAGACTTGAGAACATTCAAGTGAAGAAGCCTGATAACAGACCACGAAGTGTGTGGGAAAAAGAGTTCAGCTAAATCCAAGCTACAATCTCAGCATACTCATCTATTTTACATGGCAAAACTAGAGCACAAGAGATTTGTGACCCCTAGTTGTTGTGTATCTAACAAGTGGTTAACTAAGTTCCTGACAGTCATAGTACTGTCTCTTTGAAGCTCTTAGTCAACCATATGGCTGTCTCCCCTAGGAGAGACCTTCTCAGGCCCAAATGGTTTCAGTAGCACCCCCAACTCTTCAAATCTCTCTTGCTGCAGTAGCTGTGCACTGAACTCGAAAGCAACCCTTCCAATGCCTCCGCTCTTTGCTGGTATGATGAAGTGTCAAACCGGGCGCTGACGCGGATTCTGATGATCCTCGGCTTGAAGCATCCACTGCCTTGGAGTTTTTGCCTGAGGAGTCACTGCCATTGTCCCCCTCAGCCCGGAATATTTGAATTGTGCATTTGTCCTTGGTGATCGAGCGATCACCACAATGCGGTGGAGTTGAAGTCAAGCCTTGAGGTGATGAGATTTTTCGGATGGAAAACAGAGGGTCTTCAGATGAGGCTAAAGGGAACTCCGCCATTCTATCTATGAGAGGAGCATTCACCGAAACATCAGGAGAACCCATTCTGTCTAGTACACTATGATTACGCCTTTAGAGGGACTTCAAATGTAGGCAGAGGTAGAGATGCTCTTCTTGTGGGACGCAAAGCAGCTCTGTCCACTGGTGTTCTTGGTTGTTGGCGCTGTCAGGAAACAGAGGTTAGAGAAACAATACCAAATTCCATCTGGAGATATCTTCCATGAAATATAACTGGATCCACATTAAGTTTCAATGAAATGGCAGGAATCAAGTAATTTCCCTGCATTGTATCTGTTATATAATCGCTACTGTAAATTTTCAAGGGAAATGCATATTCAGTTTTGCTTAAAAAGAAGGCCTCAAAATGAGAAATGATACGTATGTCATCTAGAAGCAAGAAACCGGTCATTACATGACAGAAGAAATCAAAACTGTAGCGTAACATACAAAACGAAATTAATAACGCATGCATATAATGGTGTGCATTAACAGAAAAAAAAAAATGCCAAGCCTGCTAATTGATACTTGTTATGAAGTTCAAATATTATTAGTAGGTGCAACAGCAGCAATGGTATTAGTCTTTAAACACTTTCAGCAGTTTTACAGTAGCAATTTGGTGAGTCTCAAAACGTCTCTCTAGCCAAATGAATTGCTTTAACAATTTCACGTTTACAAACAGCTTTCCTACAATTGAGGTTTGAATTTAGTTAAGTGCCTGCAACCTAATTAATTTCAATTGCAACTCAATCATTAAAATCCATAAAGAAATATTTACCAAGTTATTGTTGCATACGTAGTTGAAATCACATAAAAACACAAGCTGAAAATCTAAAACCTTTGGTTCAGATCTCAATGTCCATGCATTTAATGGAAATGCTACCATAAACAATCATGCATGCTAGTGAGGAGTTGTTTAGAGCTTACCACATCATAGTTTGTCCCAGTATGCATAGCTTTTGATCTGTCTAGTTTCCTTCCAGGTGCTGCAATTGTTTTGGCAGGAGTGTGCCTAGGAGTCTTTGCGATGCTTGAGGTCTTTTCACTGATTGTTATCTCAGAACCATATTCTCCAACTTTACTGCTGCCCAATGACAAATCTTTGATCTTTCGATTAATATAATCAGAACAACGTTTTATACTCTGAGTAGAACAGAAGGAATCCTGCTGACTTGCCAGTTGAGTCAGCTTCCTTTCATTACCGAAAGACTTATTCCTCTCTTTATCCTTGCAAACTGAATCCTCTTCATCATCAGGGAACCTGATCTTCTTTACAGTATTGCTAGCAATGTGTTTGATTGGAAAAAAATTTCGAGAGCTAGATTTTAGGTTGACTTGAAAAACATAAGGCTGCAGGTGAGGATGTTTCAGCAGTTCTGCAGCCTGCAAAGTGGAAAACAAACACAAATCAGCAGAAGTTTGTGGTCATCACAAACTCCATGCAGTGATACAAAAAGTTGATTGCCACCTATAAATTTCTATGATTGAAAGCATAAAAGAATGCCAGCCTAACACTAGTGATTATCAACAACTTTGCGCACATAAAATTCCAAGTTGAAGTGCATACACTGGGACGATGTTCTGGGTTTTTCCGCAGCATGCTTTTGATGAGTCCTCGGCTAAACACGTGAACAGTAAGAGAAATATGTAAGACAAGAAAGCAATAGATACATCTGTATCCCACTCTCAGAGTCGCAGAAGGATTATAGAACATAAAAATCATATAGAGAATGGAACTTACAAGGCACCAGAATATGAACTAGGAAGAGGAGCCACTATAGACTTGTTAATTTTGTTTATAAGTGCTTGCATATCCTGCTTGGAAGTAAAACAAAAACAAAAAGAATACCCAATGATATTCTCCCCAAAATTGAAGTGGCTTGACCACATTCGGAAAAAAAAAAAAAAAAAAAGAAGAAGAAGAAGAAGAAGATTAACTAAAGTAAATAAATTCCCCAAAGAAAATACTGTTTCTGTTGCATGTTTTTCCACATACGTTAACAAAGAAATTATGTCAAATATTCTAAAGCTTGAAACAAACAGTGGTAGAGCAGATAAATATCTGAGAATGCCAAAGGTCTGTGCATCTCCAGGCTTAAATCAAAGGTATATAGGCAAAACCTTTACTGAGGCAGAGCAGAGAGTGTTGGCAACTAGGCATCATTTTTCAGCCATATGTTCGCAACTCTCCTAACTGAAGATATACACAATTTGCTCTGCATATTCAACGCCAAATCAACTTTCATTGTTTAACAGTCAAATGAGACCTTCTCTAGTAATACTTCAAAGGAATCTCTGTTATGGCATAGATTATAGAACCAGATCCATGAGACTTATCATGTTCCATAAAATAGAGAAAGAAGAGTGCAAACCTCAAATAACCTTTTCGACAAAATGGAGACAAAGTTGAAATCATGTGCTAACAAGAGAAATTCATTCTCATGAATATTTGACCAAGAAAAAGGAAAGTAGAAAAACCAAAGTAAAGAAAGAATTGCTAAATATTGATGTTTATAGCAGTAAAACAATAATAGCATCCAAACTATGATATGCAAATAATTGTTTTGCCACTTACAAAAGCTTTAAATGCAGGCTTGAGGGCAGTCATCTCATATATACAACATCCTGGTAATTCAGATAAGAAACCATTAAGCAAAGTAACTTAAAATGAATGTAAAGCACAGATCTCTTTATAAGCATAAAATTGAGTTGTCTTACATGGAAAAATAACAGTTTACCTAGAGACCAAATATCAGACTTTGAACCATATGGTATATCAGCAAGAAGTTCGGGGCACATGTAACTGGGAGTTCCCACGACCTGGATCAGTCACCATGGTGTATCTTATAATGTCAATTACATAACAGGTGGAACCAATCTATTGAAACAGAACTCACAGAAGATGCCAGATCATCAGATGTTAAGATTTTTGCAAGCCCAAAGTCACCTGAAGTCCACGACCCAATATGAATTAGACTGAGAGGTTAAGCATAATTCTGATGCTTCATCAGTGGAAAAGGGAGTTACTTACCAAGCCGTATTTTATGATCTTTTGTCAGAAATATGTTTGAACACTGAACAAGCCTTCTGAAATCATTAGTAAACAGTATAATTAAAGGTGATTACTGAAATTGACTGAAATTTCACCTACCTTCACATCACGATGGAGAATATGATTGCTATGCAAGTAATCCAGTGCCATCAGAAGCTGAACAAGCCATTTGCAAAGCTTCTATATACAAGCCAAGAAAAGGTCCTTTACAATGTGTGTCAAAAAGAAATGAACTGGCAAAATGCAAGAGTAGAAGAATGTGATAGTCCTGATAATTAGCAAAGTAACAACCTCTTCAGTGAAAAGTGTTCCATTGGCTTTTTTTATAGCTTCAGCCCTGGAAAAGTAACATGAAGAGAAAAAAAATGATAAGGTTTTCGATATTAATTTCAACTGTCCTAAACCAAATAAAGGTACTAATAGATTTGGCTGGTCAAAGTCTAAAAATGCATACATGTCCCCTCCCTCACAATAGCCTATGATAATGCACACATAGCAGCCCTGCAAGCAAAAGTAATAATGCTATCAAAAGCATAAAAGCATACTACAAGGGAAAAATGAGCAGAGAAGAATCTATTGAATTTCAGATAAAACTCAAAGCAAGGGCGCTTCACTAACCTTCTCTACCCATGAATCCTTGTACTCTACAATGAATGGATGCCGTACTGTAGAAATGAGTTCCATCTGCACCAACAAAAGAAGAAAGGAAATTTGATCTCAATTCTTTTCACAATAAACTTCTCAAGCAGATGATTGACTACCAACTAAACGTCTCTCAAAATAGCAACCTCAAAACAACCACCTCACACCAAAGTTACAAATAAAAATCCATCATTCTCAAGTCACACTTGACCTGGATTCTTTTGAAGTATCACAACCCGCCTACTACATTCTAATCTGGTTCAATAAACCACAAAAAAGACATATTTCAACCCCTCATCAGCATTTATCACAGTGAACCAAACTATTTCAACCAAACACCCCCAGCATTGCTTAAACAAACAGGAAATGCTGAAAAAGGACAAAGAATTAAGCAAATGCCAAACACTAAGCAAAGAAACACACCTCCTGGTGCGCAGACCGGCGGCAGCGATCAGTCTGGCGAGCAAGCCGGATCTTCTTCAAAACATACCTACATTAACCCAAAATAAATCATCAAAAAGGAGCCATTTTTATGAAGCTCCAAAGAACACCTCACCTCTTCTTCTCCTCCTTGTGCTTCACCAACAACGCAGACCCAAAAGCCCCTTTGCCAATCTGCTCCAGCACCTCATACTGCTCCATTTCCAACCGCAAAGCTCGACCACTCACCACCACTCGATCCCAACAAAATGCAGCGCAATCCGCAACAAAGTAAAGCAAGGAGATCTCAAACAAGACACAAAGGTCTCATCTTTGAAACACACCATAAAATCCCACTTCACTACAATGTGAGGCTAGAAACTCATTGGAAATGGCTAGAGAAATGGAACGAGAAACAACAAACAAGCAATCTGGGACATGGAGAGAGAGAGGAGAGGCGGCAATGGAGGTGAAAAGGAGGAGATGATTACTGATTTCGAAGTGCCAAAAAGAAAAAGGCAAACAGGAACACCAGTTCAAAGAGAAGCAAAGAGAAGCAAAGACATTGGTGGGACCACTGTCTGTAGGAGTGGGACAATTGGTCCTTTTTTTTAATTAATTAGTTATTAGCTAAAAAAAGTTTAAAATTAATTAATTAATCCATTTATTATTTCATAATTGTCACTATTACATGGACTTTTCATTAATGACATTAGTTTAATTTTTTTATATATAAAAAAAAAAAAACTTGGATTCTAAACTTGCACAAGTTATCCACCAATCCTGTTAACCCAATTTTTTTTTTTAAAAAAAATAGTAGGATTATTTGGTTGTTGTTATATCAACATTATAAACTAGGTTGTTCCATGTAATAATCAATTCTGTCATGGTTCTCATCTCTCCACCTAGTCGTATATTAGGGGATTGTTCTTAGGAGTCTCGTCATTCTCATCATTGTTTCTTTGAGAATGATCCATTATGTTAAACATGTCTTTCGTCGCTTCTAATCATGAACATTTCAAGTTATTTACTGCATTGAATCAAGATAGTATTAGAAAATTGATGTTACATATTAGTTTTAACCCAAAATTTTAACCATTGATTTATTTTATGATAAAAATAATTAGCCTTGACTTTTTGATAATTACTTTTTAGTCCCTGGGGTGTGTACTATTTGGTTTATAGTGTGTGTTGGGGTCCTTAGAAATAGTGCCGAAACAGTTTCAGGGACTTTTTGGTAGTTTTCCCTAAAAATAATTATAAAATTGATGTTACATATTAGTTTTAACCCAAAATTTTAACCATTGAGTTATTTTATGATAAAAATAATTATAAAATCACGTGAATCACCACCATCCAAATCCACCAACCCCCACTATCCAACTGTCAAAAAGAGAATATATTACTAATTAGTACTATACTATTTTTGGTACTTGCTATTTAACTTTAGTGTTTGGAGGGCTTATAAAGTTATTTATAAATAGTATAATTTTGATAATTTCAATGACTCTTGAGTAATTATCAGCTCTCTAGTGTCTTGGATGCACTGAAAATGAAAATGAAAATGAAAATGAAGTTGGAAAACTGTTTCCCCCCCATTTATGAGTTTAAATTACAAACATATATATTCTTCCAAATTTTCCAATAAACTATTTTTAATATTTTAAGAAAAATTCTTATGTAACATAAATTCATTTGAATAGTAAAAAAAGCATGTAATTATATTTTTTTTTAGAAAAACAACAATTTAATTGGATTAAAAAAATTGGGAATATTAAAAAAAGAAAGAGGATAAATAGTACTAAAATAGTTTGTTGGTGAGCATATATAACATAATGAAGAATTAAATAAGGGTCGTGTTGGCAGCTTCCGGCGGTGGAGATCGATGTGTAGTGTAGTTGGTACTCGGGGCCCACTTAACTTTGTTTGGCACCCATGTCTTTGCCCGTGCTCCTTGTGTCACCCCCACACACAACTTCATTAACACATTAATTGTTTTAGTTTTCATGTCTTTTATTTATATTTATATTTTTATTTTTTCATTTACGCATGTATTTTGGTGTTAAGCTTAGTACCGAGTTTTGTGATAAAAGAGAGATAAGTTCATTTTTAAATTTATGATGAGATTGTGTATTAAAATCTAATGGTAAGAATATCTATATAAAAAAAGATTTATAGAATTTGATTAAACAATAAAAGATAATAAAAAATATATATGTTTTTGAAGACTACACATTTATACTCCTCCATAATCTTTAAAATCATATATATGTAAATATAATATTATATTGATACAATAATCCACTCTTTTATGAGATCTAAGCGGATCTTGATCAATGAGAGATGAATCAAAGATTGTGAGGATTCTTATGTTTTTTTTTTTTTTTGTGAGGAAGAAGTCAGTCACGATCATTTATCCTTTTTCCCTTCACTAAAAACTCTTCCCATGATCAGTCTTCATATATCCAACCCTACTTTGAAAGAGGAGAGAACCATGGGAGAAAGTGCTCAAGGAACTCCGACGATCAAATTAGAACCTAGGGTGAGATAGAGTTTCAAGGGTTCAAATTAAGGAGAGATTTGCCAAAGGCTTCACAGCCGAGCGGCAAAGGTCCCCCCGTACGAGTAGTAGAACCAAGTTCGAACCTCCTCTGCGACGGGGTGAGCACGTATTGTGTGTGTCACCCAGTGGGTGTGGCCCACGCGCACACAGATAACTCTGTGTGGGATTGGTGGCACGGCAAAGAAAAGACGGGCTGGTCACACTCCAGTATCCTGTATCCGGGTGGTCAGACGCGTGCCCCTCGAAGTGAAACCCGTGATAGCCCGATCCGTGCGCGCGTCCTACCTTGATATAATGGGATTTATCCCCTTAGTCAAAAAAAAATTAAGGAGAGATTTTTGCCCAAGGTCGTGTACTTCTATAATGGGTTGACGATATCCTTTTCGTATGTAGCTTGCTAACCTAACTCACCAAATCTTTGCACGTTGGGAGATTCATTTTTTGTAGTCAAATGACTAAGTACTCAAATCTTCGTTTTAGCGATCCAACTCATATCACATATCCATGGTCTTCTTCCTCTGTAGTATATTATATTATTATATAATTATATATATAATTGAGGGTTGGTGAGAGCATTTTTTTTCACTTTCAAAGGACTTGTCAAAGAATGTGGTTTTAAGTGACGAGTACCCTTAACCCTTTATTGTACGTGTATAGCCATTTAAAGCTCCTTTTTGGGGGACCGACTCGTCACGGACTGCTCTCTCTTATTATAAAAACGGGAATTTAAATTTGGGAACACCCAAAGGCTCACTAAGAGGAATCACAGCATCACACGAACCCAATATTACCGCTAAAGTGGTTGGTGAGAGTATTGTGATCACGGAGAACTATGTCCATTTGATTGATTGTGAGTGGAAAAGCTAGCATTGACCAAACTTTTTGTACCCGATAAACATTGATGCCACACCAATATCACTCACCCACTCAGCCTTTGACCCAATTTTCAAGTCTAGTTTTGACTTTTCAGAGCAAATGCATGCATGCGTTAGGCCAAAGTTGATACTTTGCTTTGCTTTAATTTGTTCCCTGACTCATTACTGCTCACTGTCCATTGCCAATATAGAGAAGAAAAAGAGAACGGAATATACATGATCTTTTCTCTATCAGTGATCATTCCCTTTTTACTAATTCCCTGTTCCACGAAAATTTGATAAACAAAATCTCTTCTTTACTAAAAGAATATGTTGTTGAGAGGAGGGTACATCGCTGTGTTTTTCTCTAATATCATTTAATACATTTCAATAAATATTAGAGTTGTCAAATGATCAAATTATTTGTAAATAGTTCAATATCGGCTCGACAGGAATGGCTATCGGGGATCCCCGCATCCAGGGTTATTCCCCCCACTCAAACTGCTTAGTCTTGCCAATTGTACCATAATAGTGTTTATCATTATCGACACTATTTGTAATCATCGTTCAACTAAGAACCTTTTGATAATTAATGCATGTGGTTTATCCACCTTTATAAAAAAAAAAGTTTGAGCTTGATTTAAAATTTTGAATTTTCGAGCCAAGCTCAATCAAGTTTGGCTAAAAAACTCAAAATTTAATATTAATATATGCATATATTAATATATAATATAAATATTAAATTACAAATAATTTTTTAATTTTAAACTAAATCGAGTGGAAACATTTGAAAATAAAATCGAGCTGAACTTGAGTTAATTTCAAGCTCAAGCTCAAACTAGGCAATTTCAATTCAAGTTCGAGTTGAACTCAACCCGATCAAATAAGGCTAGTTTACAGCTCTAACAATGTATATCTTATCATCTCAATAAAGAAAAAAAAATTAACACATTGGCAAGTAAATGCATGCATTAATATCAACATGTGGTTATAGATAAAGAGAAAAATAAACTTTGTTTTCTCAATTTTCACATATAATCATTATATATAGATCGTTCATTTTGATGAGAAAAGAAGAATAGAGAGGATGACAAGTGAACTTCCGTTTATCATCTATTTATGGTTAAGTTACGTTTCTGAAAAGGAGATGCAAACAAATAATTGAGTTTGTGTTTGGTGTTCATCATGCATCTATCTCAACATTGTTTGGCTTTTTTTATTCATCAATCACTAGTTTAGTTATTAAGTTTGGCATGCTTGAGCTTTCAATGATTTTTTTTTTCTTTCTCTCTCTCTCTATACTCTGGGTCATTCACAGAATCATAGTTATTGTGTTTTTTAAATCATAATGCTAAAAATGATCATAATAATACATATGATAATAGTGATTTAATAAATGGTTTTCTTGTGTTTGGTTGAAAGAAAATGAATTTAATTATCTGATTTTGTTTTGTATTATTTTTTTCTTCCATTATATACCATCCTTTTGTTTCTAACAATTCGGAGTTGTACAAATTTGAATTAGTTAGAGATTAAAATATTGATTTAAGTTATGACTTCAATTGAGATGATCTATTTGATGGGTGAACTGCTACTAATTGTGGAATCTTAATTTTTTTAAGTTATCCACTGATTGAAAACCATCAACGTTGTGGAACTGTTTATGAAGATTGTGAATTGAAACAATTTATGTTTTTTAGCTTAAAGTTTGATAGCAGATATATTTCTCAGAAACAAGAGGCGAAAAACTCTTCGGCCACTGAAACAAGAGGATAATATTGCATTGACTATAATAGTACATCAAAGAGTCCTTCATAGATCAATACATGATACTAGAGGACAAAACAAACGATAATATATCAAGGATCCTAACCACAATATATGCCTCTTGCAACACAACTCAAAGAGTAGCTTGTTGGGAAGAAATCAAAACTACAAGAGAAATGCGAGAAGGCCCATGGTTGATAATACGATGACTTCAACTCAACGAGACAATATGAGGACTCAAACTCAACATCACATAATGCAAGAGAAAGGGAAGAGTTCAAACAACTTCAACAAAAATGTCATCATCCCAATAAAGACAGAGGAGATAGATATAGCACAAATCATCAATTGTCCAACAACAACCTTCCTAATCAAGTATCTAGGAATACCAATTTCTGGAGGGAGACCAAAAAAGAAGATTTGAGGGATTTCATCAGGAGAATAAAAAAAAATGGCATCATGGAAAAGAAAATTCATATCATTAAGGGGAAGATGTACCCTATTTAATTTAGTCTCCACGATACCCATCTACTGGATATCAATATACCAACTATCAAAATGGGTCATTCGCAATATTGATGCCATAATAAAAGAGTTCTTATGGAAAGAGGTCGAGACGAATTTGTACTCCTATCGCCTTGTCAATTGGGATAGAATATGTCGCTCAAAGCTACAAGGCAAATGGGGCATTCTTAATCTACATTAATTCAATGGTGCACTTCTAGAAAAATGGTGGCGGAGAATCCTCACCGAAATGTTGGATTACGTCTTAAAATTTTCAAGGAAGTATATTTTAGAGGAAGATTCTTTGATACTCACAAGCAAGTCCCGAGACAAGCTTACAACTTCAGATAAGGAGTTTGTTGAGAAAGTCCTGCACTATTAGCTAATATCACCTCTAAACCAGGGAATGACAGGTCTTTAAACTTTTGGATGGATAACTAGTCGAGGATCAATTGTCCTGGAACAAATTGCCAAGTTTTTGACTATTTATACTGTAAAATCCATGATTTTATTAAAAAAAAAAAGGAGGGATTTAAAATTTTTCCTCTATTTAAGTTCTATATATTTTGCAAATAGGGCATTATAGGGAATAGTAAAAGTCCCGAGGATATTTTGGTAAAATGGTCTTGAGAAAGTTTAAAAGGAGTTAATAAATTATGGCATAAATCTATCTAAGGAAATTAGGGATGTATTTAATTAAATTTGGAAGTGACCAATTTAATTAAATTAGGAAACTCTTTTAAATTGATCATGATTGGTCCAAAATGGAAATGGGGAATATAAATTAAATCAAGGTTGATTTAATTAAAATTGGGAATATCCTAAGATGGTGTGATCAGGGTTTAATTAAGGAAGGAGAGGGATAATGAATTTAAATTATGAATTTAAATTATAGGGCTGCCAAGGACCTATAGGTAAATTTACAAAGAGTCAGGACTACAAAGTAAAAGTGATGTCTCTGGGAGAAGGACCTGGATGTAAAGGAATAAAGAACAAGGACTTGAAGAGAAAACATGCGTTCTCTCACAGAATAGGGACAAAAAGGTAAATTAGGGAAACCGGGGGGATTTAATCGCAAAAGACCAAAACAGACTTCCATATATATGAATGGACGGCTATGATTAAATTATCGCAAGATGGACCTTAAGCTCGAGGCAGGAGATTAGATCTCAGCCCTTCATCGCCGGTTAATCGCAGGCGTCCATATAGGATCAGACAAGATCCAATGCAAGGGGGCGCGATCACCGTTCATCCGAGGGGAGAACCGATCTCGAGGCAGCTACTGTTCTTCTTCTCCACTGCCGCCAGCGCGCCACCGCGAGATCCTTTCTCCGTTTAAGGAAACCGCCATATAAGGAAGGATTGGCGAGTGATTTGCATGTGATCTCGATGATCACAGGATTGATTTCGCCAGTGATTCTCTTTGGAACCTTATAAAAGGAGGATCGTGGAGGCTTCAAACGCCAACTCCACCACTGTCTCCGGCGACCGAGACCAGAAGAAGAGGAGGACCCTTGCATACGGTGGAGGAGCAGGGGGAAGGACGAGGAAGCCCACCGAACACCAAGCAGGGGGTGGCCGTCGAGGACAACGCCGGTTCGAGCTCATCCTCATCGTCTCCGGTGAGTAGCTCTTCTCTGTCTTTACTTTCCCGTCACGTATGCATGCTAGGCCGTAGTTAGGCTGTCAGATACCGGGAGGAGCCGCCGGACTCTTCGCCGATCTCCGTCGAGGGACTGGACGCCGGAGGGAGGAACTCTGAGGCGCCGTCGCGGACCTGGAAAACGGGAGAAGGAAGGGAGGTGGCTACCAGACCGGGAAGGCCACAGAGGTGATTCTCCGGGCCCCCGCCGCCGGGGAACTCGCCGACGACCACCAAACACGTGCTGGAACCCCACGGGGACGACGGGCGCAGTCACCCCTCCGGCGAGGTCACGGCCTGGAATAGAAGAGAAAGAGAGAGTGATAAGGATTTGTTAGTTAGTTATTTTAATTAATTATTGGCTAATGGTGGTCAGTATAATTAATTATTTATTAACTAACTAAAATAATTTGTCACACTAATTAATTAGTTTATTAATAACTATTTGATTAATTAGCTAGCTAACTAGAGATTTATCAAGTGGGATAAATAACTAAGTTTCTAGTTAATTAACTAGTTAATGGAATGGCAACTAATTAGATAATTAGTTAAAGTTAACTATCATAATAGTCAACTAACTGGAAGGTTTAAACAAAGGAGATAATTAATTAACTGATTAATTGGTTAATTAAATTGAATGAGAACTAACTGGATGATTATATTAAATCAAATAATTTGGATATCAATTGGCTAAATGGGCTTGAATAATAAGATGTGGCCCAACCAAGTAATGGATTGAATTTAGTGGGTCTAGCCAAGTAGCCAAGTTGATTTAAAATTAATTAAATGATTAAGTTATTAAAATCAGTTTAATTAATTAAAAGCATGGTTAAGCTTAATCAAGTTTGGACCGATATTATTTAGTTAATCGGGTCGAGTTTGATCAAGCCAAGTTGGGCTTGGGTTCAATTAGCTGGTTGACTAAGTCTAACTAAGTTAAAAGAAATAAAAAGAAGGAAAAGGAATATAAGAGTGGGGGTTTGAACCAGAGACCCCCCAAAGTGGGCTTAGTGGGCCTTAACCACCAAACCACTATATTCTATCTATGGAAATAGATGAGTTTGGTCATTTAAGGTAAAAATGACGAAGGATCACAAGGGAAGGCCTACGAGTAGAACTAGGGCCCGTTAGAGCATGCATCGAAAATATAGTATTTATAAACACGTACTTTTATTGAGTACAGACATGGTCTTGACAGATTTTGACTTGGATGCGTCGAGAAGTCCCGTGGAGCACGAGACTTTGCGACTTTAGGTAAGTACTTCTGCCTACTACCCCACTCTTCGGAGTGTTCTTGATTTTTGCTATTGCCATGTCTGTTCTTGTAAGATACTCTTGCCTTGCTTCTACCCTTGTTTGGGCTCCTTTGATTTGACGTATGTTGTTCTTGGCTTATCTTTCATTTGCGATATCTGTTTATTGGATGCATACACATGCTTGCTTTTGTTGCCTTCCTTCTTTGTATGTGTATGGTTGAGCGTTAGAGGTAGTGTTTACTGATCACGAGGATCCGTTGATCGGCACGTGGCCGTGGAAACACGTGAGCCTGTGCTCCATCCGGATAGGAGTGTAAAGTTTCACTACCTGTTTGTTGAATGCTCTTTTGGACATGCCCACCCGTGGGCCGACACTTGACTGTAGGCACTCGTGGTGCTTGTGTGCAGTTAGGTAGGTATGCGTCAGTGGAGTGAGCGGGCTCGCTGAGCATAGCCTCATGTTATCTGGCACAAGACCATAGAGATACGCAGTACTTGTGTACTGGCCGGGTTGGTGTGCGCCAACTGAGTTTCTTCTTCCGCCTGGATTCAGTGGAGCAGGTGAGCTCCGGATTTTGCGAGAGTGTTGGGGACGGGACACCCTGACGTTCCGGCACTCCTGGCCAGAGGGATAGTACTCTGGTTGTCCCTGCCATCGATTGGGGAATCGACCATGTCGACATGAGAGAGGTGGCGCCACCTTATACGAGGGTAGTAGCGAGGGTAGTACCGGATGGTCATTTTCTCGTGAGGTTCATGATGGTACTGACCGGGGGAGACGTTTGTGGAGCTTCCTTTGGAACTCATAGCTAGGAGTCGATATCTTGTTTGTTATTGTGATAGACTCCTAGGGTTTTGTTCTGAGGGGCGTGCCCCGAGCTTGACTTTGATATTCATGTTGTTTTTGATATCATATTTTCTTGAAACCCGCAGGGGTACTTACTGGGCTTTCCATTCGAAAGCTCATGCACTTGTTTTTCTTCTTGTTTACAGATCCTGAGGCGTAGGATTCTAACACGTAGGAGCTGAGCCGATCGTGGGTCGGGTGATTTGCTGAGGTCTGAGGACCTGGTTTATTTTCTTGTTCTGAGTGAGGCTTTTTTATTTGTAGGACCCTTATAGGGCTTAGTATTTGTAGGGTATATGAACCCTTGTTATTATTATTTCCGCTGAACTCTGTTTATTTTGAATAAATTAAGTTGATTTATTTGTATTATCTGCTTACTCACTTAGGCCTTGTATCCGTGTGGGGCCCGACTCTACACGGCTACTACGGTTCCCGCACACTGCGATGCGAGGTCTTGGAATCGGGTCGGGGCGTTACATATACTTAAAAAATTCATATCCTTTCGGGAGGCTCAAAATATAGTACGGAGTGGAAAACCACTACTCAAACCAGGTGCTTTACCAGAAAGGGAAAGACAGAGCTCCGACTTCTGATACAACACTTCCAGAGCTCAGACCCATTCAACCATAGACTTGACGAGAGAACATAGAAGCTAATGCCAACACAGGGCTATGGCCACTAAAGGTAAACTATTCGCATGGCTAGCAAGAGAGAACAAAATCCTTACCTCGGATAATCTGCATAGGAAAAAGTGGGGAAAAACGCACACCTTGTATTACTTGCATGAAACAGAAGATAAATTGGTGCATTACCTTCTCTTTTCCCGCTCATATGTCGTTAATATTTAGCAACACTTTTGAGAGATCTTTAGCATACAACATGACCCACCTAGGCCACAGGATAGCTTGAGGACCCCCCAAGGGTGTAATGGGGATGAGACCTCATAATTCTTGCTATCACATGGAGTATATCGGGAGAAAGAAACATGAGATGTTTTCAAAAACGACGACGCATTTTGTTAAAAATTATTCATGATATTTCTTTCGCTTTATACTATCTTGGTTTGATGCAACACCTATGACCATGCGACTAAGATTGGAGGTGACTCAAAGTATGGTGAAATGAAGCATAAAATTCTCAAGGGGGATTCCACAACCAGTCAACGAAGGTGACAAGGCCTTTTAAAATGACAATCTTTTAGAGAAGTGATATGAAGAGTCGATCATACAATAGGGATCCGTGCCTATATATATCTCTGGGAGTGATACTAAATTTTCATTGGATTTTGATAAAGTAAATAGTATAACACTCCTCTTTCCTGTTTTCTTTTACTTTTGTACAGGATAAATAAATCACAATTAGAGAAAATTTAAAATTTCAATCTGAATATATGCTTTTAGTTTTAATTTTTGGTTTTCTCGTGCTCACTTGATTAAGGAATGAATAGAGAATCTCACATTACATTAATATTAAAAATAACTTTTTAATATTAAATAGTTATTTTCATCAAGAATATAAAAGAAATATGAGTGAAACGTTAGTTTATTTGTAATTTTCTTAGTGGAGGAAAGAACTACTTTTTTTTTTTAAGGAGGATTCTCAGTCGATCTGATCTGCTTCCTACCGTCTCGCTGTCACCAGCTCAGCCAAGCTCCTTTGTTGATTTTCTGGCTTGCTATTCAATATAAGTTAAATGACCCGGACAAACAAAACAAATATGACTTTTTGGGGTTTCTCGCTTAATGCCTTACTTACCTCCTTTCCTCCCGGGGCGACTTTTTATTATTATTATTTACAAAATCTATATTGTGTTTTGAATCCAAGGGCCATTTCTTGGGCCCAATCTACAAAACACAAATTTCATACACATTATGTAGTCATATATACATATTTTATGATTTTTTTTTAACTATTCAATTCAATGGAAAAAAACAAATTTGAATTTTCCTCTTGCTTTTTCTTAATTTAGTTGGATGTGGAAGTATTGACATAATTTCATAGAGCCTTTCGATATTGAATGCTACATGAATAACCATAAGTCAGATAATAGAACGGGAAGACTTCCGCTTTGTCCACACTTGACATAATTTCATAGAGCCTTTCGATATTGAATGCTACATAAATAACCATAAGTCAGATAATAGAACGGGAAGACTTACGCTAATGCTTCCCTCTAAGACGGAACGCTCCCCTACCATTGCATTTTTACATCCCCTGGCTTCAACAAATCACTTAGCCCCATTTAGTGGTTTATTTAGTTTCTCAAATATACACAATCACAAAGAGCATAAATTGATCTTTCTTTTAGTATTATTATAGTTATTAATCAGTGTTATTTCCATTATTAGAGCTAACTAAAATAACATATTTTAAAATTCTTACTGACACTGGACCTTTACTTGGCTTGCATTACTGAAAAATAAAAAAAAAAAACATGGCCGTACTAGAAGGTCCGCAGCATCCGTGAGCAGTAAACGGCCCGTTGGCCTGCAGCTGTTTTCTTTTTTCTTTTATTTTTCATTATTTATATAATTTGACTTTTTCCTATTTTTTCTATTTAAACTAATTTACAATTATAAAAAAATTGGGCCGACCAACATGAAACCCAACTCATTTTGTAGTCTTAGAACACACACAAACATACACATAAAAATCTCTCTGTCTCTATATATATATATATATATAATTTCTCATTATATATATATATATTTGATAAATATGAATAAACCATTAAAAATGTGTCACAAGTGTGGTTTGAATCTTTAATCTCTCTTTATAAAAAAGAATGAACTAACTAATTTTCCTTATGAAAGTTGGTAAGAACAAAATATTTGGTACTTAAAAATCAGTTGATGATAAGCTAGATAATTAATAAAAGACATCAAGCTTCATTAAAAATTCACCAACTCCTCTAAATTCATGTATAATGAGCGAAAGAGAAGGTCAATACAAAGGCATCCATATACTTAATTTACAAAAAAAGAAAAACAAAAGAAAATGATTTTTAGATTTAGTTCAAAGGATTGTGTCAAAAGGATATGGTAGGATAGAGATCTCATTGCCTCTATTGCACCTGACTTAGCCTAAACCTTAATTTGTTATATGCCTTCCAAATCAAGGTACAAATAAAAGGCCAAGCGAGGGACATAAACAAAGGGAAAGAACTCAGTGCATTCAATCAAGGAAAGTGATTAGCCAACCACTTTCCTATTGACTATGTACATCACCACAAATGTTAACACACTACCAAGAATGTAGGATCAACTGACACAATCATTTGGTCTCCAACTTGTTAGACTTTGTTGTGGTTAGACATTGATTTTATGGATCATTGGGATCAAGACATGCTTGATCTTTCATTGTTTGGTCCCAATACTTGTGCTTTTTTTCAGATTAATTAGTCTTAAAGGACAGTGCATGATGTTCAACACTCCGGAAATTAAATCAGTGACTTCTATTTTTTTTTTTTTTTTTGACCAAGGTAATAAGCGCCCCCCGAAAGTAAGCTAAGGACGTGTGCAGGCAAATGGCAGCTTGATCCCGAGTTACCTGACTGTAGGCGTGACCACTTGACCCTGGATTAGAACAACACTACACCTGACCCTCACTTCATAAGAATGAGGATTCGGTTATGGGTCATCCATAGGAGAATTCTCCATCTTAGCCTGGGACCCAAATACCAATTGACCCTTGCGGGTCGTTGGTAACAAGTGACTTCTTTTATTTGTATTGCATTTTGTGTCATCTTTTTATATATTATGCTAAAATTATGCTTCATTCACTTTATAAGAAACCATGTTTGCAATCACAAACTATTCGGTTTACAAACTATTTATTTCTCTTAGGAAGTTTTTTGTGTAAACCGAACAAATATAATTAATGGGACTTGATCTAATCCAATGAATTAAATTAATAGAAAGAGAGTTTCTAATTATGTATTCATATCAAGCTTTATTAATTTAATTAACAGAAGTGTGACTAGTAGGATTAATTACTATCTATAATAAGGTTTCGAGTCCTTGCTCTCTACCTTCCTTTATAATTTATCCATGATCATTTAAAAAAATAATAATCTCTGTCTTTATATCTACTAATTCATGAAAAACAAGATGACTGAACTAAAATCATAAGGGGGAGAAGACCATATGTTTTTTGTTGTCTCGTGGAGAATGTATTTAAGTATTGCGCGCATTGGCATGTAATACCTACTTCTTTTGGAGGTCTCGCACCAAATATAAAATTTAGATACATGATGAATGAAACAAAAGGAATAATATCCAAGACTTTGCAAGTGGATGTGACAATTGAATTATATATGATAATAGTTAAGCATACAAAAACAAGCACATCACATTTTCATGACAAGACAAATTGAAGATGACCAATGTAGCCCAATGGCCTGTATTGGTAGACGTCCCCCGTGTAGGTGAGGTTCATTCCAGTTGGGAAGGCCCTATGTTTCTATGTTGGGTATATGCAAACTTTAGTACTACATTGGAAGTGAGAGAGAAAAGTGAGGGGCATAACGAGACCTTTTCCGGTGAAGCGAAAAATAAAACCGTGAGGGCTCCTACCAAAGCAGATGATATCGATTCTTGAGTGTGAAATGTGGGGTGCCCCCGATCCTAACAATTGGTATCAGAGACAGGTTGTGATGTGCAAAGGGCATTTGAGGTGAGGATTGTTGGGTATGTGCAAGCTTTAGTACCACATTGGAAGTGAGAGAGAAAAGTGAGTGGCATATAAGTGTGGTTGAACACATTTCATTAGCAACGAGGCTTTTTCAGTGAAACGAAAAATAAAACCGTGAGGGCTCCGGCCCAAAGCGGACAATATTGGTGCTAGTGTGGAATATGGGGTGCCCCTGTCCTAACATTTAAATCACCCCATGCGCAAGGGTGAGCGCACAAATATATGAATGCGTTGAGCATGAGCCTATGGGTACTCTGTCAGCACATGGGTCTTGCCTCACATAGCGCATGAGCCTTCGGGTTCTCCGCGCTGCGTGTCATGCCTTGTGCACTTCCTTGAAGTCCCACTGACACCTTATTAAGAAAAATAAAAAGACAAATTAAAGATGAAAACGTTTTCACCAAAATAATTCAAGATATCGACTTTCTAACACTATTTTGGTTTGATGCAATTCATGCGATCAAAAAATCAAAATTGATAGTGATGAACAACCCCCAGGGATCTAGCGGTGATGGGGCCCAGGAGGAAGGTTAAGGGGCGTGGGAGCTGATGGACATCAATGAACCTAGATTGCTAGTATCTTCTTGTCATATCTTAAGCGCATCTAGCTCATTGTACTACTTAATATGTACTCCTCTCTATTATAAATAAATGTGATTTATTCACCTTATTAAAAAAAAAGAGATAGTGATGAAATCCATCGCCAAGAGAAGCCTGACATTCGCATGAGAAGATCCACCGCAACATTCTTCAGAGATAGACTTCAACTAACACCAAGGATTGAATGAACTGATTTTGTATTATCGGGTCATCATACCTGGTTTGTACCAAATCCGCTAGAGGATTAGATCCCTCTACCATGTACAACCTTTCTATATTTAATAAATCTGGTTTATGCATGAGAATAAACAAACAAGTACATAGAAAAAAAATTATGTATTGTTTCAACCTGATGGATGGAATGGACTGGTGGTGACCAAGGAACCACCAGATATCCCCCTGCCAAATGAGTGGCTCTGATGGTCATATACATACATGACAGTATGGATTGTGTAGGTCCATTGAAAACTTCATTGAACTTGTGCAAAGATATCAAAGAATCAAAGTTAGTTGAATGTTAGTTGATATATGTCCTTTAATTAGTTTTTGTGTTTTGTTACAGTTGATTTGAATCTTCGGTTATTTCTAAGATGACACTTAAAAATTAATTTCATCGACATGAATACATTAATTATTCGGCATGCAACTTAAAAATATTATATAAAATGACATCGATCATTCTATATTTTGTTTTTCTAGGTATGGATATATTTACCGAGTCGATGAATCGCTATCACATTAATATAAACAAAACTTGAACAACCAATTAAAATCTTTGAGCTTCATGCCAAAATTGATTTGCTTGATTTAATCGGTATATAACTCAAGTAGTTATCAAAGATGGTTCACCAATTGCTTTAATTTCACTCACATGAGCCGTGTGCACATCCTCATCAATATGTCATGAAAAGAAGCTTCCATATTCACTAATATAAACCTTTCCAATGTCTAATTGTGCTTGCTTCATGGTTACATATGTTAACTTCTTTTCCTTAGAAATGACATCCTACACGTAGGACTTGAAGGTTACATGTTAAAACTTTCCCAAACAATAGATGACAAATGAAGGTAAGAAGTTACCATCAAGAGGACTATCAGTTGAAAAAACACAATGCTAAAGTGGATTTAATTTTCTTTGTCAAGAACTACTTTGCCATAATGCACTGCTTTTCAATCAACTTTTTAATTTGCTCATTGCTTGGATTCATGAAAGCATTCAAATCAGGAAGAGAAGTCGACTAATGCACTGCTGAAGATTTGATTATATTGAATCGTCTTTATCAAATTACAAGGTAATGCTTTTTATAGTACTAGGTTTACAGGAGATAAGATAGGAATAGAAACTAACAGATCCTATAATTAAGGAACAGTTTACAAGATAAGGCTATGACTAAATCAACACTCCCCCTCAAGCGGATGGTATATATTATACAATCCAAGCTTGTCAATAAGTCGTTCGAACATTGGCTTAAACAAAGCCTTTGTAAGTATATCAGCAACTTGTTGAGAAGTAGGAACATAGGAGACTTTGATAATTCCTTCATCGATTTTCTCCTTAATAAAGTGACGATCGACCTCAACGTGCTTGGTACGATCATGATGAACCGGATTGTGTGAGATGGAAATAGCAGCCTTGTTGTCGCACCACAATCGTTAGTGGATTCTTCATCTTTATTTGCGGTTCTTCAAGCATTTGTTTTATCCAAAGAGCTTCACAAATACCAAGAGGCGTGGATGCGTAGTTAATTGACCCCTTTCAAAGACCTACTCAGGTGAGACAACCGGCCGCTTTTACTTCTCCATGTTACAAGATTTCCAAACACAAAGGAACAAGATGCTTTGAAGTGGAGCGGCGTCGTTAGGACATCCAAACCCCAATCTCGCATCAACAAACATCTCTATACTTGATCTTCTTGCTTTGAAATAATGACCCTCTGCCAGGAGTTCCCTTAAGATATCTTAGGATCCGATTTGCTGCATTTAGATGACATTGATATGGTGAGTGCATGAACTGGCCGATACAACTCACTGCGAATGAGATGTCAGTCTAGTATGAACAAGGTAGATTAGTCTACCTACAAGCCGTTGAAATCTCCCCTCGCCGGCTGTGTTTATCGTCGAGGATTGCTCTCAAGCTTGATGTTTGGATCCATGGGTGTATCGGCAGGCTTTGCGACCCATCATTCTGTGTCCTTTAATAAATCAAGGACGTATTTTCTCCGAGAAACACATATGCCTACTTTCTTTGCGGGCTACTTCCATTCCCGAGAAAAACCGCATGATGTACCGAGATCTTTCATATCAAATGCCACTGCAAGCTTCATCTTGATTCGTTCCATTTCAGCCATATTGTTACCCGTGATAATTATATCGTCTACATAGACAATCAAAATGGAAATCTTTTCGTTCTCACGGTGATAAAAGAGAGTATGATCAGTGTGAGCTTGTGTGTATCCAAGTTGTTGAACAGTCTTTGAAAATCTATCAAACCATGCCTTTGGAGATTGTTTCAAACCATAAAGGGCTTTCTTCAACCGACAAACTTTCCCTTTAGTCTCACTTCCATTAAATCCCGGTGGCAACTCCATATACACCTCCTCTTCAAGATTGCCATTAAGGAAAGCGTTCTTGACGTCTAACTGTTGAAGTGGCCAGTCTAGATTAGCCGCGAGAGATAGTAATACCCGGATGGTGTTGATCTTGGCTACCGGAGCAAAAGTCTCTTGGTAGTCAATCCCATAAGTCTGCGTATATCCCTTGGCCACCAATCGTGCCTTATACCTCTCAATCGATCCATCACTGTTGCATTTAATTGTGAAAACCCACTTGCATCCAACCGGCTCTTTATTGTCGGGTCTTTTGACAATATCCCATGTACCATTTTTCTCTAAAGCTTTAATCTCTTCAAAGACAGCATTGCGCCAGTTACTATGTTGAAGTGCTTCATTGATAGTAGCTGGTACTTCTGATTTTGACAGACTTGTCACCAAGGCTCGCATAGGTTTGGAAAGCCGAGAGTACCCCAAGAAGTTGGACATAGGGTGCTTTGTGCAAGAGCGAGTACCTTTCCGTAAAGCAATCGGAATGTCCAGAGTTGTCAAATCAATATCAGAGATGGTACCTTGATCTGCAGGTTGCTGTGTGAGAGTGACTGGAGTCGGGTCAGTTTTCTCAAGTTGAGAACCGATTACGGATCCGGGATAGCGGTTGTCTGCAAGGCATTGGATCAATGTTGGAGTGCAGAGGCTTTCTTACTGGCTACATGCGTTAAGTCAAACGGTTCTATGGTTCCACAATTTGTGGGTTTGTGAGATGGTAGGTTCAAAGTTTGTGAAACAGGTGAGAGATTGGATTTGTGATTGTAGTTCTTTGATTTTGTGGGTACATGTAGGTTGTGGTGTAGAGGGCAGATTTTGTGGAGGATTTTGTGGAGGATTTGAAGTCCAAAAATATTCCCAAGAATCTAAATTTAAAAAATGCTTATCTGATGAAAAAATCGGATCTGATGAAACAATTGGGTTAGGTAAAATCGCCCCCTGATCCGATTGACTAGGATAATAAAATTGATTTTCAAAAAAAGTCACGTCTCTTGAAACAAAATATTTTCTTTTAGACGGAGAATAGCACCGATAGCCTTTTTGAGTGGAGGAATAACCAACAAAAATACATTTATGACTTCGTGGATCAAGCTTAGAACGATTATGGTCATGAACATGAACAAAAACCGAGCAACCAAACACCTGGCGAAGATCAAGAGTAGGAAAAAATATTAGAGTCTTTGGAAAAACTTTTTGTAAAAGCGAAATAGGTGTTTGAAAATTCAATGCGTAGAAGGCAAATAGATTAATAAGATAACAGTCGTTAAAATTGCATCCCCCAATAAAATTTTGGTGCATTACTAGTGAATAATAAGGCCCGAGCAACTTCTAATAAATGACGGTTCTTGCGTCGGAGACACCATTTTGTCAGTGGTGTATCCACGCAAGAACTTTGATGTAAAATGCCTTTTTGTGATGCAAAATCATTAATGGATGCATTAAAATATTACATTTGCATTATCGGTGCGTAAAATTTGGATACATGAGTTAAACTGAGTGAATATGAGATTATAGAATTGTTCAAAAACATTCAACACATCAGTTTTGTTATTTAAGAGATATATCCAACATACACGAGAATGATCATCAATAAAAGAAATAAACCATTTTTTATTAGAAATAGAGGGAATTTTTGAAGGACCCCAAAGATCACTATGGATAAGAGAAAATGGTCTAGACTCTTGATAATGATGAACAGGGAAAGGGATACGAGTGTGTTTCGCAAGTTGACACACTTCACAGTCAAAATGATCCGAATTCTTAAATAAAGAAGGGAAAAGACGGCGTAAATAAGGGAAACTAGGATGACCTAGGCGTTGATGTAGCAACCTTATTTTGTGATGACGATGAAGAGAAGTAGAACCATGAACAACTTGACAGCAACGTACAGGAGGAGCAGCGCGTAGAAAATAGTATAATCCAGCCACCTCTTTAGCACGCCCAATCATCCTCCCCGAGTCCCGATCCTGAAACAGACAAAACTTAGATGAAAAATTCGCCAGACAATTTGAATCAACAGTAATCTTGCTAATCGAAAGCAAGTTATATGTTAAATAAGGTACATATAAAACATTGCGAAGAAGTAAGTGAGGGCTAAGTGAGACAGTGCCAATTCCAGAAATCATAGAAACAGATCCATCTGCCAAAGTAACAGTTCGACAGCCGGTATATGGAGATAGCGTAGAGAAAATAGAACGAGATCCAGACATGTGCTCGGAAGCACCGGAGTCAATAATCCAAGACTCACCAGAGGCAACATGATCAGCCAAGGAAGAAGAGGTAGCTGTACCATTCACCATTAGCGAGGTGGATGAAGAAAAAATTTGGCCGAGTTGGTCAAGTTGAGCCTGTGAAAAAGTAGCATGAGACGGCACAGATGATTCAGTCTTCGAGGCAATAGAAGGCTTGGAGGTATCATGAGTACGCTGGCTGCGAGGAACCCAATCAGCGGGCTTTCCGTGAATTTTCCAACATGTGGCCTTAGTATGATGAGGGCGGCTGCAATGGTCACACCAAAGAGGCTGCTTGCGAGAGCCACGTGGGTCATTGTGACGAACAGCCATAGCGGAAGCATCAGAAGAGACCGTGGTAGCAGCAGGAATCGAAGAGCCTCCAAGCATGACACGTCGGCGCAGTTCTTCACGACGAACTTCAGCAAAGATAGCATCCATACCGAAGAGGGCTTAACTTGGCCGAGAATACGCACTACCTAACATCATCTAACTCCGGATTAAGACCAAAATGAGGAAATCATAAGTTCTCTCAAGGCAAGAAGCTTGCGATAGATCTCGCTATCGGCGGGCAGGATCCTTCCAACTTGGCTGAGTAAAGAGATCCAATTCCTGCCATAATTTAGTTAGAGAATTAAAATAAGTAGTAACACTCCCATTGTCCTGTCGAAGATTGCGAGAGCGATTACGGAGATGAAACATCTGTGAGGAATCCTCAAGGTCGGAATAGGCCAAGCTAACAGCATCCCAGATAGCCTTGGCTGTCGGGTACAGAAGATATATCTCAGCAATACTATCTTCCATTGAGTTGATAAGCCAGGCCATAACCATCGAGTTTTGAATATCCCAGTCCGCAAAAGAAGCATCAGAAGAAGAGGGAATAGATACGGAACCATCTAGGTAACCAAACCTGCCTTTGCCACGAATAACAAGCTGAACCGATCTGGACCATTGAAGATAATTCCGGCCATTTAATTTAAAATTGGTAATCTGAAAAGATAGGTGATTTTCAGTGGAAGCAGTGGGAACAATTTTAGGGGTAGGCTGAATAGCATCCGAAGATACATCCAAGCCATCGCCCCTGCTCGTTCCAATGGGATCCATAAAAGGATGTGCGAAATCTCCTCAACCAATAAGAATGCCTTTATAACTCTGCTCTGATACCATAAAAGCATTCAAATCAGGAAGAGAAGCTTCCACTTAATGCACTCGAAGATTTGATTATATTGAATCGTCTTTATCAAATTACAAGGTAATGCTTTTTATAGTACTAGGTTTACAGGAGATAAGATAGGAATAGAAACTAACAGATCCTATAATTAAGGAACAGTTTACAAGATAAGGCTATGACTAAATCAACAATTCATCAAGAAGCTAGCATGTAATTTTACAAACTTACATGTTTTTATAGTACACTTGAAAGATTGTTTAGTGAAAATTTTGAGTGATTAAGATTAATTAAGTTTGTTTACACCCCTATCTAATGTTATTATATAGTGATTAGCGGTAAATGAATAAGATGGATTTCTTAAACTCGTTCATAAATCATTCCAAGTCTTTCGTCTTCTTGGTTTAGCTCTCTTATTGTGAACAACAATATCGAAAGAGGTTAGGTAAGATACCAAAATGAATAATTATTATAATGATAATGTTTATTACCCAGTCACTCTCTTTTCATGAAGAGTCGCACATTGTTTTCATGCTAATATTATTATGAGAGTGATTGAAGATAAACACTCAAGTGACTAAGTTTCAAAACTTGTGCATAAATCATTATTTAGGTTTTTTTGGGTGAAATTATTTTTCTATGAATAACTACACGAGACGTATTTAAGTGACTAAGTTTCAAATTTTGCTCATAAATCATTATAAGTTTTTTTTTGGTGCAATTATTTTTTCATGAATAACTACATGAGACTTAGGTTAAAATAGTTCAAATAGTTTGAGCTTATGTAACCTGTTTATGCATTTGGGCTAATATTACTGAATAATGATTGGTAAAAAGAGTTAAACCGCATAGTAACAAAGCACTCATTGTGACTTTCACTTTCTTTATTTTTATATTTATTTTTTTTAAAAAAAAGATAAATCATATTTATTTAAAAATTAAAAGTAATAGATGTATAAGTAATTCCTTCTTACATAAAAATTAAAATAAGGTCTTGCTAAATCAGGGCCATCCTAGTCTCGACCCCCTCCCCCAGTGGACCGTGTCTCTCCCTCTTGCAATCAGCATGGTCTCCTTTGTAAATTAAGCAAATACTACGCTTAACCAGGTCCTGGGTTGCTTCCAACTTGGCCTTCTTTGATTGATGAGCTGCATCAAATTAGGATAATATGAGAAAGTTAATATTTAACTGGTTGCAAAACAAGTATTAAATTAATTGCAAAACAACTACATTGAAATATAAAAAAAAATTAAATTAAATGTAAACATTATTTTCAACGACACATGCCTCCTAGAAGCCAAGAGGAAGGTTCTTGAGAAACCTAATAGCCGCGTTTTGGTTAATTAAGGGAGAAGAACAAGTCATTAATCCTCCATTAATTCCCACCAACCAATGGAAATGGCCAAGAAAACCATCTATTCTCATCCACCATCTTTATTTAACCACTCCATGCATGTCAAGTGTCAACACTTGATCTTCTTCAACCTAAAGAATTAACAAAACAAAACAAAACAAAATCAATAGAAAAACACACACATATATTCTTCATCATTAATTAAGCCTAGTAAACAAAAGCAAATGGTACTACCTCACAAATTAAGTTTTTTTTTTTTTTAAATTTCAACACAAACCATTGACATCCACTAATCATAACCTTTTATATAAAAATTTATTTAATTAACCCATTCCAACTACTAATTATAATCCCTAATCTCTCTCTCTCTCTATATATATGAACAAATTTTCTTTTCATGATCTTCAAAATATATATATATATATATATATATATATATATATATATAAACTCCTCCAATACTTCTCTCTCTAGCCAACCTCTCTCTCTTGCATAAAAATATAAATCCACTTATATTTTATAACAAACCCTACATTACAACCCTATGATGAAAATCAAACTCTCTCTATATATATATACATAAATGATCAAACCCTAACCATTGGCCAAAGCACAAGCAAAACACCAAAAACCAAAACCCTAAAAAAGTAACAGCATAACCTCCTTCATTATGACAAGTCTCAACCTCCATCTTCCCCTCTTTGGCTTCTTCTTCTTCCTCTTCTTCTCCCTCCCAAACCCCTCCTTCCAGCAACTCCATTCCTCCTAAACCCTAGGCTTGACAAAGCCTACATAGCTCTCCAAGCATTCAAACACGCCATTGTCTCAGACCCCAAGAACTTCACCGGCGACTGGTGCGGCCCTCACGTCTGCAACTACACCGGCGTCTACTGCGCGCCGGCCCCCGACGACAAACACATCTACACCGTCGCAGGCATCGACCTCAACCATGGAAACATCTCCGGCTGCCTCCCTGACGATCTCGGCCTCCTCACTGACCTCGCTCTCCTTCACATCAACTCCAACCTTTTCTCCGGCACCTTACCGGAATCCTTTTCCTCTCTCAAACTCCTCTTCGAGCTCGACGCCAGCAACAACCTCCTCTCCGGCCCTTTCCCCTCCGTCGTCCTCAAGCTCCCTTCCTTGAAGTTCCTCGACATAAGATTCAACTCCTTCCATGGCGACGTCCCGAAGGAAGCATTCGACCTTAAACTCGACGCTTTCTTCGTCAACGACAACAACTTCCAGTTCTCCTTGCCGGAGAACATCGGCAACTCGCCGGTCTCCGTCCTGGTCGTCGCCAACAACCAGCTGATCAACGGCTGCTTACCTCGCAGCCTCGCAAACATGTCCCAAACTCTCAACGAGATCATCATTCAAAACAGCAACTTGAGCTCATGCATCCCGCCGGAGCTCGGAAACCTGGTCAACCTCACCGTGTTCGACGTCGCCTTCAACAACCTCGTCGGGCCGTTGCCGGAGAGCTTTGGAAATTTGAAGAAGTTGGAGCAGTTGAATGTGGCTCATAACAAGCTCTCCGGTGACATACCGGAGAGCATTTGCGAGCTGCCGAGGCTCAAGAACTTCACTTTCTCTTATAATTATTTCTGCGGTGTGCCGGAGAAGTGTTCGAAGATCCGGAGAAGGGATGATAGGGAGAACTGCATTCCTTACAGGCCTAAACAAAGGTCAGAGGAGGAGTGCAGTGCTTTCCTAGCACAACCAGTGCATTGTGATGCTTTTGGTTGCATGGCTCCTCCACCATCACCACCTCCAGTTCCATACTGAGATGACTATATATATATATGCTTTAATTTGTTTTGCTTTATTGGTACTCTCTTTCTATCTTCTTCTTTTTTTTCTTGTAAATGAAGAATGAATATGATGGTTCAGTGTTTGATATTATTAGATTGACTGATGGTGGGAAAAATTAAAGAACCTGATCTCAATCTCAAGCATGTATTATGAATAAGGAGGTTATATATGGAAGCATCTTGTCCTACATTGCTTCATGTGATTCTTTTTCTGTCTCTTCATTACACTTGACCAACATTTTTGTGTTGATTTTTTTTATGACTTTTTCAAGGTCACAATGCCAGTCTGTTTGGCACTAATTAATTTAGTAAAGTTGATTTTTTGATATTAAAGATAGTAGTTTAATATCAATTAATTAAATACATATTTGTTTGAATGCATGTCTAATTTCGGTTTTTAAATTTCAATATGGTTTCAAAGTCACTTAACCAAGTGCAAGTGCAAGGAGCTTAGTTCACCCATTTGTAGTTAATGTTTCATACCATCTTAAATATATTCTAAAGATTTCTTGATCCAACGATACCACTCTCTTGTGTTAGATGAGTAGTCTCCGTATTCTACGCAACACATGAGCCTTCTAGTGTTCTGAAATTCTTGGTAGGTATGCTTATTATCTATTTTTTATTAAAAAAATCTTATTCTATCTATCTATTAATAGAAATGGATTACAACCTTCATCTCTGTTCTGTTCAGTATCTGGATTTTTTTTAATAAAGTATATAAATCATAATTTATTTTAAATTAAGATAATTATTATAATATGGAGAGAATATACAACGAGGGAAACATGAGACAATAAACCGTCCAAGCTAATCTACATATTTGTCCATAAAGTCACACACTTAAATATTACATATTATGTTAATTTTATTGTGGATATATAATTCTTTTATTGGTCACGATAATTGTCCATGTAGTAACTTATGTCATATGTGGGAATATCTTGAGGTTTTTATGTGAAATTTGTGTAACAAATAAAAACATATTATTATTTTTTATTAATTTTAATTTGACTTTCTTTTAGTATAAATAAAGAACGGAAATAAGTTTTTAATTTCTGGTCTAAGAGCTGAATTTCTTAGAATAAGTATATTTCTAGAATGAATACAAATACTAATTAAATCTTAATAAGACCAATTCACTCTTATTTTGGTTGACTAAAATCCAAACATTCAACAATAGACTTTAGTAATATATGAAATGATAAAAATGTAACATTTTTTAAATTTTCTTACTTTTGGTGAAACTGATTTTCTATTAAGTTTCATTAAATTAAATATTTTAAATTGTGCGAAAAATAATTTGTTTTTCTACATCCGGTACAAATCACAAAGCACACGTGTCATATGTTCAAGATTAGCGAAGCTGCGCGCGTTGCATCATGAGGTGGTCGTGGCCGCTAAACCCTCGTCCCGCCTCTTCCGCCCTCCTCCTCCGCCCAAAACCCTACCAACTTCCTTAAACCCCTCTCGGTGCCCCAAGCACCATCAATGGCGAAACTCCCCTCGAGGAACCTGATGTCGGTATCCTATGCTATGTTTCCTCCCTCCCCCCGGCTTCCGCGGCGTCCTCAAACAGAGGTAATGAGTGTATCCTAAACCCCTCGTCTAGTCCCTCGATCTCATTCTTCTTCACTGATGCTTTCTTTCTCTCGAATCAGGTATTCGGATTTCATCGTCAATGAAGTCGATCTCGACGGGAAGGTGGTCCATCTGACCTCCTTCGATCTCCCGGCGGATGTAATATTTTTCTCGCATGCATAAAAATCTCTGTTTTTTGATTTTTAATTCTATTATTAGCTTTCTTTTGCTCATTTTTTTTTCTTTTTGTGATTCTTTAGATTTCCGAGGAGAAGGACGAGGGAAAAAATCCACCGTATGTGAGTGATAAAAGATTATTCCGGAGAGATCGAGATCGTTTCGTTCTCTTTCTGGGGAGGCTGACACTGAATTGCTGAGGGTTTTTCTGGAGGAAATCACTGGTAGTGAGGCCAATGATGTGCCTCCAATCGTTCTCTCTCCGGATTCTGATAAGTCACACCGAGCGGTCAGTTTCCTTAGCTGGATTATTTGTCTCATCTTTTTTAGGATTGTTTGTGAATACTTTGAGTGATTTTAGGAAGTTCATAACTTCTTCAAGAGGAATTTCAAATTTTTGGTTACGGACACTGTTGAGGAAGCGGATACCAAGTGTGTGAGGGTGAGGTTCTGTTCTGGGGATGGAGTTAAGAACAAGAGGGGTAAGAAAAGGAAACAAGGTGGTGGTTCAGGGTCTAAAAATGAAAGACCTTTTCGACAGCAGAGGCTCAGATAATTGGCCTGAGCATCTTGGAAAGTTTTTGATGTGAGTATTTTTATTTTACTTGAGTTTGATACCTGAAATTCATTAATATAGAGTTACTTTTTATCTTTTTGGCTCTGTCACCGTTTTAAGTATGGAAAATGAATGCAGAGAACTATCTAACATAGGCATTGCTTATGGATAAACTGTTAAGTGAAAAGTTCTTATTTCGGAAGTAAAGCTTAATGAAATTTGCTATTCCTGGTCATCATTAATATAGCTCCATGAGTTCTTGGAATTCTAATTCTTGCTATAGGTTAGTGTTTTATAGTAATTCGTAAAAGCATGTTTTTCGGAAGGAATTTGTCTACTGAGCTAACTAGGGGTGCAAAAGTTTTGGTGGACTGAGAAAGCACCACCATCCAAAAAGATAAACATTGAATAGGATTTGTCTTTGTATATGATCATGAAGAGATCACCTTAACGAGCATAATATTGATTTTTATCTGCTTGGGAAACTTGGAAGAATAAAAATGAGAATGAATTTTTATACTGAGCAATCATTTACTCTTACATGTTTCGTGGATTTTGACTATCTGGGTGCTTAGGCATTTCTTGGTTTGATTTAAGTGAATTTTTTCATGGTTATTGATATATCTTACAAATCTATTACAACCATTTGACATTATTGTCGTTTTGATGTCATTCTTCTTTAGATTTCATCTTTACAAGGAGAATAAGGACACACAAGAGGCCTTAGGTGTTATTGGAAAAATGTTAGGCGTTCAGGTACTTTTTGGCTATATCCAATCGACTGCTAGCTTTAGACTAATTTTGTTTACCAGGTACCCTTGATTGTATTTTTTATATTTTTTTAAACTCAGGATGATACCTAATCTAGTTATCTTTGGTTTTCATTTTGTTTGGCAGCAACGCTCATTTGGTTTTGCTGGCACTAAAGATAAACGTTCTATATCAACTCAAAGGGTACCTTGCTTCTTTAGTTTACTTTCTCCTACTTGATCTTCAATTTCTTCATCATATTTTTCTGTCAGACAATTTACTCTTCTATTAGCTTCTTGCTGAATGCATTCAAGCCTTGTAGAATTCTAATCTATTGTTAAAAGATGTTTATCATTTAACATTTCCTGTAGAACACCTGATCTAATGTAATGCAGTGATTTTGTTCAATAAGGCGACATCTTTGGATGGCTTAATGGGTAGACATTTCATTCTGTCATTGTTAATATTTCATGGCTTTCAATATGCCATTACTTAGCTGGCTGTCATACTCCAAAGAACTTGTTAAACAACATTTGCAAATGTATGTGAGCAAATTTGCCCTTATCCTATCTTTTATGATAGAAAATATACAGAAGAATCAAGCTTAAAAGATCATTGGAAGCTTGAGGAATGTCTTTGTGATTGCATTGACGGTTCATTTCTCATAAACATTTATACCTCTCCTTTCAGGTAACCATATTTAAACAACATGCAAAAAAGTTGGCTGCTTTGAACAGCAGATTGATCGGCATCAAAGTTGGAGACTTTGGGTAAGATCTAAAATCTAAAAAAATGTATCTCTGTGGTAATGATGATATATTTATCTATTTAACACTGATTGTTTCTTAGCTATGTGAGAGAAGGCCTTGTTCTTGGTCAACTCTCGGGAAACCGGTTCACAATTACCTTGAGGTAACTTTTATGTGCATACGTTGAATCAATATTGACATATTCCTTTCCTTGGTTCTAACACACATCATATTCTCCCACGTATTTTACTAGAGGTGTTGTGGCAGAATCTCAGGATATTGTGAAAGCTGCAGCTGATGGCTTGAGAAGGAATGGATTTATTAATTATTATGGTTTACAGGTTGGTTGTAAAAATAAATTTCTATGAAAGTTTCTACATTTTCGTTATTATCTTTCTATTGTCAATAACCTTCATCTAATTTGTTTGATTTGGTTTTCAACTGGATTAGCGTTTTGGAAGTGGTTCAGTGCCTACTCACATGATCGGGGCAGCATTGCTCAAAGGGGAATGGAACCATGCTGTGGACTTGATCCTTAATCCAAGAGAAGGAGATATCCTTTATATTTTTATTCTTTGAACTTGGTTTTGTTATTGTTTTTAGACTAATACTACACTTTCTGGGCTTAGATTAGTTTGCCCCCTGTTATTTTAACTCTTTAGATCAAACAACGTCCTTTCCTAAGGGATGCCCGTGGAATGTTAAGCAAGGAAAATGGTGATATTGATGTGGCCTTGAGGCAATTTCCTCGCCATCTGGTTGCTGAGAGAGCAGTTGTAAGCTAGCTCTTTCTGCGCCCTCTCTCTCCCTGTGTGTGTGTGTATGTGTGTGTACACACGCACACATTTAGGTGCACACACAACATACAAAAATGTGTTTCTATATATATCTGTTTATTACTTGTTTGACTATCCCCATCCTTTTTACATGCATAACACTGATTTTTGTTCTACCAGCTCCAATGTCTGAAGAAATGCCCTGGAAACTATCTGCAGGCACTAAAGGGGATACCTAGAACTCTTAGAATGATGTATGTGATTGCATTAAGTTTTAGTTGTCCATGCTGTACTGTGTTGTCTGATTATAGCAACACTATCATAAATTTAACTTTAGAAAATACTTTACTGATACATCTTGCATCATTTTTTATTTCTCAAGCTCCTTTATTTGTGTTTATTATGGTTCACATTACACCACCATTGAAGATCTCTATTTATGACTTAGTTTGATTTATTCATTGCTTTATATATTCATAATCTCCAAAATAGTTGTCTTTTTTAGAAATCTTGGCTTATATTGAAGGATTATAAATTTTCACCTGCTACTTTCCACTCAATTTCTGCCTCTGTTTGCTTTCCTCAGTAGACTGGTGAATTTTAGTTTACTTTTGAAAACTGAATTCTTTTAGGTACAGTTATGCATTCTATAACATGAAATTTAACCACAAAAGCAGGCTGTGTGGCTTTTTATCTTTCCCAAACCTGACTTAGGCACACTACATGAATCCTTTGATGTTATGTGACAAATGGCTCTAAACATGTGTTTTATTCTTTCTCTAGACCTTGTTGATTTAAATAGTTTTGCCCATAACCAACTTGTTTTTGATGACTATAAGTTGGTTGGTGGTTCGATGAATTTTACATAAGGCTTGAAGGTTATGTTTTGATCATAAAAATCTATTTTTGCTTTAGGGTGAGATAATATCCATCACATCACTTAAAAATCTAGAGGTCCAAGAACCTGTCTTTTTCTTTGATCAAGAATGTCAAATTTCTTCCAGGAGTGAATGTTTATTTTTCATATTTTATCTTGTGGCATGATTGTATCACATCTATTACTGGTTTTGTTTTAATACTGTAGAGAAAATTTATTAATTTATTTTTTTCTTGGGTTTAAATCTTTTAATTGATTAGATTTGAGAAATTAAATTATAATGATGGTATTAATGCCTTTTTTTTTAAAATTTGTTTTCCTGAATACTGACTTGTGAGCTGAGTATTATAATGCTTAATGTTTCCATTGCATTGAACACGAATCACTGATTTCTGCACTTCTTTGTTATTTCTTTAGGTATGTTCATAGCTACCAAAGTTACTTGTGGAACCATGCAGCTAGCAAAAGAGTTCAGAAGCATGGTATGTGTTTGGTTTTCACTAAATTTCTTGACCTTCCATCACTGTCATTTGAGATGAATAATAATAAATCCGATTCATTTGGTGACCAACTGTGAAAATGTGTATTATTTAGAAAAAATGATTTTGCTTTTCTAAACAAATGCTTGTGACTCAAATGTAACTCAATAGGATTTGAGTGGAAGGTAAACCTCTAGATCCCTTAGAAGTAGGATCCATGTTTGGCACAAGTGGAACCATTCTTTTTCTGATTCTGTCTTGGTTCTTATCAACTTTCTGTTCTAACTATCCTCTAAATAAATCCTACCCCTTCCCTCCAAAAGCTCCTATTCTGCCCTTACTTCTAAAAAAGAAATACATGCATTTATTCTTTAGTTCATATTATATCTGTACAATCTATATGAAACAATTTTTGTCCATGAAACTGGGACTTTTGCAGGAATCACGTTTGTCCCCTGGCCAATGACTGGCAATTTCTAATAACTTTGTTCTGATAATTTTTGTATGATATTCAAATGTCACACCAGTTATTAGCATGCCATGTATATGCATATAGAGATTATGCACCCCAATTCTTGTTTGCTCATTCACGAGCTCAAAAACTTCTTGGTTGGGCTTAACCAAGCTAATCATTGTAATCTTATATGTAAGACTTTATTATGGATATGTTCAAATTATATGTAGTATATGAGTTTCTTAGAATTCTAAGTGAATTTAGTCGGTGATTAGTTGTTATTCACTCCCTGGAATTAAATTAAAGCAGAGTTGATATTTGCAGAAAATTTAATATCCATGGTATGTACATGCTAGAATAACCTGATATGCCTTCACAAACTAACATGAATATCAGATTAAACAATATCTAACTATGCTTCATTCTCTGACATACATTGTTTGCTGATGTCATTGGTACAATTTATTTCAGGGATTGCACAGGTTGTATTGGGAGATTTGGTATATTGTAAAGATGGCACTTCCAAAAAACTAGCTGATATTGACAATTCTAACTCTGACGCATTGCTTTGACTTTTATAATGATGATATTCAAACAGAGATGCCTGAGGCAGCCATACCAGATCAACTGGTTCATCTGGTCAAGGTGTGAAAATATATGCTCTTGGGATTTGTATGTTTATGGTTTTTCTTTAATCTACTAGCATTGGCATCAGTAAGTCTAGTTCCTTTTTAATTTCTTACCAGCAATTTATCCCTCTAGTTTTTCTACTGAAGATTCTGGTGCTTGTTTTTTGTCTCATTCTGATTTTCTCTGTATACTATGTTAAAAGATCATAATGTGGCTTTTACAGGTTGTGGATTCTGAAGATCTACTTGCAGGACGATTTGCCTTTGATGATGTTGTACTTCCTCTGCCCGGGTAAGAAGTATCTAAGAAAATTTAGACTGCATCAGAGGATACAGTCTTAATAGTTCTATTTGCAGTTCAAGGGTGCTCTATCCAGGAAATGATATTGCTGATGTGTACCATGAAATAGCAAAGAAGGCAAGTTATATTTTCATTGTTACATTTTTCATGTTCCTATAATAATGGCTTCACCAATTTGATATTTTCTAATTGTCGTGATGTCCAAACAAATCTCCACACCAGTTTGTTTATTACTATATAGCTCTGGTGATTTAAGCACATTGTAATCCACAATTTGTTCTGTCTCCGGTTTTGTACTTCACCTGAGAATGATTGGAGTACACGCCTTTCAGTCAAATCTTTCTAGTGATGCCCTTTATGATCTACTTTTTTTATCCGCAGGATGGTATTAGCTTGACTGAAAGTGCACATGGTGCCAAGTAAGTGTAGCCATTGTTACTTTGTGTTGTTATATGTAGTGAGTGATTCCATTACATTTATTCATGAGCTTTTGTTGCATTGAGAATTATGTTAAAAATTTATCTACCTCTCTTGTTCTATCACTTCTTAATATGGTGAGAACTGGTGTAATTTCATTCTTCACTTAGAATCAACTAGGTATTTGATCTGCTTTCTTTACTAAAAGGATCTTACATGGTTGTCTTTTTTGCCCAGTCCTGTAATGCAATCAATAACATGGCAATGTTCAACATGGATTTCAGGGAATTTTCAATTACTGATATGAAGGGAGACTATAGGCGGGTTTTCCAGAGGCCTGTTGATTTTGTTTGGTATGTGCATCTTCACTGATACAATGACTATGTTGGTTTTCAGATTTGGATTATACCTTTGATAAATAACTGGGGCATTGAAATATTTATTGTTGGTGGCTGCAGGGAACTACTAACTTATACAGATGATAATATTCCCTTGGCAGAGACTGATCTGGATGTTATATCCAAAGTCAGACCTGATGCTGTGACAGTGGATGAGACCATCAATGGGAATTCTGGCCACAAGGCAAAGGATGAAAATGAGGAAATGAGTATGGATGAGAGTAATACATGGGTTGGAGGATGTGAACAAGTGTTCAACACAAATTGATTCACTCTGCAAATCTGATACCCTGTCAGCTAAGATGGCTCTTCAGCTGGAATTTACCTTACCTGCTTCATGCTATGCCACAATGGCAATAAGGGAGTTGCTAAAGACGTCAACTTCGGTATGTATTTTTGTTTACACGGGCCTAGCTCTGTTCATTGAGGCTATACATATTTGTGAAGTTATGTTCCCTGGACAAACATACCAATAATTCTCTGGGGAGTAAGTCACCAGCAATATGCATTTTTTCTGGAATTTCCTAGTATCCTTTACTTACTGGTCTTGCCTCCAGGTTCTGCTATATTGGTTAGATCAATTTAATTTCACTGACAAGTTTGTTTGGTATAATGCAGGTTGCCTATCAGAAAACAATAAATAATTGATCTCGATTTCAACTGGTAACTTGCTTCAGACGTGAAGAAGTTCAAATTACTAGATGTATGAGAAAAAAATAAAAAAATTGATTATTGTTTGTTATTCTCATTGACATGTATAATGTTCCTGTAATAGAGCAATAAATCAACCTTTTTTTTTTTTTCCTAAGAGTTATGTTATAATTAAAGTATTGGATCAATCAATCATTTATCGGTGTGGATTGAACCAAACATCAGTTATTTTTATATGCTACGATAGATGGACTACAAAGGTAGCTAGAACTGTCTTGTTATAAGATGTCATGTATGAACTATTACACTTTATTCTGCTAACTGTGAGTAAAAACATTTGCTAAAATTATTTTAATCATATGGGTATCACCGGTTTTTCATTGGATATGGAAAAAAAACTAGAAGAAGTGTGAATTGCTAGGAAAATCCTGTGAAAATTTTATAAGGACACCTGCATGTGTAACTTGAGAATTGAATTCACTCAAGTGTTGTATGATGAAAAGAAAAACAAGTCAGTCTGAGCTCACAATTTGATCTCTAACATATAGAGACAGATTGATCATTCAAGCCATCTAATACTCCAAATATCTCTTCTATTTGCAAGGTCATCCGCTCACTAGCAACAGACTCATGAACTCATCCATTGATCTCTATTGAACTGCAGCCTGGTGTTTTTCGTAATTCTCTATGCTTCATACTCTTTCTAACTCTCTTCGCATCGCCTCTGTCTACCACAATCTTCATATATATTTGACAGCAGGACATAGACTCCACTCGTGCACTTCCAACTGCAAGAGATGATCTGCTGCAATTTCAGCCATTTCTACCTTTCCATGGTTCCAGCAGGCACTCAATAAAGCTCTCCACGCAACTGCTTTCTCCGGACGAACTTGTTGAGCCAGGCATGCTCTCAATCAACTCTCATAGCCTGCTCAAAAAGCCCTGATCGACCAAGGAAATGCGACCACACAGCCGTAATGCTCAGCACTAGGCTCCAATACCATAAACCGATCTCATACAATCAAACTTGTTGAGGCCTTCCTTCACCAAACCCGAAAGTGACCGCATGCACTCAGTATAGCAAGGAATGTTGCACCATCTGGCATATACACCCTTCCCTTCTCCATGTCGGAGAATAACACGAGTGCGCCTCTTTCCATCTCCATGGAATAGCCAATCCTAAAATCATCACATTCCAGCACACGGTGTCCTTTTTGAGGCATGCCGTCAACACTATCCTACCCATAGCCAAGTTGCCGTGACTTGACATACATGTCAACCAGAGCGGTTCCTAATCGAACACTCATGGGCAAACCAATCCAATGTATGTAGTTGTGGAATCCATGTCCCAAGATCCAATCCTCCGACATGCGCACAAGCACAAAGAACACTGGCTAAAACTCCCTCATCAGGTTCACACCCAACTACCTGCATTTGCCGGAACATCAGCAATCCCTCCTTGAAACCATTGCTCTGCACACATAACCAGAAATCATGGCACCCCAAACTCCTCTATCCTTGGACCGGTGCTCCATCAAACAGTGCGCGCGCTGCTTCAATCTCTCCAAGCTTGGAATACCCAGAGATCATCAAAGTCCAAGACGCTGCAACTCTGTGCGGCATTTCATCAAACACCTGCCGTGCAATCCAAGTCTCACCACAGGCCATGTACATGAGGATGACCGTGCTCCCAACGAGAGCATCAAATCCAAAGCCAAGTTTCAACACATGAGCATGCACCTCCAACCCTACTCTGCAATCCTGCATTCCAGCACAAGCCTTGAGAACATACGGAAGAGTATAGTGATCCGGATGAACGCCATCGTTCAGCATCTTCTGATAAACCTCCATAACTCTCCAGTGTTCTCTTCTCAACAAGAGGGCTTTCAGCATGGTGTTGCGAATGCAGAGGGTGGGGTTCGCGGTGTGCTCGAAGACCGCCTGCGCGTAGCCGAGGCTTCCATTGTTCGGATCGGCGCACAAGGCCGCTGATCCTGCTCATTGCGTAAGTGGTCATGACCGAGGCCTTCGGTGACGATGCGAGCGTGAGCTTTCTTCAAGTAAGTTGCATGCCCTTGCATTTCTCCAGGAGCCGGAGGCTCCCTCCTGCCTCGACATGCTCACTCAGCTCGGACGCCATTGTTGCTCTTTGGGATGGTTGAATTGCAAAATATACCCTTCAAAAGTTTGTAATTTTATTTTAACTTCCTTTCTAAGTTAGATAAACTGTTAGATACAGTATCCTAGGGCTGTAAACGGGCCGAGTTTGATTGGGTTGGGCCTAACTCGAGCTCCGCTCAAAATTGCTTAGTTTGAGCTCAAGCTCAGTTTGAGTTTAAAATTAAATTTCAAATAAGTTTGTTTAAGTTTGACTCAATTTTAATTTCAAAAAGCTCGATTTTAACTTGATTGAGCTCGAAATTAAAAATTACTATTAATATTATATATTAAATATTATTAAATATTAATATATTAATATTAAATTTTTGATAAAGCTTGACTCGAAATTTCGAACTGATTTCGAGCTATTCACGAACAGCTTGAGTATTTGACATGCCTAATCCTACATGATATTTATGCATTTAGCTTCTTAGGTAAGACATTTTGTATTTGGCTTTCAGGTCCATGATCACATTAGTGAGGATTGTGGTGTAAAGATTGATAGGTCAGCTGAGGGAAGGTATGACACAGGATGTTGCTAAGATTGTTGGGGCCTGAATTGTCCTTATACTCACTTCCATTTTAATCATTTTTTTTCATCAAAAGATATATAGGTGGCTAACCATTCTTTTCTATAGCTTAATTCATTGAGTGATGCTACTAATTTTCTCAGAAGTTACTGAATTAACTTAGTGAACTGTGAATCCTGGTACATAATTTTCTAATGAATCTGTATGCATTACATTTTCAATTAGATCCAGTCTGCTTGTTTACTTAAATTTGGTACCCCAAAATGATTGTCACTGCTCTTTTGATGACATTCTTTCAGGGATTTTGTCAGAACTGGTTTGTCTAACAAAAAGAGATGCAATATTGGATCATAAAAGCAATTGGATGTTCAGAGGCTGCACAAATACACAGATTGCATTCTTTTACAGGGAATGAAAAGAAAACACAAAAGAATGCTTGGTGATACCAACTGTTTGCAAATTACCCCTTCAACTTCAAACTTACGTTAACACATTGTATCTAATTGAATGCAATTTGTCTAAACATTTGGAATTGGGCATGATTATCAAACAAAGTAGAAAAATAAAAAAGGTAAGAAATGATGAAAACACAATCGTAATTATAGGCACACTATTATTGTTTATTTGTCATGGAATAAAAACATGGATGAGATAATATAAACACACTAACATATAGAGATACTCGCAGATGTAATGTAGAAAGATACCTTTGGCACAAGTCCAACTTAGTCAAACAAAAATTTACAACCATCCAGATAATAAACCATTTCCAGAACCAAGTGATGTTGAAAGGCTGGAAAATGGTATTTATCTGGACTCAGGCTGAATGCTCCATCCATGGCAATCTAATCACTGATGAGAGAATCCATTAGAGAGCAAACTAAAATGACTAAACAAGAAAAAAAATTATGATGAAGACTTACCTTAAGTCAGGATAAGTATTGTATTATTTCATTGGATTTTCTACTGTTCACATCACCGCTCAGAGGTGCGTAATGAAGGGAATTGCCTTCAATATCAATTTCCTGCCTCCTTAAGTGTTTGGAGTCAATCGGGTACCAAAATGAGGCGGCCAGACTCCCTTCCTGTTAGGGGACACAGCCTTGACACCACTGATCAGTGAACTATTTCCTCTTAAAATTGTAGGAGTGTCATCCTTGAAAACAGAGTTGCTGAGCTTGTCAAATTTACCACATTGAGAAGGTGGAATGTCGCATTTTCTGAAAGTTGTAAAGGAATTCAACTGAGAAGAATCTCCAATTTGTCGGCCCAAAGTTCGAGGGGGCTTGCCAGTTGAAAAAATTGGTATGTTGACAGATGGTCTGAGGAATAAAATTCATCAATACTGCAGTAATTGAAGTGAAAAAAATAAATCTATACAGCAATGCATAATTTGCTGAACCTGAGATCTTGAGCAGGTGTTAACTGTGAAATGTCATCTAGAACTTGGTGTTCATCATTCAATATTAACATTTTGTCAATTCCTCCGCCTGGTTTATCAGTTCCTTGGCATGGATCCTTTTCTTCTTCATGTTCAACTCTTCATCCCCATCTAAGGCATATCTACCCAGGATTACAAAAGGAGTGCAACAAGAAACATATGTCAAGAGTTTCAGAAAGAATGCTAACACATTACGTCAAGTAGTTCTCAAGCAGTGTGACCTAGGATAGCATGCTGCATAGGGGAGCTATGGAGGAAAAATAAGGGCAATAAATCCAAAAGGGAAAACAAAAAGCCATTTCCCCAAGCATTTTTCTTACAGTGCCACTAAGTTTTATACACTATCCATTTCTGGAAGATATTGGAAAAATAGGTGCTCTCTTCAAAGGTTCACAAGTATCTTGTCATCTTGTCAAGTTGGAGATATGTTTCAAATAAGAATGGTAATACAAATATAAGCCTAAAGGTAATCAGTAACTCCAGTTGGTTGGACTGGTTCTCCGATTAAGGACTGTGTCAAACTAGCAAGGAAATAGATCTTAGGAGTCCATTACTGATAGAATTTAAAAATCTAAAACAACCAACTTGTACTTGGATACCGTTCAAAATTATCTATCAAGCATAAATATGAAGAGTTCATGCAATAGGAAAAAAAGAAAGAAAGAAAAGAAAACACAATTTATAAAAATAAAAAAAATTAATTGAGCAATAAACAAGAGTTATAAAAAGGAAGAAGACGAAAAACAGTAGATAGCTGAACCTTGAACAAACTATGATTCAAATGGAAGGAGGTGCTGGGATATTCACTTTAGGATCCTTGATATTTATTACAAATAACAGGGAATAATGATAGAGCTTTCATTAAAAACATCAAAGCAAGAAATTACAATATAGACAACTGAAATCAGCACTCACCATCTTTCCTTCCAAATGCATTCTTACACCCTTCACATTCTGCAACTAACAGAGCAAACTAACACCAATTCTATAAAAAAGAAACAACCAGCCTTGATTAGAAAAAATATACAAGATAAAGAGAACTTTTAGAAGAACACAGAATCAAAACCTGATAGCATTCACAGTATTTCTTTAGGCAGCTTGACTTTACAATTGCATCCTTTTTTATGTCTCATTGAAGCTGGAGTCTTGTTTGCATCTTCCTGTATGTGAATATGAGAAGTGATATCAATAACAAATTACTGCATAAGTATTCCAAAAATAAAAATAAAAATATTTAAAAATGAGCTTGAATTTTTACCCTCGTGTCACAAGAGGACTCAGAAGCTCTTAATTACTTTTTGGAGCAAATGCAATTGGTTTCAGATTCTATCTGCTTCTGCGTGTTGTCAAGACCTTTTCTTGATGAATGGGCTTGTTAAAACAACCTTGACAAGAGCATGGTTCAACACAGAATACTCCAGCAGCAAAGCACTCACAGTAACTGTTGGAAATGGCACCAAGAACAGAGCATTACTAGAATAAAAATTACACACACACCAAGTTGTCTCAATTAGAGAGGACTTTAGATATTAAGGAGAGCAGTCTGAAAACTCATGGTGGAAAAAATCAAATTCGTATCGCACACAGAGAAAGGCTTAAATGTTAAAATATCCACATAGAAGGCAATACTATTGATATCTTAATTATTTCATCATAATTATCACCGGCAACAACCTAGAACAAGTTTGGATCTTGATTACATACTCTATGCAGATATAGAGCTCACTGATCTTTATGGATAAGCATAAAAAATAAACTTGGAATATTTACATAAAAAAGTGTACTTTGTATTATTTGTTTAAATTCTATTCTAAAAATCAAAATTCACAAAAAAAATAGTAAAATTTTATTCAAAGATCATGTTTCCTAGCATTTATATCATTGACTAACTTATACTATCACCATAGATTCTGGGCCTTCTTAAGGGTTTCTTTAGCAGTCTACTACAGGTAATCAGGGAGATTAAATATATAAGTTTTGTTAAGGAGGTAACTGGTTATAGTGCAAGATATTTGTTGTAACGCCTCTGGAAAATGGTGATATAAAGCACATGGAAGGAGAAATCCATGGAGCACTATAGTCTATCAGTTTCTTGAAGTGGTATATTGCTCAGAAACTCAAAATCAAATCTGACTGGTATGTCAGTTCCCAGAGCACAACAGGTTACATGCAAAATCAAACATACATATCGCTCAATCATATAGTTCACCGAGGTCTGAGCATCAAGACTTGATCAGCTAGATCAGTTGTAAGTTGATACAAATAAAGAACATAATGTTAAAAGTTGAAACTTCAAAACCAAATAGAAAACCAGGTGAGAGATCCTAATTTTTTTAACAACTCGGATGAAATAGTACATCAAAATTATTATAAGAATCAACTTTGACAAAGTGGACTAGTGTGATGGTGTTTCTATGGCTCTAATAAAGCAGATGCATGATATTAAACCACAATGCCTTACTCAGATGATTAGCAAGAAAGTATAATTTGTGCCATAAGAACTATATTAAATCAGTTTTTTTTTTCCAAAAATCACTTACAGCTTCAAGCATTGTGACTTCTTACAGTTGCAACGCTTGCAAGAATCACTTCTCAGAACCAATTTCAGTTCTCCGCCTGTGGATAATCAGAAAATAAGTTTTGGACACTGTTCACATGAAAAAGGAATAAGAGGTGGGCTGCAACAACAAGGATAAACCTGTCAGTATAAAGAGCAGACCTTTTCTTTCTGGGGCTATTTGGACACAAGTCTTCGCCATTATTAAATTCAGGTGCTTCTGAGACATCATTTTGCATAATCTTAAGGTCCTGAATTTCATTCCCACCAAGTTCCGGGTCCTTTTGGATGGACAAGGACTTATTCTGATGTTCCTGCCCATTTGATGAAGATACAGGACCAGTAGAACTTGGCATGCTAATTAAACTTCTGCCAGAAACAATTGTTCCTTGAGCAAGCAATTTATCCTTTGAGGTTGTTGCAAGAGTATTCAAATGTAAGCCAATACCAGGCAACATGCATGGTGAAAGATTTCCAACCATCAAAGGAACCGCCATATCACCTGATGAATACTCTTCATTGGATGGACAAGAGATCAAGTATGGGGAGTTGAGTCACTGTGCAAGTTCATTTTAGGAACCCTAGGTACCCTCAAAGTTTAGACAACGCCTTCGGTGCTAATGCTGTTGCTGAAATTCAGCCTGCACAAGAAGATAGGGCAAACCAATTTCTAAACTAATTCACAGCACAAAAAGACATCCTCCAAGTAAAGATGGAAGTTATCGAGGATTAGTTAATAGAAGATAAGAATATGATTTAAATAAATTATCAAAACGTGATATGTTCTATTTACATATCAGTTCATGGAACCTGTAAACTAGTATGCCTAAAGAACACCCAAAACTTGGCGGACAAGCAAAGAAGTCAACAAGCACTGAGAAGAGATCTTAATAATGCTCCATGTGAAGGTAAACAACAATTAACAGCATCTTAAAAAATAGGGCTCATTAATGAAATACAAGAGACAATAGGCAGCATAGAAGATGAGATTTTCAACTAGAAAAGTAGAAAAGTATGAAATCAATGGCTTCCTTTCAGCAGGGATCACTAATAATGTCCTGAAAGAAGGAAGTCTATCATCAAACATTACATATATGATGTAATATACCAAAATTTCCAGCCTAACATGTTCATCATTTCACAAAGATGGCCCCAATAATCAACATATATTTTTTGAAACTGTAATGTACTGTGCTATCAGATTTTCAAGATCAACAGCAGCATATGATTTTATTGGAAAGTAAAGTTTGGTTCATAACCTCTGCTCTAGATGCATTACACAGAATAATAATATTTCCAAGTTCTAACTCCTGTTTATGATTGAAATGGGAATAGAATAAGGATCTATAAACACCACACAATATCAATGCCGTAAATTAAAGAAGCATCTGCTAAAAAATTATCAAGTCCGTGAAAAGCCTACTGTTAGTATTTACCTTGCAGGTTATCGGAATGTCGGGCCGCTTACAGCTCCGTTTATAATTTGTGTCACTTGTCACAGCTTGATTCTGACAATTCTCTAAGAGAATTTGAGGTGTCTGATCCATTTCAAGTTGCTCTTTAATATGTTCTACATGGTGTATACTATTCACTTCTTCAGGATAAGGGAGAAAAGAAACATTAGGTTGCAGTTCTTTCACATCGTCAACAACATCATTTTGGAGGCTTGATGGAAAAGAACTAAAGAGCTTCACATCATTATCTTGTGAATTTTCATTTGGGCAATTGAACACATCTGATTCAGTGGGAGGATCAAAAATCATAAGATCATTTCCATCATCACACATTAAGTTCTCCCAAGCACACTCTGCTAATTCTTCCTCATTTGGCTTAAACTGATGTCTATCCTCAAGCTCAAGTTGTGTGAGAAATAAACCTTTTCTTTTGTCCAGACCATCTTGAACATAGTGTACCAGTTCAGCTGGTGTATGACCCATGTCCAACTTGAGATCGAACTTGGTAACATAGAAGGGTGTAATATTGTGGTTGGGACTGCCACAGTCATAAGGCTCAGCTTTTGGTAAATCACCAGGTACATCTGGACAATCATCTGGAGGATCAACATTTGCCTCATTGAGAGAGCATGTCACAGTGGAACCAGATGGTCCGGTAGTTTTAGCTTCTCGCTAGCAGATAAACTATGATCATTGTCATTATCAGAAGAAGTCCCCAGTTTCGGTCGTTCTAAGAAGGAATGCCTAAGAAGGGAGAGAGATGTTACAGTGAAATTTTTGTGGCTGAGAAGATGAACAACATTTTACTACCTACCTTATCAAAGACTTTGACTCCTTTTGTGGATTGGCATGTGGTGAAGTAAAGACTGAAGTGATAGATGCAAAACTCAATGAATAGAAATGTTTGCGCAGCATATTTACTGATTTTAACTGGCTGGATAGGGAGATTAAAATTATTGATGAAGTTGAATACCGCTTAATCCTGCATTCAGGAAGCAGATAATAAGACAAGAAGCTCTTGAACACTTTGCATATAATAAACCAGTCCAACTTAATAATAGAATAAAGATGGTGCTTGTTACATATAGAATATAGTTGCCAGAAGCACAGTACACATGGCTGAAAAGAGAAGGCCATATAAAAAGTCGTGGAAAGAAAGGTGTGGCTATCAGTCCTGCAGTCCAACTCACAAAGGGGAAACATCCTGCCTACAAAGTGCAGTGCTAAGTATACAGTAAACTATAATCTACTCCTAGTATACAAAGAAACCATTTCCTCAACTTGAACAAATTGAACTATAAGGCAGAGCTAATCAAGGGGGGAACCTCTGATTGCACACCAAGCCTCCTGTACAAATGCAGATGATACAAATTACAATTACACACAATGGCATGGGCAAAAAGAGATTGTAAAAGAAGGGATGTTTGAAACCAGAAAAATCAGTGTAAAATCAGAGGAACTCCAAATTTCCTACATAATAATAAATAAATAAAACTAGAATCCTTAAGTGCTGGATTCTTAGATCCAGTCTACAGGAGAAGGCAGTATCAAATCACCTTTCAAAATAGAGAATTCTCATTACAACTCAAGTTGGGAAATTCCATCTGAATATGCAAAAAACAATATATAGTCTAGTTATGCCTCTCCAAACCAAAAATATTAGAAGGTAAGGGAATTGTTAAGACAGGCTTAGTAGTTCACAATAGTGATGCTATAAAAATCATGCATCACATGCACAACAAGTCTCAAGCTTCTTATCAATGGCCCAAAAATATATTGATACTCTAAAAAGTTTCATTTGCTAAATCCACTGCTCCAAACTAGAAAAAATAGAGCGCCACAAACTGTCAAACACTCAAACGTGCATCCAGAAAGAACTTACCAAACAGAAGTTTCCTAGGAACTCCAACTGCCTATAAAATTTAAATCAAGACAAATAAAGAGCCAAAAAGCCTTAAACTTTTGACAAATTCCAAAAACACACACAAAACAAACTTAAAAAAAAAAAAAAAACCAAAAAACACATTGTTTCCAATCTGAAAAAATTCTACAATTCTAAGCCAAAACCATCAAACCCTCTACCTCGCACCTAAACAAAACCATAAAAAATCCGTTCTTTTCAAGTAAACAAATACGACCTTCCACTTCCCCACCCAAAAAAAAAAAATAAATTCCAGAAACGCTTCCACTCCCCATCAACACAAATCCAAAATCTCCCCAACTCTTTGAAAACAATACACAAACCATCCTGATCCAGCCAAACCAAACCAAAACCCTCTACAGACCACCCACAAGAGCAAACTGCATAAAAAAGTCCTCAAAAACCACTACAGAAGAAAAGCTGTCAGCATCACCTCAAACCTAGAAATCTCAAGCGTCACGACTCTTACTCCCTGTCCGGCGTGCATCCATCTCTCTCAGAGCCCTCCAAAACCTTTCCCACATCCTCTTCTTCTTTTCCCTCTATCTCCCTTCTTTCCCGGTCCTTTTCTTCCCACTGTGCTTGTTTTTTCAAGAAGAACGAGAGCCGGCGGGGAAAAACAGAGACTTTTTTCCTTCCCCTTTCTCTGTACCTGTTCGCCCAACTCTAAGCCACCTGGCTTATTTTTTACCAAAGATATTTTTTTTTTACTTGTAGACCCCCTGCAAAATAGAAATGAGAAATTATTTATCACCCCTTTTCTACAATACCCCCAAGTAACCTTGTTTTTGGAAGTTATATTTTACTCTATTACCCCTGGTCTAAATTCCTCTATATTCTTTTAAATCTGAATTGCTAAATACAAAATCTCATATTATATATATATATATATATATATATATATATATAATGATCATTTTAATATTTTTTATATTAAAAATTAATCCCATATTTTTATTTGTTTATATAAATTAAATATAATTTTATTTATACAATATTTTTTATTTGACATAGGCATTTTACTACAAAGACTCTCTCTGGCCGCCTCCATATGGCCAAGTAGCATTGTCAGAGTATAAGTTTTGTAAGAAGAAAACTCATTAAAATCATAATTTTCTAATAATAGTTTTTAAAATAATTTTAATTTCTTATTAATAATAGATAACTATCAACCATAAAAAATATTTTTTTATCTTTTATTTTGTTTTTTAGATATTTTTTTTAAAATATTTAGGACTTTTATTAGGAAAAAATCACGGGTTGATAAGTTGGATAAAAATAATATAGCAGATTATAGGGGTATTATTAAAAAGTGAGAGGGGGTGAAAATTAATTTTATTATTTTTCAGGGTGTATCAAGTAAAAATCTCTATATTATTTAATTACTTCAAAGGGCAAAGAAAAAAGAAAAAGAAAAATAACAAAAACAAAAGAAAACGAGACAAGTATAGAGCGCTCCTGTTTTCATTTTGATTGTTTCTATTTCTTGTCGGCCGTTGCCGTCACCGCCCCTTCGAGGAGCGGGCCGGTACTTTTACCGGGTCTTACGTGGAATTTCTTTATTTTTTTGGTAAGAAAATGATAGATAGTGATTGATTAGCTGGGTTGACAAAAATAATTTTCTAGGGTTTTCAGTTTCTTTGTAATTTTTGTTTTAAAAATATTATATTTCTATTTTATTATTATTCAGTCCGTGGTGCAGTCCGAAACGGTTTCCTGTGGGTCCTTGGGGAAATGACCTCCTGGTTCGGCCTTTTTAAACGTTTCTAGAGCCTCTGACTACGTTTTCAAAGGCCGAGCTGTCAACATTCTTTAATTAATTTAATCTTAAAAAAATTCTCTAAAAAAAAAATTAATGCATCTAAATCCTGACATTTATGTATAATTAATTAAGATTAGGAAGAAGCCTTCGTTTGGATAATAGAATCTAATATGAAAATACGTATGCGGCTTGCTCCATATATGGAAATAACAGAAATGGTGAGTACTGGTTTCACAAAAAGATTTTGTAAATAAATAACCCTCTCTATTGTTACATTACCTATTATGAAAACCTTTCTAAAGTGTTTTGATTGGTGTAGTTCTTTACAAATTTCCTTGAATATTTTGTATTAGAAAAACTCTCATTCTATGTATATAACAAATTATTAGTATTGTATAAAACTATAAAGTAAATTACCTTCCTCTCTTTTATCTTTTGCTACTAAATCATCCTTCTTTTCTATATATATATATATATATATATATATATATATATGATATGGGTAAATTTGGATGGACACATTGCCTCGTTTAGGACATACATGTGGTCAAAATGTATGGACTCGTATCCTGGAGCGCTCATCCAGCCCAACACACAAGTTCCCATTAAAGTGTGGACATTCCTTCGAAAAAAAAGCTATTGTTAAAAATCAAATGCATGAGAAAAAGTTGATATAATAAGTAAATATAAGTTGTTGTGGGAAAATAAAACACAACAAACAATATCTCTAACACAAAAGGGGATGTGGGCAACCGAATGAAGAGAGAGATAAAGAGTGAGAGAAAAATAAAGGGATCATGTATATACAACTTCTTTGGTGATTGAAGCTCCTCCAACGCCATCTCCAAGTTCTTGCTCTCTTTGCTAACTTGAGCGTGGAGGAACCAATACACTAGGGCGAACCATATAAGAGCTTTTCTTTCTAGCCATCGCTTTTGGCTTGATGTTAAACAACTTTTTAAACTGTTGGATCAAAGATGTGGATTTGATCTTTTCAGAAGTGCTAAATTGGTTTCTACAATTCAAATAATAATAGTCATCTCTACTTATAAAGTAGTTTTTACAGTAATCTTTTGTTTTTTTTTAAATCTCCAAGCATTAAATCCACTCCCAGAGTCTTAAAAATTAACTTACGAAGCCATGGAGGAAATAAATAAATAAATAAATAATATACAGAAAATTAATTACCCCTCCAAGCGATTCACATGATACACTTGGAAGGCCGCCAACCAATTATAGATGACAGTCACGTGATTGTTAGCGTAACAAAACTGCGATCACAGTAGTGTGTCTGTGTAGACATGGTCAAGCGTGTCCAGGTTACCACTATGCAGGTAGTGTAGTGTGGTGTGGTCTCAATTGTGGCATTTAATTTAGTAATCCTAACCATGGGCTAAACTGAGGTCAAGTCGTTGGGTCATGTCTTTATATTCTCCTTACCAAGTGAAATCTCTGTCAATTTGGGAGCAAGGGCTGGCAAACAGCAAAGTAGAATATACAAAAAAGTCTTGGCCCCTCTGCTCCATCTCTATGATTATGTCTTCATCTCCTTTCAAAGCTCGGGAAGAAGATGTATAAATTATGGCCCTCATCCCATAAAATGTGCTTCCTGAGAGACACGTGTATAAAGTGTAAAAGCCTGCGTGTGAGAGAGAGAGAGAGGGAAAGAGATCTTGACTTTCATTAGAATATCTATAATATATAGATTGAAGACGGATTATGTCTATTACACTAATCTACAAGGTTGGATCTGGATAACTACTAGCTAGTGTGATTAATAAACAATTAATACTTGGTTTGCAGTTGCAATTCTTTGAGATATGTTATTTATTCCTTGCTTAATGATGCTACTCACGCATTTGGGGAATGCTTGGAGCTCAAGTATGCCACCATACTCTATCTATGAGTTCCTAATTTCTAATTTTTTAAAAAAATTCATAAAAAAAAAAAGCTTAGGTTTGGTATTTTGAAATTTTCTAAATATTTTATGTCAGTAAGTTGAAAACCTGGTCTTTCCTTCTCGTGTATCAGATCCGGATCTCGTGGGACCAATCCAAGTTGAGATTCAGATTTATTTTGGTGCGTGAACGCTTATAGTCAGGTGGTATGAGAATACTTCCTTGCCTTCTTCTGGAGGGCGCGAGAGAAAATTGCAATATATGAGAGGAAACATGACGTGAGCTGCCTTTGTGGTCTTGGATGAATCTTCACTCTGGCCAAGCTTAGCTGGAGTGTTGTTTGGAAAGAAGAAGGTTTAGAGTCGTTATGCCATTTTTTCTTACCTTTTGGGTCTTTCACCCTCCTTTCTTTATATATAGGTTTTAAGGTATGGGTGATATCTTGCCCAATTGGGTAGTAAGCTGGGGAGTGGAATTGGTCACAGCAAGTGGTTGATTGTTTTTCAACTCTATCCCCATCCTAAGCTCTGGGAGTTTTGACGTTTAGTTTTCTGCCTGTGATTTTTGTTCCTAGAAAGATCTCTCATGTATTTTATTCCTTTCACATTAATGTTTCGTCACATCGTCTTTCTATCCAGTGGGGAAGGTTTTTAGCTTGTAATGTTTTGGGCCTATGTGGAGGGTTGAGATGATGATGGGTCTACGCCCGCCCGCATTTCAGGGTGGATGCTGACACAAGTGGATTTCACAAGTGGCGCATTTAGATTTCAAGCCTCTTATATGTATTTATGACACGCACGTACAGGATATGACTATACTATTTTTATATATTTTTTAATTTTAAAAATCTATCTAATAAATATGCATTTTTAATTTAAAAAAGTATCTATTTATATATTTATTGGAGTGTATATATAATTTTAATTTTTTAAAAAATAAAAAATATTAGATTGAGATTTGAAATTTTATCAAAATTTTGGATATTTTAATTTTAAAAAGTCTATCTACATCGAGAGTATTTTTAATTTTAAAAAATATCTATCTATCAATCATCTATATATATTTTTGTGAGTCTATTTGTTACATATATTTATATATATATATATATATATATATATATATATATATATATATATATATATATTTTTAAATTAAAAAAACTAGATTGACATTTTGAAATTTTCTCATGGAATGTTTTAATTTTAAAAAGTATATCTATATTATTGGTTGGTGTATGAAGGTGAGGAGGGTGACAAATCCCTCCAAACTCCCTCATTTTCCACTACACTCAAATCTAGGTTTTTATGTAGTAAAGCTTTTACTTTTTAAACTCAAAAATCACTTGAAAATACTATCTTTGCCTCTCCAAATTATTTTCAAAATTTCATCTAAGTCCTAGCTTTTATACTAGCT